>JAJEKV010000680.1:0-118954 GCA_021234155.1 Isoetes taiwanensis
AAGTATCTTGGTGGGTAGCAAAAGCGACCAGCACCCGGCGCAGCACCCTTCATACTATTTTTTCCACCTTCACCAATTGAAGTGTAACCTATGCTATGCGGGTCACTTCACATAGGGGCGCATCTGCTTCAATCATAATAACCTTCTTACCGCCCGTAATAATGACCGTGGACCGAAGGGGTAGCTAACTTTGAATTTGTAATTTCGGGCCGTGCTCCCCACCTTTTTGCTACTCCCGCCAAATAGCCTGAGAAAAGAACTCGAGAATTTCGGATTCTACTCAAAGCTTAGTATTCCAAAACTCAAGCGTAAAAAAACTATGGTGAAAGAAGGTTGTTAATCCACGACCAAACCGGTAATTCAATGGATGCCATGCAGGGGTAAACAAAATGCAAATCCAATTTTGATGGCTTATGGTGCCACTGTTAATTTGTTTTCTTGATTTCTTTCCGGCGAACGCGTGCCCCTAAGACCCGGCCTGGCTGATTGCCGGAGAATCGAGGAGGACTTCCATGCCTCACGGGTCTATCAAGCGGGGTGTGCATCCTTTAAATTTGAAACGGATGTGATATCTATGACAGGTAATATAATGAGGTTTGGGACACCAATGGTGTCATTAGAACAAGACATCCATCGACAAAATAAGGCGAATTAAGGCTCTAATTGAGGTGAGCAAGATACCCGAAGGATTGAAGAAAGAGAAGTAGGGAAGGCGGTTTCCTTTTTTTGCATTCAACAAGCAAGAGGGGCGGGGATCAGAAAATTTCAAGGTCAATTGGGCAGCAAATGGCGGCAAAAAGCGAGCCTATTCGAGCAAGGTCAAGAGTGAACCTAAAGACCCGGTGACCTGTGAACCAAACAAAGCCCAAAGAAATCACAGCAGACAAAGACTTTAAAGCATTGCGAAAAGCCCGACCTCGGCCGGTCTTCTTTATGGAAATTAGAAGGGAGGGTTGTCATTCAAAGAGTACTTCAATGTGTGTATTCTAAAACTTATGGGGACAATATTTCCCGTCTGGAAAGCATGATCAAGATATGCAGGGAAGTCCCTAAAATTGCAGCAGAATGACCTAGTGTCAAAGAAGGAACAGGCTGCACAATCTGAGGCAAAGGGAAGCTTCTTCAAGGCAGAGGGAAGTTGGAAGACCATAAAGGATAATATTGCACGTCTTCGCTAACCGGAGATCCTAATGCAGGTGTCTCTGCTGAGATTCATTCTTTGGAGAGGGAGAAAGATATGGCAGAATATATGCTGAAGTCCCTACTTGAAATGGGGGGTGGGCCAATAGATCAAACCTGTGTAGAAAAGGTGGCTGCACTAACTGCTGAGATTGCCAACAACGAGTCCCTCCTTGCAAAAGCCCAGCAGCACTTACAGAATGTCACCAGGCTGAGGGAGATGACCAAGAGAAATGATCAGCTGGTCAGCATCACTCCAATACCATTCCGATTGCCAATTGGAGATGAGGAGAGATGCTCCACCTGTGGTCTTGCATTCCAGGATGATTACACCCTCAAATGCTGGATGAAATGTGACATCATTATCCATGCTAGTCGCAACTAAAGTTTGCTCATGGAAAAAGGATGCTTCGAAACAGATCATTCCCCTACCGGCTTTAGTGCAGGAAATAGGTAAGTTTAATACAAGAAAGCAGAATTGTTGCACGCTGGAACAGCCTCTAAAACCGGAGAAGAAGATAATTGATGTTGATGAGCATGTAGCCACAACTCCTGGTAGCAAGGAGAAAAGGAAACAAAGAATCACATAAAAAAAAGTAAAAGGACCCTGTGATCATCCAAGCACAAGTCCACAAGGGTTCACACCCACGCCCAAGACATGGGAAAAAAGGTACATGCACGTTTTCGTGCTCGATTTTTGAATTGACAAAGATCGAAGGTGTCAGACATTGGACAAAGAAACTACCAAAGACTTTTCAAAGACATCCAAAGACTTAAGAGACAAAGGTCGAGACACCAAAGCATGTCACTGAATCCAAGGGAGATTCAAGTAGTAGTGATGGTGCCAACAATTATAGTATAGTTCCAAATTCTGCGGCCGCTTCTACAAAGGCCTCCTCTAACATCAAGTTCTTTGCGGGGAAAGGAAAACGATGGCGAAGATGACCCAGAATCAGATTCGACGGTCGTTAAGGTGTGAAACAGTTGATACCTGGCCAAGGGCCAGGAAGGTTGTGGAAGAAGAAAGTGAGGGTGAGTCAGAAAATGACCTTGATGAGGACGCCCCCATAGAAGTAGCATTTGGAAAGAAAAAACATGGCTAATGTAATTTTGCCTTATGTATTTCGTGCAAGCAAACCTTTGATTTTGCAAGACAACCCTAAACCATCAGCCAAAAGGTTTTTGTTCAAAACAATTAATATATTTGATCCCTGCTTTTATTCCCACCTTTAATGTGCAAATTTTGGTTTGGATTATTCAACTTAGGCTTGTGTAAAACTTGTCTCAGTAAAAGAAGGCAAAGCCAATGGTTATACTTAGTGAATCGATGAAGAAGACAATACAGATAAAGAAGTGCGTGACAAACTCTAACATACAAAAGGTGCCCAAGTATCCCGTTATATTTCAGAATGTGTTTCAGAATTTAGCAGCATTGCAGCTCATCCTTGCATGCGGAGAACAAGACAGTCGCGGAATGAAGAAACCGAGGACAAAGGCAAAAGCAAGGGTTACCGATAGCGGGAAATACCCATGTTAACCACCTAGTGGTTAACATTGTGCATGCACATGTTGGGGTGCATGCACATGTTAGGTGTAGCTGATGGCGATCGACACTTGGCATGATTAGGTTAACATAAGTGTAGGGATTAGATTTAGTTAGTGTACTTTATTTCCGGATTTACGGTCCTACACTATATTAGACCGAGCCCTTCGGGGATGTACTAAGGTTTTATCTCAAATTTGGAGAGCCTCACTTGGCACGCTTCCCTCATTCTTTGTGCATATTTCCTTGTCTTGTTCTTGTTTTGTGATCATGAGCATGGCAGCTTTTAGCATCCGGCAGCCATGGATCGCCGGTGCAGCAGGTGCATGCCAAGAATCCAAACATTGGCGCCGTTATGCCGTTCGGGCCGCGGATCACTTCTTTCGGCTTCTTTGCCGCTTTGCTGTTGTCTTTGCTGCCTTATCCTCATCGGGTTCTTGAATACTTTTTGTACATTATTCTCAACCCTTCAATCCCTTTTATTGGCCCAACCAAATTGTTGAAATGGTCCGCCGATGCCCTTTTGTCAATCAATTCCTTTAGCAATTAGTCTAGTTATGAAACGGCCAAAAACTCTGTTTTCATGGTGCAGCAAGAGCAGTTTTAAAAGAGGATTTCTCGGAGTGGTGATGCAAAGACTCCTCTCCGCCAAATTTTCAAAAAAAGTCGGAAGTTTGATATTTTTATCTCTATTTGCTGAAAAATTGTCCAAAATATCCGTATTCCTTCTTTATCTTCTATTTTATCTCGCTTTTTCGAAAACGGTTTCCGCGCGACACCCAAAAAATCTTTTGTTTCAAAGGCAAGATTGAAGCTTTCTCATGATGAAGCTTTCTTGTTCCACTTATTTCAAGAGGGCCAGCACTGTGGCTAGCCCCCAGCTTTCGTCCTCACAGGTTCTGAAGCAAGAATTCCCAAGGTCTTTCTCTGCACAAACACTTATATGACAGGCAAGTCCTATATTTCTATGGCAAATCTTCTGCAGTGCACCCGCTTATCTTCGCAGATCATCAAGATGCAATTCTTATTGAATTTTTCAAGAGGGCCAGCACTTTGGCTAGCCCCCATCCATTCGTTCACGCACATACCACCTGCCATTAAACTCTGTCTTCCAAGCCTTACATCGGATTCCTTCAGGTTCTTTGATTTGCACTATCTGCAAAAACCAGCAAATAATTTCATCACGTTCCTCCAAGGCTTCTATTTTTCATGAGCTTATAGCTTACCACAGATCACCGCAGAGTTTTTTCACAAGCTGATAGTCGCTCCTCATACAAGATTCGCCTCGCACACATCAAAGAGAGAAGTAACAGATTTTTCAACATTTCATGCAAGCAGATCACTTTTTTGTCAATCTTTAGAGCAATACATGACCTGCCTTATTCGGCCTTTACAGAGGGAGTATTCTCTCGGTTTGAAGCAGCCATCTCAGATTCTTCCAAGCCGGGCAATTCCTGACAAAATCGGTCCGTATAATGTGAGTAATCGGGTTCTTTCTCTTTTTCAAGATTTCATAGAAGAGCATGGATGGCCCCCGAAGCACATTTCTTCCACAACCGCAACCGCGGGCTAATTTTCATCCGCACCAAGTTTTCCATTGGCAAGCATCGACGCATCGTAAGACATCAAGAGCGTAACTCATATTTAGCATGCACTGGCGGGCGGCAGCCACACATCTAGATCCGGATTCTAGGCCCTTTTGGTCTACCGGGCCCAACACATCATGCCGAAAATAGAAGGAAGAACCGCCATCATCGCACCGCAGACATGCCCCCTCTCTCAAACATTTTAGGGCATTTTTAGGGCACGCAGACATATTGACGCCACTGGCCGATACCGTCACGCCATGGACCACGCTTCCACGCTGTTTGTACTCACGGTCACGCTTCCACGCCTACACGGGCAAAATAATTTTGTCGGGCTGATAACCGCCACCGCCACGCTTATTTAAAAAGTCACGATCACCCCATGCTCAGATTTTGCCCACGATTGACCACGCTCGCTTGACCACGAAATTGACCACGCCAGCTTGACCATGCAAAAGCCACGCTCGTAATTTTAAGACCCACGCTTTGCCACGCTCTTTCATGCTTTTTTCCCATGCTCACGCCTCCCTTATGGCTGATCACCGGCACATTTTTATGGTGTTTATCTTTTAAGCCCCATATTATACTTGTTTTTAAGTAAAATTTTGGGCATTATTTGTTCAAATGGACTTCCCATGATATAAGGGGATAGTCTTCATTTTTCTTGCCCCAGGTTCCTATGATCCACGCTCTACATCGATATTCTTTTCGATCTTATCCATCGCCATACATTCATAAAGATCTTTTGGCAATACACCACCCAACCATTACCATTATTTTTACCCCTAATTTTTGGCACCATGTTGTAATTGTCGACTTGTCTTATAAAAGTCCGTACATGTTTTCGCTAAAACTTTTAGGGGGAGGCAATCAGTTAACCACCTAGTGGTTAACATTGTGCATGCACATGTTAGGTGCATGCATTACGTTAGGTGTCGGCAGGTGACATCGACACTTGGCATGATTAGGTTAACATAAGTGTAGGGATTAGATTTAGTTAGTGTACGCTCAGATTGGCGGTCTACACTATATTAGACCCGAGCCTCTTCGGATGTAATCACCGAGGTTTTATCTCAAATTTGGAGAGCCTCACTGGCACGCTTCCCTCATTCTTGTGCATATTTCCTTGTCTTGTTCTTGTTTTGTGATCATGAGCATGGCAGCCTTTGTAGCATCCGGCAAGCCATGGACCGGCCGCCGTGGTGCATGCCAAGAATCCAAACAACCCATACATTGGGGCAGTGGAGATACTAATAAGGATGAATCGACTATGGCTATCAAGATTCTCCATCATCTGGTAGCAAAGATAAAGCAGAGTCCAAGAAGGTTGCAAAGATCAAGCCCAAAGACCTCCCGATAGCACTTCCGCCAGAGTCCAAAGACACATTGCAAACACGCATAAGCACGATAAAAGACACATCGACAAGGTTGCAAACGCCCAAGGATGGACACCCGCACGGAAGTTGATGGTCTTTGGACGAAATGGTGTACCGGCACGCATAACAACAGAGGAGAATGAACGGGAAAATCTTGCCTCCACCACAAACCAAGCATGTTGTAAAAGAAACCGCAAATAAGTACCTCATTTGGTGCACTGTGGTATCATGAGTTTGTGGAGGGCAATGCAGAGGTTTGATATTGTTATTTGGAGTGCTTCTCTATTTCTAATACAAGGGATATGGTGGATGCATTGTTCCCTCGATTTGCGCAATCAGATTCTTTTTTTGAAGGTTTATGGTCAAGAGCATTGCTATGCATGCAAGCATCCAAATGTAATTTAAAAGCATATTTTTTTCAAGGAGTTGAAGGTTGTACTTGAGGATTTTCCTCAAAATCATGGTATGATTTTCTTTGGTTGATGACAGCCACACAAAGGGTTTCTAAACCTCGCACACACAACCCTTCCCATTATGCCTTTCAAGGGGCAAGAAGAGGACAACTTTTGCGTAAGTTTGTGTGTCCAACTTTGAATACTTGTCTTCTCATGTCAGACAGAAACGATCTCATGTGTTGACATCACCGATGCATGGTTGGAAGAGGAGACAGCTTTGTGTTTGATTATCGCCTCAACAACTATCTTGTCTCGCCTACTATATCCTCAATGCTCCATTAGAAGTACAAAGGCAGCTGCTGGGCACCCTTCCTGGCGACCAGCATGACTCTGAAGACTTCGATGACTCATGAAGTAACCATTGTACACAGGGAATAAATTACTAATCGCATATTTCTTATTAGCTAAAATGACTTTAGCTAAACTTGGTCGATATTAATCCCAAAACTTTCTGTGGTTTAGCTAAAATCTACACATTTTTCCTCTCATACTTTATAGCGTTTAGCTAAACTAGCCCAAACATCATCCCAAAATTTTCTATGGTGTGGCCAACAGAAAATATTAAGCCAAATCACGATACTTCTTTTCAATTGTTTCCACTTATTTTAGTCATTTTCTTTGTGAAAACATTCTAAAATAATGCTAACTAGCAAAGTCTAGGGCACAAATTAATTCATAATGCTAGAAACTAATCTACTAACCGTATATTTCTTATAAACTAGAATGTTGTTAGTTAAACTAGCCTGAAATTCATTCTAAGAGTTTCTATGGTTTAGCTAAACAATACCAAATTTCACTCTCTTACTTTCTAGCGTTTAACTAAAGAGCTCCAGAGTTGGCACAGTCCCGAAAAAAGTTAAGCTAAAATTATTATTTTTTTTCCAATTTTTTCCATTTACTTTAGCCAATTTTTTTTGAAAATGTGCTAAAAAATCGCCAAATAGCTAAGTTTAGCCCTTAAATTATTCCATGATTGTACAGTACTTTTTTGTAATATATATGTATGATTACTTTGTCTTATCTTCAGTATTGAGTGATCTTGAGTGATGTTCTAATCTTGAGTGTACAATTTTCTGTAATATATATCAAGCTTACTCTCCAATACTACAAGCATTGTTTCCAATACTAAAACACTCCAATAATTCAAACCAATACTACAAACATTGTCTTAGGGGCATTGTCTCCAATACAATGATCAAAATTTGGGACAAGTACAAAGTAACTACAGATTTGTTACAATGATAAACAACTAGGCCAAAGCATATTCAACCTTCATATGGCGTAATGTCAAGGATCATCCGTGAGTAGCCCTGCTCAAGGGAAAATCATGGTGGTGTGAATCTGATTCATCTCAAACTTGATAGTCGATAATACGCGATGATTGTATCGAAAGTCGTGCCGCTTGTCTTCAAGTAGCTCCTAACTACCATCCGGCCGGGCAAAGATAGTACAAACCAGCCAACACATGTTCATCCACATTGAAGGTTCCGACCTTCACCTATCCTTGATAAGTTCGGCCAAGGATATGCCTCGCTTAACACATTTGACCACATAGAAATCTGCATTCTCCCCGATTTCCCCGCCGGGCTACAACAAAGAAAGTTATCACCTTCCTCACGCTTCCTGGATAGCCATTCTCCATCACCTTCAAAAATGCCTCATCGATTTCGGCCTCAAGACCTTCACCAATAGACTTTATCCGCTTTAGTGTAACATATTTCCAATTTTTCAACTGCATTGCTTGTTCACACAAGATGACCGGGTTTCCTTTCAAACGGTTACCACGTAAAACAACTTAAACCTCTATGAGCCACCCTTGTGCTTGATTTGGCCAAGTATGTCCTGGATGTTGCGTATTTGCTTGGTCCCTTCCACTCGCACAGCCCAAATGGGTCCTATCAACATCATCCTTTCCAATTACCTGGTACCGCAAGGAAACAACAAGTATTGCATCTCGTGACAAAGATAATACGCTGACTACTCATCACAAAGAAAGAGTTCACGACAAAGACTTAAAGCGATGAAAGCACTATTCAAGACATTACAAATAGCTGGCATTGCAAAAGACTACTCAACGTATCACGCCAGATGAAAGCATAATACCTTTTGATGTCCCCGTTGTTGGTACCTTCATTCCAGCGAAGTTTAATTCACATGCATCAAGAAAGCACCCTAAATCTCACCCCATCATACTTGACGCTCCCTCTAGTGAATGCCCCTTTAAGGACCCAGCCTTGCCCATCGTGGTCTCCTTGCCATGGGCTGTCCTAAAGAATTCCATACTATTTCCTTCCCTAGCTCATGGTGATATCTTGGTAGAAATAGAATGGCGCGCATTTGAATTGGCTAGAACAACCATCCGACCAAACTATATGCCCGGAGAAATCTACACCATTTGATACAAGCCATGAATTGTGCTTTCTAAGACAAGCTGCCGCACAAAAGAGGTCATGAAGCTTGTCATCACCAAGTAAAAATGGGTTTCCTTCAATAGCTTTCTGATCCCGTGAACCGATGTCCATCCCTATACGTGATGTGGACGAGAATTGTTATTCCGTCATTGTGCCAATGCTGGCTTTGATCCTCCCTTTGTATTTTTATGTTGTAATTCTCCAGAAAAATCAATTACGTAAAACAATGGTGCCATCTTGGATATTGTCCGTGCAACTCCTCAATTGCATGGCCTGCCATCTAGCCCTCAGAATTGTGTGGCACCTAATATCTTCAATGTGGAACATTGTGATATGAAATGAAATCCTTCACCGCCGCTCTCTCTTGTAAGACAACTGGAGGACCGGCTTTTGGTCCTTTCTTTTTTCCCTTGCCATTTGAGGTCTCGCCTTTGTGCTGCAGCCTTGGCCTGTGGTCCCACTAGCTTGCTTTGATTTTTACTTTTGTTTCCCTTCTTCTCAACTTGTGCCGCAGCTTTTCGGTCAGGTCCCACCAGCTTGCTTGGATTTCTTACTTTTGTTTCCCTTTCTTCAACTTGTGCCGTGTTTCTTCAGTCAGTGGTCCCACCAGCTACCTTGGATTTCTTACTTTTGTTTCCCTTCTTGGTGGCATTGGCTCTTTTCTTTCTCGCCGCCACCGGCACCTCCTTGGTAACGCAGCCGCAACTCCACCGCCAGCCTCTTGTCTCCACCGGAATCTATAACAAAGGTCTGTAGCATAAAGCGTAAGATTAGCGCAAGTTGAAAGCACAAAAGCGTTTTCAGCGGATGACAAAGACATATAAAGATGTTGCACCATGCAATAAAGAGAGTATTACCTTTTCAAACGCCTTCCATTCAAGCAAGAACTCATGATTCTCTCTCTTGGACATATAGGAAGAGTTTTTATGCCACACCTCGACATGTCCCGCATCAAGCCACCATGTTTATGCCATTCTTCACCCTCGCTCTTGTTGCAAACCATGACCCTCCAAAGCTCGGGCCGGTTGCGCCATACATATATTAGGCTGGCCAGACATCGCCTCACCGTGTCCACAGACCTCGAGGTGCACTTGCACTCTTCACCATGAAATCCAGGTTTTTGACCTTAATGCATTCGGGGCTACCTTGGCATACTCCAACTTCATATGGTATATGCAACAACAGGTTTCCCTTTCTCGATACTTTCTTTACATAAATAGGCTTCAACTTCTAAAGCCTTTAAGCAAACAGGGGTGTTCGGGATGTGCCTTTTGTATTGTTGAAATAGCTCCAAATTGAATGGTGGCCGTTGGTTAGAAATATTTATGCAACAATAGCAAAGAAAAATTTGTATGGAAACTTATACCCGTGTGACCTCCATAAGGTGCAAGGGATAAGAAATTCGAAGCCCCGACTCTTCAACGGTGTTCACAACATCTTTCTTGCAAGGAGAGACTCGCTATTTTGTTTCCGCACTTTATATGCTTTGCTTGCAAGCAGGGGTGAGAGAATCGCACCTCAACCTCCTTTGGAAGCTAGACCACGGACCATTTCCAAGGGGCGACTCCGGCGTTAGGTTGCAATTGTTGACCTCATGCAACCTATCATAAGAAATATTGCACATTAATCAATGAACATATCTCATCCAAAGATCACTCGCCAGATACAAGCACTTAAAAGCACTTAAAAGCACGAAGAAGCACAGCATGAAAGCAAGAATTAGATGCACCTAACAGCCCCCGCCATAGTGGAATTGCATCTCGATTTTGTGGAAGAAGCCATCACCAAAGGTGTCGAGGTTTCGCTCTCCAAACATCATGGTTCCTTTGCCTCTTTGTGGCTGCCATTGTCTCCGCTTTCAAGTTGTTGAGCAAAGACCCCCACGCCTTTGCACTCCTTTGGATTTGGCAAAATTCCAGGTTCTCGAGATTTCCATTTCGTGGTGATGAACCACCCTCTTCATCACATCGGCCTTGAGTTCGGGTGAATCTTTTTGGTGAGCTTATTGAAGTAATCAACTACTTGCTTGGCTATTTCTTGCCCGCCTCTCATGCTCGTGATCCTCCCCGCTCAGCCGCTTTTCTCATCTTATTCGTGACCGTATTCTCTTTCTCGGCCGATCCAATTTCTTGTAAATTGCGAGAGGAAACTGGATCTTCACGTGATATTTCCCCGTGTTGCATTGACATCCAACAAACTGGAACACTGTATTGGGATTCATCGTGCCGAAAATCCAATGCTAAACGTGTGATTGCCTCGTGCCTGCATCGTGGAGCGCCATGAAATTCCCGAGAGAGGGAGGATAAGTGAATTGAGGGAGAAATTTCGCCATGACGGTAATCCAATTTGTAACGATTACCACACCACTCGCCACAAAAATCCAGCCAAAAGCCCATAATCATTTTCCTAACGGCTCGTTCGTGAGGTGGACGTGCGAGTATATGAAGGGCGTAAAAAGAAATGACGGGCAGTTACACCCATCAGCACCCAGATTAAGCAAAAGCAGGGGTGCTGATAGCGGGCTAAAACCCTGCTATAAGCATGCGTCCGGACGCATGCTTTTGCTACCCACCAGCATACTTTCACCCAAATTTATTAAAATTGTCTTTTTATGAGGTCTTTCCTACATTCCTCAATCCTTCCTTCATTTGTAGAGTATTTAGATGATCACATTTCATCATTGCTAGTGAATTTCAAATTTCCTTCGACTCTATTCCCTCTAAAACCTTTCAAGGCTTGCTTGTATTGGGCCCATAGATGCATGATGATTGAATGCTCGTTAAGAGCATGTCTCAATTTAGAGCTTGAAAAGCATTTTAAAAGAGCAAATTCATTGGCATACAGAAATAAATCATGTCTTTGTCTTTGCTAATTTCTCAAAAGACATTTGCTATCATGTCTTTGTCTTTGCTAATTTCTCAGAAAAAGACATTTGCTAGTAGCCTGGCAAAAGAAAAAAACAAGATGATTGCTAGTCGCCCAAGTTGATTCTTAGCCAAAGAGGGTAGGACGAGGAATTGAAGCCATAAGCAAGTAGGAAGAGGAAGAGAATATTAAAATTGAGACTAAGAGGTACAGTTTAGTAGTCTCATTATCTTAATTGGCAAAAATAGAACAACATGTGGATTTTTGAAATTCCAATAGCTGGGTTTCAAATTTATATGTATATTCTTTTACACAAAAATTTATATACGCTCAACCAATAATTTGGTTGTAATTGAATAGATAACATAATGGTTGTAATCAAATAGATACCGTAATCAAAGTTTGGATGATGAAACTAATCTCACAAAACTTGATGCCTTTTGCAAAGACAAGATCATTCCAATTGTTGTGAATGACTTTCTACTTCTTCCTTTGATTTACCACTCTTCTTGGGAAGCAACGCTTGGTTAATATTTGGTAAAACTCCACCAGATGCAATCACTACACTACCAAGCAACTTAACGAGCTCCTCATCATTTCTTATAGCTAGTTGAATATGTCTGGGAAGAATTCGAGTCTTCTTGTGATCACGAGCTGCATTTCCTGCTAGTTCTAACACCTGCATTTTAAAGGGGGGGAATGAGTGTGAGAGAGAGTATTCAATGTGCAAATAAATAGAAAACAAGACAAAGAGAAGAAGAAGAAAAAGATCAAGCAAATTTCAGGTCAGATTGGATAACGTAAATGCAACTTAGGTTGCATTCTGCCATATCCGCCAATGGCATCGCGCCATCTGGCAAAGGTTCTTTTCCAGAACTACTCCTAATCTTACAGCGGCAGCTGTTCTTGAACTTACTCAACGTTCTTGAAAATTTACCTTCGATTCTCACCATTTACCTCTTATTCTGGCGTTTCTACCCCTGATTCTGGAGATTTTACCTCTGATTCCGGAGCTCCAAGGTGCAGAATGCAACCCAAGTTGCATCCACGTTATAAGAATGGCAGTTTACTGGCGTCGGCAGGGATTCCTCCCTGGGAATCGGCAGTAAACTGCCATTCTTATATACAAGAATTCAAACAAAATTGCCAAAATAAAACCCTAGGAAAAGATTGCACAAAAGAAAACGGAAAACCCTTTTTTTTTTGGTAATTCTCCCCGTTAGGTTACCTCGGCAGCAAGGTATTCAAGAACGGCAGCCATGTAAACGGGAGCTCCGGCGCCGACACGGTCTGCATATTTGCCGGCCTTGAGAAATCGAGCGATTCTTCCCACAGGAAATTGAAGGCCAGCTTTTTTCGATCGGGAAACGGATTGGGATTTAGGCTTACCGCGACCTCCAGATGCGCCTGTAGTGCTCATCCTGCTTAGAAAAATTATCTGCGCTCTGTTGTGCTGTAAATCCGTCAAATTGAGCTTCTGTAAATGAGCTCTAAAAATAGAGCGGTAAAAAGGCTGGCTTGCTTGCCTGTTTGGATGCACGGTCTAATTTATCACATCCAATGGCGCACATATAGCCTAGCCTCTGCAACGTTATGACAAAAAAGGTAAAAGTCAAATAAATATGTTTAGCGTTGTGTTTTTTTGCTTAATTTATTCATATGCCCATGGGAAAGCACCCTTAGCGTTGTGTTCTTTGCTTAATTTATTCATATGGCTTCTGAACGGAAGCACAAGGTTAGCAATTTCGATATCGTGGATGAGTCTGCAAGATCTGGAAAGATGAAGGCTTTACTGGGTTCAAAGACTTGAAAGACTTTACTGGGTGATATAGCCCTAGCAGAACCAGTGTGTTGAAGGCAGCAATAGGGGAGGATGGAATAGTATCTTGACATGAAATGCATTCGTCAGCACTAAGGCAGTTAATGTTCTATATCTGAACTTATGACAAAAAGATATGCCATGTAACTTATGTTCTTCAAGTGCAAGACCCTCAACCGATTGGCACATTCAGATGATGCATTCGTATTTCGATCACCTCTGATGGAGAACACTTTGGTTCCTGAACGGGATAACTTGAAACGTTTTCCTTGAGCATGCCTTCTGTGTTGGCAGTGCACCTCTAGTTTGTTCATCAGCACTATAACAAACTCCATACAAGCACCACTTGATCCATGCATGTTTCCCTAGAAATTAAAAAACTGAGTAAAGCAGAATGGTTGCTTTGCCTTTGACAGGCTACAAGTTTCTAGAACGCCTGCCAAAAAGAGTTCAAATTACACTTAGAACAGTGTACTTCTCTTGATGTTATTGGTCCATTCATACTTCATATGATTTGAAGGGCAAAATGGCAAAACAATTTTACCTCAGCTGATCTTTTGTGGATTGAAAGTTTTTCTCCTCCATCTTACAGTGATAGTCCTAAAAGTATAAATATATTAGCATTGCAGAAAGACGTGATCCTTGTAGCTCTGCGGGCTCTTCATCCAACCTACATTAAATTGCTATGCTTCATAGGTTCAGGTTTAAATTGCAGATGATCCTTTCAGGGATATAACATCTTGGAAGTGGAGTCCACCAGAATGGTTGTTCGCATAGATGCTCCAAACATCAGAATGTCCATGTGATAAAACAATCTGTACGCAGGCACTTTTTGTGAGACCAGTGAACGTGCTTGCAAAGAAGGCAAATATTTGTTTTCTACCTTTCATTTGATGGAAGAGAATCGAGTTGCATATGGCTTCAAGAATCTGTTGGGTTCGTTGTGAAAGGTGACAGAGAGCTGCGAAATTGTGTTAAATGCTAGATCATTTAAAAGAAACGGAAGCAAGATTTACGTTACCTGCAGTCGCCATGAAAGGGTCCGTAAATGCAAAGGAGGGATAGAAGATGTCTCAGATCCTGGCCGTTGGATTTAGCACGATTATTAGCCATAATCGACATCCAAGGGGAATGGCTTATTGATACAAGAAACTTATCGCGGCGGCCGCGAACGTTTCTCTTCTCCAATGCGTCTATACATGCTAGAACATGCAGAATTTGAACCTGTATTTTTTTGTCTTGTGTTCAGTGCCCGCACGATAGAAGAATATTGACCATAACGACTCGTTAACCCCCCAAAACCCCTCATTTTCTCATGTCATTTCATTTCTCTTCGCAACTGCCTTTTTTTCCCTTCCATTTTCCTCGTGTCCTCACCCTTTCCCTATTCCCTCTTCTTGGTGTCTTCTTTCCCTCCTTTTCTTTTCTTTTCCCTTATATTTTCCTATGGCTTTTCCTTCTTTTCCCCCCTTTCCCTCTTTCCCTTTTCCCTGCGCCTTTTGCCCTTCACTTTTCCACTTTCCTCCTCCCTTTTCCTTTTCCTTTTCCTTTTCCTTTTCCTTTTCCTTTTCCTTTTCCCTTTCCCCTTAAGAGGTCAAAGCATGATCAATCATGGTGGTGGGAAGTCGTGCTATAAATCTCGACATTTGGATGCATTTCGGATGATCTCAACCGGCGTCTAAATTAGGGTTTGATATAATTCTGGTAGTGCAAAATGCAACATGGTATAATTCCATAGAAATTGCCCACCTTCGGTGGGCAGTCCGCGGGCATAGCTTAATATTGTACCTGTGAATGATAGGCCCATGGCAATATGAATACTATGCATTAGCTACACTCTCGTAATTCGTGTAGATTGTAACTTGTGTTGCCAATGGGATCTGAAAGCCCCGCCAAGTTTTTGGTCCACTCAACCTTGGCCCACTCATAATGTGTGCAGGTTGTATTTGTGTAGCCAATGGAATTTGAACCCCATTAAGGTTTAGAATTACCATATAAGATACTTACCTACGTGTGCATATTTGCAGCTTTATTGACGTGAATATGGGATTGACATTGAACATTCAACCTCTATATCATTTTTTATCTTTTAACCAAACGATATAGGTATGCATTGGAGAGCTTTACCATATCGTAAAGGCAGGTTAGATGCAATCCAAGCCACGGAGCCAACCACGACGTGCCACGTGGCAATGTTTCTTTTAAAGAATGTTGCCTAAAATTTTGAACGGGCAAAACTTGGCTCTCTGTTTTTTTACTCAACGGATCGAAGTTTTACCCGCGATTCGGCAGCTTTCTACCCCCGATTCTACTTGTTTTACTTGCAATTACGATGTTTCTACCCACTGGATTGCATCTAACCACCTTCACGTTATGCCAAAGACCTTTTTTTGCATTTACGGGTCATCAAGCATGCTTTCCGGCCAAAAATGCAAGCAAAAGGTCTTTCCCTTATACAATGTGGTCAAGTGTTTCAACTACTTATTTTCCATTATATTGCTACTTGCAAAACATGGGAGGGTTATTTTGATAGAGCACATATATGTTTAAGACTCAAAATATACCACCTCTATTGTTTATTAGTGACATTAAGACCTAAGCAATAAAATTTAATAATCCCCTTAAAAAATATAGTGATAATGTCTCACCGGTTTGCAAAGCTAGGGGTTTCGACATGACCGGCATTTGTGGCGGCAAGAATAAACACGATTTTCGGTAACCAATTCCAAAGTCGGATAACCTGGATCGCAGATCTTTATGGTCGCTTTGGGCAAAGATATAGAAATCCAAAGGCTCCAACTATAGCTCGCTCTGCTTCTGCAGTAAATACCATGGCATGTTGATCCGAAGTTCTGCCGGAATGATGAAAGTGGTAGCATTGGGCCCAAAATTAGCTTAAGAAGAAAGTGAAGGCATATAAGACTAGAAATGTTGTATAATGCCCGCCGCGACCAACCTTGGTCTGCATTTAGTACCTCTGCCAAAGATGAAGGCAGCCATGAAGAAAATCCGAAAGCAACCGGATGGGTTTTCTTCCGATTAAATCTACCAATGCAATTGTGAAAAAGTAACCCGGACTGTGGGCACGTAAGGCAATCAAAGCCTCGAAAGTAATCGCGACCGGCTACTCTATACTGCCTCCCTTAAAGCACTCATGGCTATTACAGGGTGGAAGCTTGACCTATAGTGTCAAAGACATCTTTTCGGAACAAATTTTGATCAGTAAAATGCAATATCGTAGAAGAACCAAGTGGATGCCCGCCCATGAGCTGAATTCCATGTTTCCTTGCAAATTTCAGCCTAAATAACCCATATTGTTCTTTTTCAGCCTCTTTGTCGAGGTTTTCGGTTGCAGAACTACGGCCATGACCCCCGCCATGCGGCGGTGGGTTTTCAGATATTGCCTTCAACCAGCAGTGTATCCGGTCTGTTTGTGCATCCTCATTTCGCCCCAACCATGAAAATAATTCTCCACGCAAAGTCACCTGTGGAGCAAAGGGGATTTAACGGATTTTTCGCAAAAGTTGGTCTTGGAAATTCGTTCTTAAAAGCCGTGAGAAACAATAATCGAGATGGTTGTGGCGACTAGAATTCCAATTCCTTGCATGGCAAACACAAGAGCTTGACAAAAGAGCCCCCGGTTTTGGTGTTAGAATATTCTCGACATAATAACAAAGAAAGGGGATAATCTCCCCGATTCCCTAATATAAGTAAAGGGGATCAACCCGGGTTCAAAGCTGGAAGATGAAGAAACCCCAAAACATCCGGAAAGACTTGGATTTTGGTGCCGACGGGAAGCAAAAAACGCATTTAAATGGAGCTTTTCGAAAGTGCTCGCCTTCACTCCATCCGCCATAGCCGAAGCTTCACAAACCAAGGAGCCGTGAATAAATTGCAGAGGCTTATAAGAATTACCTGTAATAGCTTGAGAATGGGCCATCGGCTAAAAGCCGGAGAGCTAGGAGAGGCCGGAAGACGGATTTGCCATAGCTGTGAGCAGCAGCAAGAGCAAGAAAGGGATTGCCAATGGCTAAGCAAGCTGCCTCCTCGCTTGCTCTTTTCAGAACGACTTCTCCTCCTCAATAAATGCAAGAAGGGGATTGATTGAGGAAGGGGAGTCACATGGCTGTGGCTCCTCCTCAATAAATGCAAGAATGCAAAATTAGGAAAATGTTCCCTGAAATTTTTTTTTGACAATTGGCACGCATGCAATGGAGCATCATGGAATATTGAAGAATAGAATCAAAGTGAATGACTTATATATGGTTTGATAGCTCCACACTACTATGATCTAGGATCCAAGGGGAATGGCTTATTGATATAGCTCCACACTACTATGATCTAGGATATTTTCGGCAGTGTGAATAGCATAGTTACGGAAAACGAAAACGAAATGAAAACGGCGAGTCATTTTTTGAAAACGGAAAACGAAAACGGCAAAAAAACGGCAAAGTACTCAAAAGATACAGAATATGGTCATTTTACAAGAAAATGCTATTAATTTACTCAAAAACAACATAATAAGAACTAAGAACAACTAACATAATTGAAAATGTTTATATATGATAGTCGATATTTTATACTCAAAGACCAACAATATGATAAATCAAGGATACAAAAGATTAGGAGATGATCAGCAGATTCATCAATGACAGCAAATTTAGCATCTGCTGTAGCAGACTAACGTGGCTTAAGAAGAGCCTTGACTTTGAGCTATAATATTGGTCTATAATATTTATGCAAGTGCTAAGCTTAAATAAATTGTAGGTCATAAACTGTTGGAGCAGCTGAGGAGGTAAATATCTTCATGCTTTTTATGTGCTTGTTTTATGTGCGCAGGCATATCGCCTCCATTCGCACAGGTGCCCACCATCTCCGGATTGAGACAGGTCGATGGATTGGGGAGCCACGTCAGGATAGGGTTTGTCAGTGCTGCCAGACGGGAGCTGTTGAGGATGAGTGTCACACTTTCCAGAGCTGCCCAGCATATGATCAGATTCGGACACGCTATGCTCAGTTGATTAGATTTGATGAGCCGCTACACATGATACTGGGCACGACTTCGGTGCGCTCACTCGGATCATACATTCAGGAAGTACTGGACTTGAGGGCTCAGATATGCCCCCAGTCAACCGTTTAATTGATGTCAGCAGTCTTATTGCTGCCACGGTTTTTCCCTCGAAAACCCTTCGGGGCGGGGGTTTTTTAATCCGGGCAGTAATGTGACTGCTGCGCTTTTTGTATTGGGTCCCATAGGCCGATTGGTCTCCGTGGACGATAAAAACAATTCTATTCTATTCTATTCTATTCTATTCTATTCTCTTCGACATTGTTAACACGTGCAAGATGCATATAATATGCAGGCAAACCACAAAATTATAGATGAGAGGCAACCATTACTGCCAACTTGAACCTGTTCATGGCTGTTTTTTTTAACACGAAGGTCCAAGTGGCCAAGCATTAGCAACTTGTACAGGGCATGGTATAGCTAATGTGTATTCTGGGATTGCTGTGGTTTGGAGGATCGCATGGAATGGTCTGCGACCAGCACTTGCTTCAAAATAATTTTACTTCTGTAGTCTAATCACGACTTATAGTAGCCTGAGTTCAGAACGAAAGATATGGTTCTGCGCTCATCCTTGAAACTTTGAGCGATCAAGTTGTGGGTTGGGATCTATATTCCAGGGATCCAACATCCTCAAATTTATGAAGAACTAATTGAATTGAAGCTGATGGACCAGAAATGATTTGTGCATTATCTTTATGCCCAACATAGACAAAATCTGCCGAAGAAACATAATGGTGAAAATCTGGTCAAGATAACACGAGTCCTCCTTCATGAGTGATGAAAAAGCCCACAAGAGGAAACCTCGTTCACCACATAAACAACTAGGGCTGAATTTTAGGGCCATCTCCGTGAAACTTACTAGAAGGATAAGAAGGGCAGCAAATGAGAAACACAGGCACGGGTTTAAATCGTGGAAGCATGTGGGTATAGATCTCAGCACTTCCATTCCCACATCCGCTTATTCTCTTGCTATAACAGATGTGAAGCAGAGGATTTGGATCGATTATGATTCTAAGCAGAAGCTTCTGGAAGTTAATGAGTCTATTGTTGCTAAATGATAGAAATTCCAGCTGAAATGCACTTCCAGCGAGAAAACTCACCTTTTAAGCCAAATATAGCAATCTAAATCCGGAATCCATCCAAGAACAGAGTAGATTTGAGCGCCACCGACTGCTTTTTTTATGTTTGCTTAGGTTTCATAAGGTTTACGTTGAAAAAAACTAAGAACAGAGGGGTTTTTGCTGAATGTTGCTGAAAACGGCCGTTTTTTAGCCGTTTTTTTGAGACAAAAACGGATTTCTTCATCTTTTCAACATGCGCATTTTCGTTGGCGCCGTTTTCCAATTTGAAAACGGCAACTAGAAAAAATCCGTTTTTTTTTAGAAAACGGCCAAAACGGCCGTTTTCCATAACTATGGTGAATAGACGTGTTTGCAAAGCGAGAGACGTAAATGTTTGCTTACCTCCCTCCCCCTCCCTTTCTGACCTCTAAGCCAACCCTGTGTTGCTACGTGTTCCTCATTCTTTCCTGGAATGTTGTTCTTTTTATTACTAACATTTTGGTTTTGACCTACATTTGTTATTGCATTCTTATTCTAGTCAACTTTCTGTATCATATATTTCAGATCATAGTCATTCATATTTATCACCACAATTATCACCACATCTGTATCACAGAATTATCACCACAGAACACCTAAATTATCAGCACAATTACATGACAATTTATCTGTATACATTTACAATTACCTCACAATTCATTTGTATACATTCAAATCAGATATATATCAAAGTCTACAACAAAAAATTGATTTATTTCCGAAAATGATTCATATCAGAGTTTTACAACAATTGATTTCAAACTTGCCTAACTCAAAAGCTTACAAAAGCCGGGAAAAAACTACAAGTCTATCTCTATACTTCTTCCATATCACTTCTTCATCATTTGTTTCATAAAGTCATTGAAATCATGTGATGAAATGCTTGGCATCACGATATTGCAATTCTGAAAGCTACCACCTGAGATTCCAATCTGCAACTGCATACCTAAAACATGCTAACAATAGGAGATGTTTCTGCCAGGATGTCTAGATCATGATTGAGCTGTGCTAAATCTCTATTCAACTCATTTGATTCCCCTGCTGCTAAAATAGGAGACAACTCCACAACAGGAGTTACTACACTATCATGACGAAGAGAGCTGTAATACAACATTACCATCAGAAGCCTGAGAGTCATCGATCTTCTTCAACTTGTCCTGAAGCAGCACAGACTTGTAGGTCCTCCTACTACCATTGTCATCAAAAGATTTCTCCATCAAAGGCATTGCGCACTTTGTTTGCAGGTCCACTGTCTTATCTTACCTGTTAAAATAGTTAACAAATGAATAACAGAACTAAGAAAAATTTAAAGAATGCCAAAAAGTCGTATTTAATTAAAGTGGGACAAATCTCGAATTTTGGGAATTTCTCGAATTTTTACATTGAATCGTTATTAGATCAGGGGGAGGGGAAGGGGAAGGGGAGAAGTTGGGGGAGAAGTTGAGAGAAGTAATGGAAGGGGATAAGTTAGAAGAAGGGGAGGGAGGAAGTTCAAAAGGGGGTGAGAAGAGGGGGCAAGGGGAGGTGAGAGGAGGGGCAAGGGAGGTGAGTTGAAAGGGGGGGAGAAGAGGGGCAAGGGGAGGTAAGAGGAGGGGCAAGGGGAGGGGAGTTAGGAAAGGGGGTGAGAAGAGGGGCAAGTGGGAAGAGTTGGGGAAGAGGTGAGGGGGGAAGGAGAGAGGGGAAAACCAAAATAACTAAAGGGGAATATATCATCTTGAGATTAAAAATAATAATATTAAAATATAATTAATAATTAATTAAATTAAATATAAAATAATTTAATTAATTTAATAAAAAAAATATAAACCGTTCTCTTCTCGACTAGTGAGTCGAGAATTGAAAAGTATGCCTTCGCTGAGGTTTAAAATCTGACGATCAAATCTTAGCATGCCAAAGATCAAGGGAATAAGAGGGCTTCATATCTTTGAAGGGGCGTTTTTACGCCCGGAGAATCCGTGAAAATTAGCTTCAAGGCTACATTCACCTAGTGATCTTGACCGCTATGGCTCGCCCATAAAAAGCGATTCAAAAATTCTACAACCAAAATGCCAGAAACAAGCAAGAGAATTCAAACCGGGTTCAAAATCCTAAAACCCAAATGGCATAAACAAGCAAGAGATTCAAAATCGAGCAGAAAAATGGGAAAGGAAGAAGAAATTAACCTGTTTTTGAGAATTAGCGGGGTCATCGCCACTATCGCCAAAGTTGCCGAAAGGAATGTTTGGTCGAGGATTACAAGTTGCCAGAGTAAGGATTGGTGAGAGTAAACATGCCGAAAGGAGTTTGAGAAGAGGAATCGAGGTTCAATCCGCCGATGGGCGCTCTGCTGCTGGGGATTCGGGGATTCGCTCTGTTCTTCCACATCACCGCTTTATTTGGGCACAAACACAGTATTCTTGGCTTTGCGAATTCACAGGTCCCCTCTCTCTCCTTACTCAAATGTCTGCAGATTGACTGAAGCTTTCCCGGCCCTGTGTGCACAGCTTGGAAATCCGGCATCTAATATGACCAGCAGTCGAGTTGGGGGCCAGAAAACGCCCAAAGGCTTCCATAGATCTTCGCTGTAGGCGACCTCTTGCCATACAGTGCAGGCGCAGGCGCAGGCCGCCATGGAGTATTATTCAAGCAAAAAGTATTATTCAAGCAAGGAGATGGATGCAGCACTCGCCCCTTTACACTTACTCCAACACGGCAGGAGCAGATTCAACGGCTATGGCCCCATTAGGCTGGTGCTTCAAACCTTTTTCTCGCAAGCTCCGTCAAATCCGGTTCTTCTCGCAGCTCCGCTTCAACTCTTTCGCTTCGAGGGGTCTCGCTTCAAATCGATTCTTCTACTAAGAATTGGTTCTTCTCCAAATCAGTGCTCTTCTGCTAAGAGCTAGAAGTTGGCGTCGGGTGACGGTAGAGCAGAGCCCCATTCCATCATTCATTAGATACAAGGCAAGGGAAGGGGAAGGGAAGCACTTATTTGGGTCCGGGCAAGATGCATGCACAAGTCCGGAAGCCGGAAGCACAAGATACAAGCCGGAGGCACTTGCTTATTGCCGGAAAGCCCTGAACAGATCGATGAAGAGATCAAAGGTGTTCCGGCAGCCTTAAACTCCTTTGTTTAAACTCCTTTGTTCACCTTATTGCCGGAAAGCCTTAAACTTTGATTTCTGTATAGGCCTTTGATCGGAAGGTGTTTTTGCCTTAAAACCGCCCACCTAAACAGATCGATGAAGAGAGCTCCCATCAACCATCGTATATCGAGAGATTCAGTGGGTATCTTTGCCAAGATTTGTCAAGGTATGGAGGATGCTAACACCGGGAAGCGTAATTAGAGCCACTCGGAAAGAACGGACCCAAAGGTATGTACCAAATTTTAAATTTCAAGTATAGGCGGGAAAAAAAGGCGGGGTAAACGTTAATATATTAAAAGGGTAAACATTAATATAAAAAAAAGGCGGGGTAAACATTAATATATTAAAAAGGGTAAACATTAATATAAAAAAAATGCCCCGTTCGAAAATAGGAGAGGGTCCATTTGTTTTCTATACGTATACCTAGAAAATACATAGCATATAGTGTCCATTCCAAGATACATAAGGAGGGTCTATTTTTTTAGAAAATACATGGGGTGGTCTATTTTTTCAGAGAAAATATATGGTGTCCATTGGAAAAAAATACATAAGATAAAAAACAATAAACTATAGTGTGATAAAACAATAAATTAAGATGAGAAAAAAATAATAAACTATGGTGTTTTAGAAACCATATTTTCCATGTTTTAGAACTATGGTGTTTTGGCATTTAGAAAATACATACTTGTATTTATTAGAAAATATATAGGATAGGATATTGTATTTATTAGAAAACATTGACATACTAAAAAGGGGAAAAGGCCTAGGGTTATTTTTGGTCTATGTATACATAGAAAATGCAAGGTATGGTGTGCACTTAGAAAATACATAGGATATGGTGCAACTAATAATGATTTGCACTCTATGATATTGGCGGTAGAAAACTATTTTTGTAGGCAAGGTGTTAAGCCACAAAATGGCCTCATTGTGTTTTTCACTCTAAATGGCCTTAGACCTTGTGTTTTTCATCTTGAGGAGCCTTAAACCTATGTTTTTATTTTGGAGGGCCTTAGACTGCATTTTTTTCACTCACGGTACGCTTTCGACTCGCTTGAGTCGAAGACCCTAACCCTGCATTTTTTAAGCTTTGTTTGCCTTTCTCATTTCGCTTGAGTCGAGAGAAAGACCTATGACCCTAAAAACTGCGTTTTGGCTTTGAGCTGCCTTTTCGACTCGTGGTCGAGAAAAGGCCTGAAACCTAAAACCTGTGTTTTTCGCTTTGGTTGCCTTTCTCGACTTCAGTCGAAAGTCCTTATGACCCCTAAAACCCTGCGTTTTTTTGCTTTTTTATCTTTCTCGGCTACGTGAGTCGAGAAAGTCCTCCCGACCCTAAAACACAATGCTTTTGGCTTTGGACGCCTTTCTGCCATTTCGTAGTCGAAGATCCTTCGACCCTAAAACACCGTTTTTGCTTTTTGGTACATCTTTCGGCTTCGATCAAGAAAGTCGACCCTAAAACTGCGTTTTAGCTTTTGGTGCCTTTTCGACTCGCCCGGTAAGAACCCTGACCTGTGTTTTTCCCTCTGAGCTTCCTTTCTCGACTCAGGCCTGTATTTTCCAAAAATGGCCCTAAGAACTGTGTTTCATTTTATTTTTTTTGCCTGTAGCATCACTTGACTAACTTGATTTTGTCTTTTGCAGTCCTTATCTCGACCACATAGTACATGCTTGGGAGCAATGAAAAGACCAGTTCATTGAAGAAAGGTGCCGAGAAGAGGGTGGTGACATCAGTTGGACATACAGGCACGTGACCCATGAAGGAACTCCTCATACAAATTTCTACAGTCTGTAAGTTGCTCCATGACTTGGAGAGAGCTCCACGCGCCCTTTGCATTAGGTATTCATGTGTGAAGAGGGTGTAATCATTGTGCCCATACGACCACTATGGTCTCTTCACCTAAGAAAATAGAGCCAAAATATTCAACTAAGAATCTTTTTCAATTAGAACTTGATAGGTCTAATGCATGTTTGCATTGCATTGTTCTTGTTCTCAACACGCTATCCAAGAAAACTGGAAGAAAAGCTTGGATGCACACTAATAGACAAAAATTCCAATTATGGCCAGTTTTCGGGTCGGGGTGCTTCTTTTTGTGTAAATTAACAGGGTTCCGAAAAAAAATGGGAATGGAATGAGTCCCACTTTAATTAAATACGACTTCAAAATACCTGTTGCAAGCCTCATCGAGTAAGAGCGGCTTGATTTACAAGAGAATTTGCCTTCAATGCTAACAGTGGCCATCGTATGTTTTACGTATTCAGCAAGCTTCCTAGCGCCGACCTTGTTCACAGAATTATACCACTGATTGCTCTTAGGATTCTAGATTGGCTGCATGAAATATAATTTAAAAAAGTTCCTATCCTTATCGGATTTTGTCTCTGCCAAGTGCTTGTCAAACTGCCTATAGGCCAGTATGACATCCGTTTGGTAACACCTCAAAGGAATTCTGGACTGCTCTTCCTGATAATGACTTATATCAACGCCATAATTCTTGCTTAACCTCTCGCTATACTCAAGGAATTCTGATCCATTCTCTGAGCCAACAACAAAATCTGACATAACTAGCTTGTGAAGTTCATTCATTCCTCGAATGGCAAATCTGGCAACACACTCAGTAATACAAAAACCTCCTCTGCAGGCCCTTCGCATGATGGATTTGATGACTTACGTCAGCTAACAACGTCTTCTCATCTCCATAGGCTATCTCATCTATCTTCCTCCGCTTCAGACACACATCTGGAGTTCAGTGAGATCTCCTCATAGCTGCAATCCATGCTAGGCAGGCTCTCTCAAAGGTAGGAGGGACCTTGATTGATGATAAACAGAGGTTCCAGGACTCCAGAATTTGCAATCCTACACTGAACTTGTAGAATAGATCTAATCAGTAACAAAAAGCAAAGAGTTAGACTAGAATCTGAACGTAAATACAGTCTAACCTAAATTAAAATCTAAACTAACTAAAGAACCTGAACTAGAACTAAGTGCAGATTTAACCCACATAAATTAACCTACAAAACTTAAACCTAGGACCTAGAAAATTACTCACAAAATTAACTAGAAAATCTACCTCTAAAATCTAAAGATAGGGTTTCACTTATGATTCAGGCGGGTAAAACTTTCTATTGTTCTTTGTAACCTGCAACATAAAAGGCTCCACCAAACGAGCTAACTCTAAAAGCTCCAACTCCTCAATTTTCTTCTCTAAGGAATGACCTGTAAACTCGCTCCATAAACGCTTTCTAGCCCATAACAACTTTGCAGCAGACTTTGAAATTCCACCAGCTTCTACTTCCTTTTTGAGCTCCTCGTCGAGCTCAGGAATATAAGGGTTTTTATAAGGTCTAAATAATCCTATTCAATAAGGGGTTTTCTAGGGTGGACACCTTGGGTAGCGACCCACACCTCTGAAATGGGTCGTTTATATGAGAATGCACAATGTTACATGTACTACACATTGAGGAATCTCCATTCGCTCTAGCACTACAAGAGTTATATAACCACCCCAATGGTCATATGCCATCACATAATTCCACAGATGTGTCAAACACTAAGCACAGAAGTGTAAGTGAACAAAAGCATGAAGTCATAGCTAAAACAACCATCGTAATGCCAACCCATACATCGTTAGCACAAACTAGGTAAGATCCATCAGTATGCACCCAAGGCCCTTCCCTTTAATCTTAGATTCTTTTATACGGAACAACTATGCTGGATTTGCCAAGGCGTGGAAAAAATGGTTTGCATTGAGCATCTCAATTGAAATAGTCTATCATCAGCAATGGTACAACTGATAGGCAACCTGTATAGTGAAGAACGGAATTAGAGAATGGACCAAAACTAACACATCCAGCAAGACAAAAAAAAAAAAAAAAAAACGCTTTAGTTAAAGGACAAAACTAAGGCTTCTCATCCTTAGTGTGTTGCTTCTTTTGGTAGAAACAAACGTTGCAATAACTTACTCAAATTGGCATAAGAGCATACCGCCATGTCAATTTCACGCGTATATACAAAAAGATCAAAACTCCATCGAATTGGGAACTCAAGGCTCTAGTCCAATATGTTTCAGTGGCATGTATATCTGAACAGAGAGGAAAGGCCTGCAGCAAACAAATACCCCGCTAGCTTGAAGAAGATAGATACTGCAGTCTAAGGTTTAATTAAATAGCATCAAAATTGATAAATGCATATACCATGTTGCATTTCGAAAATAGTCTGTTGCAAAACATAGTGGATCTTGCAAATTCAATAAGAAGCCTCTACTGGTGTGGAACATAGATGTTTTAAAAGAATGAACCTTTAATATGATGGAAGAACCGATCCTTCAATATGATGAATCTGGTAAGAAAAAATCAACGGCACTGGCAGGGATGCTAGAAATCCCTTGCCAAAATCACAGTAAACAATTCATACCAGGTCTCTCGCCATATGCAAGACCCCCATTTGGAGCATTAAACAGCTCCAGATGATGTGGCACTGATGAAGGATAATGCCAAAGCAAAGATCCTGGCATGCTGCAACAAATACTGAATAAAGCTGAAGCCGGTGCACCGGATTCACAAAGGTGGAAAAAAATATACTATTTGTATTTTCCACATGCCCAATCATTTTAATTTGGTGAAGAGATCCCTATGCCGAAAATCCCAGGGCAGAAGCCACACTAATAATTCTTTCCGATTTTTTTACTTAAGGAAGAGCAAAACAATAGACATTACCTAACATGAATGCTGACAGTACTTGTAATTGGGCAGAAGAGCTTGATCTCTTGCCTAATATCTGCTTCAATCACCGTAAATTAATTTCAAAAACTCCACTTTTTCACCGCCTCAACAGAATCGACTTTGAAAGAGAAAATTAACGCCGAAACAAAGCCGACTTTGCAGAAAGGGAAAACCATACGGAGGCTTTGTTTATGCAATCACATGCCGGAAAGAAGGGGGAAAGATCGACACATATGCCGAGAATCCAATCCCAAATCAAAACCTCTCTCAAATCATACTCCCTCCCATAATCATACGAACTTGTTATATTTTGCTTTGTAATTTTTGGCCAAATAGGAAACTTTGTCGGTGATAAAAGAAAACCCCAAACTTAGGCAAAGGTTACATGGGAAAGAATCCAAAAAAGTTTTCGGCAGGCATGCACGAGAAACCAAATTAAACAATAGATATCAGGTACACATTTCTGCCATGTAAAGTAATGACAAGTGTGATGCAATTTGAAAGCTGAAAGTATGTCTCTCCAATATAATATGCTGCCTAAATATCCTGCCTTGGCAAATATCCAAATCGATTTTTCCACACTGTCTGTCCACTTATTGTCAGGTCCTCGAGTTGGAATCACAGATAACAAAATAAACGAAGGCATGCGAGTTCTCGGAATCTCAACTTTTTCCATGGGCATTGTCACGTCCTCTTTGTCCCCTTTAAAATTTACATTGAAAATTTCGGGCCAACCCTCATTCATTAGCTGCAGAAGGCCGATGTATAACTTCACCTCACAAACTAAACTCCTGTGCCAAATCTGGAGTGCAGCACAGTGATAACAGACCGTAAAACAGACACTTGACGTGGCATGCTATCTCACCACCCAACCACGAACTCTCAGCTAGAACACAGCCGCCCCAGAGCTCTCCCCCGAGCTACTATATAGCATGCACGCCCCTTTGGTCTATCTTTGGACCAAAGCCCTCTTTGGACCATAGGCCCCCTTTTGGACTAAAGGCCCTCTTTGGACTAAAAGTCATCTTTGGACTCCACGTCCTTAGCATATAGCATTCCGCCATATGGCAGAGCCACCAAGCTTATTCCTATCTGCCATGTGAGGAATCACTGCTTGCACAAGCCCTGAGATGTTGTCTGAAGGACCGTGCTTCGAATGATCAATCCTGATATAAGACTGACCATTCGCTACACCAGAAGTATAAGACTATACCAATTTGCTAACATGCCTTCACGCCCAACAAATAAAATGTAGATAAAGATTAGAGGCCAGAATGCATGAATACCTGCCATTATACTCAACATCACAGTTGTTACTATGGAATTTGTATGGGGTACCATAAAAAGGGGAAGGACGGAAAAAGAGATCCTACCCACATTCTTTTGCCTTTGTAAGACATATAGCGAGCTCAAAGCACACCATTCTGCACACAGCCTTGTCAAGGCCATCTTCTGAACAAACAAACATCTGCCATATGACACTGATAACGTTGAGACAGTTGACCCATGGAATTGCCTAAAATGCCGAAAAACAAATATGAAGTCAGAAATTCACAAAGATAACAATGCTTGCTATTGTGCTCTAGTAAGATGAAGATAGGCAGGTATTCAAAAGAGCTAGGCAGGAACATAATGTAGCTAGTTACCCACAGCTTAAGAATTTTCATAAAATTCAAGACATCATTGGTTGCCCTCGTCTTTTGTCCCTGGCTATCATTATCCTAGCATGGCCATTGTATTTCCGTAATGGAGACATTGAAAAGCACAACAACAATCATGATGGATAAACCTGCAAGTATGGTTAACGCTACACAGACTTGGGGTAGCATGGAATCTGTTGGTGATCTTTAAGTTTTACTAATATATAATTTACAATCTGGTCAACTCCAAAGGATTGTCTAAAAGAGCTGAACAATCTAAGTTCTTTGTTATAGAGTATCGTAATAATGGAAGACTAACCAGCATCCTACTTTCTCACTCATATAATTGAATTGATGTGCAGCCTTTGCAATTATAAACAGTAACAGAAGGTATTGTCACTAGAGTTGTCTCAGGGACCTGTTTGGGTTCATCAACCCGTATGGGTTCCTCAATCCCCTCTCCATATTAGGGACTAGTTCTTCATGATACTTATGAGATTCTAAATATGAACACCTGGATTGTAAGATTAACTCGAAGTTGTACCACCATATTCAATGACAAAATAAAATTCTTCACAAGTTTGGCATAATCGCACCTTGAAATACACTCAATTCAATGGTTTCGATGATATGATATAATCTCATGACACTCAATGTGGAATGCAAATTTCAAGACAACATTAGTTTTCTATGAACATAGCCTACAAATGCTACTCATTTTTCAAGTTTCATGTGATTTCATAAAAATTTGATGTATCAATGAGCAAATCATAATTTCAATCCTTGAGAGACCCAGTCAGGTCCCTAAGGAATTTCTGAAAAACAGACATCCAGGAACCATTTCATATCCATGATATTTGAAATAGAATAAGAATGTGAAGGTACTATTATTTTTCAATGGAAATAGGTATTAAGTACTACACGTCTTGCTAAATAGATTTCATTTTTTCAAAAAGTGTAGTAGGACTATGAATTTTCAAAATTTTGACCCTCGGGGGACCTAACTGGGTCCATAAAGAACTTCTGAACTTCAAACTTTGAGGAATTATTTCTCGAAAATTCTACCATAGATTTTTCTAATTCTTCTTGTGATAGATTTGTCATATCATGATTTACAAGATGGAAGAATTAGAATTCCTAGGAAAAATCATTTTGCAAAATAATGTAAGAAATGTTAAAGACTTTGAGAATAAACTTGACCCCTTCACATTCGGCTCCACATTATGTTTGGTAATAGAAGCTTTCTATATTTTTCATAAATTTTTCCTTATATGTACACTCATGGAGGACAATATATTGTGAGTATGTAGACAAATTCTTTATCTCGGAGTTATAATAGAATTTCAAAAAAAGTGTACGAATGAACCCATTTGGGTTCATCAAGGGACAACTCTAGTGTTAAGCTGAAGTTCTTTGTTTGGAAGTATAGCTCTGACATCTCTGTATAAATATTGGATACATTACACGCCGCCTAAGGAGAGCGGAAAATCATAGAATAACAAGCTTATAGTATTTAAATTGTACATTCATGAAGCTGTGTCTACGTGTTGCAACCACCACTGACTTGCAACAATCAGATGCAAACATCAAGCTGTGACTGTGTATTGTGGCTGTCATGATGAGTCAAACTTAACTCTGTCTGTGAGCATGACTAAGGCTACAATTACCTATATCTATTGCCATTATAACTACCAACTACAGGATCTGACTGACTGACTACAAGATGCGATTGCGTAGTGAATCTCGGTTGTTCCCAAACTATTGCTTCATAAACGACACTGCCCTGAATCTTAGGCTCTAAACCTTATCAGAAGTAATGTCTGAACCTGTGAAATGAAAACAAGAGAAATCCAACCTCTTATTATTTATAAGTCCATTGATTAGTATGAATTCGTTGCTCGGCAATGCCCGTCAATCAGTTATTAAAAAATAGATAGTTCAATCACATCAACTTTATGATCTACTTAACTGAAGTAGATGTCTAACTTCAGAGAGTGCACTTCTATTTTTATGTTACATACATGCTGATTACTACATTGCAATTTGGTTCCACTATGATTGTACTATTGCCATTCATTATCATAGCAATCCTGTAGCCACTGTGCAAGTTTCTAAGCAAATAGAGAGGAGTACCATGCCAACCAGTTTCAAAATACACATAATGAAGTCTTTTCTCTTGGACTGGCTCAACTTTGCTGCCTCTAAAGTTACTGGTTTCAGAATATTGGTAAATCCAGTACCAGGCGCTCTAACATCACTAATAAGAATGTTTATCTGGAGCTCAAAGTCCTACTCCTTTCTAAATTACTTGACAAACTCTGTCGCATAATATGTTTTTTTCTTTGGAGAAGGAAACCATAATCTGAAACCACCTGAAATGCAACCATACAATAGAAAGAAAAGATTTGAATTGCCCGAATACTATTACAATACTAACCAACCTTTTGGGATAATGGTTTTGATTTCACAGCTTTTTTGCAAGATCTGTCTCTATTATATATATCAGCTCTTCATTGAAATTTTTTTGCTTCTTCAAAAGCAACTAAACCATCCCCAATTTTTGTTAAAACATTGAAATGATTGATGTCCTCGAAAGCCCAAAACCATCGGAGCGCCGTATTCCTACTCCGGGAAGTGGTAAACCCGGACACATGTCCGGGTTAACCACTGTCATGTCCGGGTTAACCACTTTTTTTGGCTGGGATAACCACGAGGTGAACTGAGCGTGGGACTGTGTTTTGGCATGCTAATCTTTGAATAGAGCTTGCAGTCAGCTTACTGAACGGTTCAATCCGATTCAAACACCATTGGAATCACCTTGGCAGCCCCTAAAGACCTCATTCTATCAAAAGAGCAAGAGATTTGAGCATGGATCAAGCAAGAGAAATGAAAAAACATGCAGAAACCGTTGTTCTTGAGCTTGAAACTGAGCAGCAGTGGTAAACCCGGACATGTGTTCGGGTTTACCCCAAAACTACTGGACCCTACCATGAGCTCCAAATCCACCAGCTCCCATTCATCCCTGGTTATTGGAGTAATCACAATGACCTACTACTCCTGATCAAGCTCGCCTCAAAAGCTGGCCAAGAACTGTGACCTACCTATGGATATGACATTTCCCGAATTTGCTAACATATGCTAGCCCCACACCAAGCAAAAGATTGCTCTTTGGGAACCAGAAAGGATTTCGATCCTTCAAATGGGCCAGAATATTGATAACCCAGATTTATCTTCCTGCGATTATAAACAAGCAGGTCATCTCTTGTATCGTTTCGCCTATTTTATCACATAGATTTCTAGAAAGGATCTTACTTGTCTATGACACGTATATCACTATGAAAGGCAGTTCGCATCCAAACATTTAAAAGACAAGGAAAATGAAGCTGCATGTTCATAGCATTTTTTGTGACATTTAGATTACGGCTTCAATCCTTAACACATATAAGATCCTTAGCACAAAGATGCTATATATCAGGGAAAAAGAGATAACTAGTCAAAAGCACGTTTGATTACTTTGCATAGCAAATTGCAAGATTTGGAGTCATACATTGGATTGGACGTGATGTGTAGTTTCTCTTCTGCAATCACATTTGAAATTCAATGATCATGTTCTAAAGCACAACAGTTACGGATAACTCATGCATCAATCATTTAAATTGGAATATCTTTCTGGAGAATGAAAAGAGAACGTAATACTTACTTTCACATCAAAGGTCCTGAAGCTTTGCTTGTAAAAAGACGTTGACGGCATGCCTATATTTTATCTGCCACTGTCACTCATTATGCCATTAGCACAATGTCACTCATTATGCCATTAGCACAATCTACTTGTTCTATGTGTAAAGGACACCAATGAAAGCAAGCAAGCATACATCCCACTCATATTGCGAGGTCCTTTTATTGCCTGCAAATTTTTGGGTTGCCCCTAGGGGGGCAAACCCTCGTTTATGTGGGTATGTGGGCATATTCAAGTATATGCTGGCATATACCTAGCATATGCTGATGACTGCTAAAAACTGGCTGCTGCCTGTAAATGCTCGGTCATCCAGCTAAAACGGGCGTAGTAGTTGCAGTGGTGCCTGGGAGAGCTGCAAAGACGGTCGGATTTGGCACTGTCATGCAGCCATGGCCGTTACAGGGTTATTTGGAGAAGCAGAAGGCCTACAAGGATTCCATGTTGCTAAAATGTTTGCTGAAGAACAGTTGAACAAGTATTTTTAGTGCATTCCGAGCTATCTCATGAGATGGCAAAATCCGACCCTTCCTTATTGTAAACTGGCTTCTTGACTGTACAATTTCTTCCCAGACTGGCTATGGCGTCTCCTGGAGTACACCGGCCAAAAGGGGCCATTTCGAAGCAGCAGATCTTCTGGATATGGCATCAGATTTATCCACGCCACATGGCAAATAAATCACAAGGCAAATTTGTCAACTAATATCTTCTGAAGCCGGATTCGCATTCTGATATACAGACCTGCATCTACCTCCTAATGCAAAAACAAGGTACGCAGCCAATATGCTCTTATTTGCAGCAGAACAACATTGCTCCAACAGCTAATTAGGGTTGGAGCATTTGATGAGCTTTCTGGCTAGGGCCTCTGACCGGAGGGACTGGAAGCTTATGCCAAAGCTTGAAATTCGCCAGGAGCTGGAGCCTGGTTCGTATGAGCATGGTTCGCCAGGAGCTGGAGCCTGGTTCGTATGAGCATGGTTCGTTCGCAGGAGCTTGATTTTGTGTGCTCTCTGCAATTGTTTTTCTTGCTCGGGCTTACTTGCTCCTTGGCTATGCTGCTGGAGCAAGCTGCTCAAGGCCACTATAGATTGCACTAGATGATGCTTGCAGACAGAGATTATGTGCAATATTCAGTCAGGGTTTCTAGGGTGGAATAATATTTTCAAAGGAATTAAATTGTCCATTTTGTTACTGCGAGATTACTCAGGTAGTTAGTCAAAATGCCTTGCTCTTTCTTTTTTCTCTAGCTTCACAGATAACCCTTTGCAATGATGGATTTAGGTGTTGCATCCAAAACAATATTGGAAGATCATCATGAGGTCTAGCCTCTATGCAGTTCTTTTATTCATGTACTACAGTACCGCTAGATATTCTGCATCTAGAGTGGCCAGCCTGCATTTGTTGCAATTTTAGCCAAGGTATAAGTGTCAGTTTCTTATGGCTGAATTTAAAGCTCTCTAATATCCCCCGAATGTTTTTGCAGGTACTATATCTCATAGATTGCACTGGATCATGCTTGCAGACAGAGTTTAGGTGCAACATTCAGCCGGGGTTGATAGACCAGAAGAATATTGGCAAAGGAATTAATTGCCCATTTCGTTACTGCGAGATTACTAAGATAGTTAGTCAGGATGCCTTGCTCTTTCTTCTTTCTTTAGCTTCACAGATAAACCCTTTGCAATGATGGATTTAGGTGTTGCATCCAAAACAATCTTTGGAAGATCATCATGGGGCCTGGCCTCGTGCGGTTCTTTTATTCATGTTCTACTGTTTTGCAAGAAAATATTACGCATCTAGACTGGCCAACTTTGCATTTGTTGCAATTTGAGTTAAGGTATAAGTGTCGGTTTCTTCTTTGAATTTAAAGCTCTCTAATGCGGATGTATATTAGAGCATTTAAAGGGTATCAATGCAGACTATTTGTGCTCTCTGCAATTGTTTTTCTTGCTTGGGCAGCAAGCTCGAGTTTTCTATTTCACTTTCTTTGCATGCGACTTCTTATCATATTCCAGCTGTATAAATGTTGTTGAAATTATATCTACATGCTTTAGGAACGAAAATGCCAAACCATCGAAGTTAAATTTTCCGGAGACATTTGTCCATGGATCGATTGTTGTTCACATTGATTATTCATGTATTAACGGACCCTCTTTATTGTTTAGATATTGATGCCAACCGTCTTCTAGAGCAAACGAGTGGATGAAAGCTTCATGAAACTGGAATGATTATTCTCAAGAAGATGATAGTGAGGGATACACAAAATCAATCCAAAAGATATAGCAAAGAGCAGTATGAAAGCAATTGTCATTCTACAACTTTTATGGCTATTTAAATGGCAGTTTTACCATTATAATAGACCAAAAAGAATAATGCAACCTTGAATATGCATCTTTGTTTTGTTCAATATGTATATATAGTGCAAGCACAATACATTATTAGACACAGAAAATAAAAAACTACTTCCAGATTTTCAATTGCTACAAAGAAGGCATTGTGTCAATCCCCTCAAAGAATGTACACAATATAACGTTGAATTCTCAAGAAGACACACAATGTTTAATACTATTTTCATTTGCACTTATTGTTTAATAATATGCCCCAATGGAACATATAGGGGTTGCCATGTCACGGTGCCAAACTTGGAGAAGGCCAATAAAGCCCCCTCGGTTGTATCAAAGAAATGCCCAATTAACATGTTCTTAACTACGTTAACACACTCTTAACTATGTTGTAGCAAAGATTGATCCCATAGTTAATTGAAATGGAGAAGAATGAGTCCCTGTTCATCAGAGTGGATTGCCATGTTATGGGGCATAGTGATTCTAGTATATGTACAATACGATGAATAACCTGTAAACTCTCGGTCGCCATTGTTGCTGTGCGGCTGGTGTGGGAACTGGTTAACCGGCACCGCCAAGCATTAGAGCGAGGTCCATAAGCTGATGTGGGAACTGGTGTTGGAAGAAGGGGGGAATTGGAAGAATTTATCTCCGGACTTGGCTTATCGGCTGGTGCATGACTGCACCCATCAGAAAGACTTGGATTCAGGTAAGCTCCTTCACTCTTTGATGATTCAAAACTGTATGCAAGAATCATTCACACCAAATTTAGATTAGCATGGAAAGGACAGATTGACCATTTGGTATACCAAATTAAGTTTGACATCGTTCAAAACCATACCTTGGAAGCTAGCAATAATCGACTTGGATTTGGTTCGGATTTGCAACAGATCAAAAAAAGAAGGTAATGCTTTGCCTGTTGAGTCGGAAATGCAAACTATGTGGCTATCTCCTCTTTCTAAACTGCCATTGAAGCACTGAAGCAGATCTAGGTTAATCCTCACATTAAGCATTCCCCCGGACATTTTAGACGTTTACGTGGACTTATGGGTATGCTTATTTGGGGCTTAAAAACCTTTGCAAAATTTACTTCCTAATCATGACTCAGGCATCTAATTAGTTTGTAATGAACGTGCAGTTCAACTACTGCAGAAGTTGAGCATCCGTGCAACCAATGGCCCCGATAAGCTTCTCCGTGTTGTCAAGCAACCTGTCTCACGCTACCTCCCTGTTGGTGCTCGAAAGATCAGTATGTTTTTATTAGGAATAATAGTTGCAATTGCAATTAATTATGGAGCTCGATGGAAACTTTTGTCCCCAATATAAGACTCCTTTAGATATGTTATATGCTGGAAGCTTTTGGCTTAAATATTATATACAAGGAACATGGTTTGTCTCCGGAGAACTATCATGCAGATAATGGCTCAACAGTATGAACTTAACACTGTTTTTTAAAAGGATATCTTTGTCATAGATGAGTAACTTGCTATAAGAATGTATTGAAAAAAAGGAGCTCTTTAACACTTGTGCATAGAATACTTAAGATGATCAAACTTGGAAAAAATGGAAGGCTTTGGCTCTTACTGCGATGTATAATTACGGGCAGGCATGTCGTACAAGGCTCCTAAGGTTGTGCAACTTCGAGATTATGTTGCTGCAGCTGGAAATAATACAACTTTAGTTTTTATGTTTAGTTTACTATGAGAAATTTTCCTTTGTCTTTGTTGCTCTGTGAGAAAAGATATTAAACCATCGTTTTCCATCATCAGGTTGGCGCAATGGCACATGGGCAAATAGAAACTGACTTTATTGATGAGTTTGTTGCAAGTGAGTGTAAACTATTATTGATGTGAAGACTTTTGAATGTAATAGCCTCACTTCATGTGATTGGCCTTGCAGTTTCTGAGTACCCTTTGAATGCAGCCTGCTGTATAGGCCGGATATGCAACGCATTAGAGTATCAACGGAGAATTTTATGACAGTTTGTGGATATAATGCCTATAATTCTTGGGAAAAAAATATTTGCCTATAATTCAGTTGACTTCTACGCGCTGGTAACAGCAGTAGCCATGGTAAGTGGTGCCCGAGCAAAAAAAGATTTCGAAAGAGATTTCAAAATATCTATATGCAGACATAGAAACTGCTACTATTCTGGCATGTAGAATGGCTTTATAGATAAGCTGAGTTGCTATCAGAGTTGGAAGGTCAACCCAATGGATGGTCAGGTTAAGGATGCCTATTGCTTGAATATGACCTGGCAAAATGGTTTTGGAAACCATTTGAGATTCGCTATAATCCTAACCTCCTCCCTGTACATTTATATAAAGAACAAACAGTAATGTTTCTTGTCCTACTTCGATTTTCACCTTAAATATCTTTGAGAATGCAGATGTCTACAAAATTATGAAAAAGAAGATTGATGCTGTGTTCACATGCATTTCTTAGAGACAACAACAGTGGCATATAAGCATGGTGGTCGCAAAGCATCTTTGCGACAACGCTAATTTTATCATTTGTCGAGTGCATTTATCGAATTCATTACCACCTTTGCGCCTTTGAAGGCAAATTGCAGCCACGGTGTAGCTTGTCATGCCGCCACGCTTTAATTCAAGCATTCCATGTGACTCTTCCATGAGAGGGCATTGCACTTCCTCCCACATGTGTGTCTCTAAACAACACAGTGTGCCACTTTTCACCAATGTCAAGTGCGGATACAATTTTGCATGGAAATGAGGTTGTAAAAATGTGGGTTTGATTCATCATTTTTTGCTTGCATTTTATATTTGAGAAAATGAAGTTGATGCTTGTTTGGTTTTGTGGTGATCTAGGTTGCCACATTGATGGATTTGTTGCTGTAGTTGTACCACAGACCAATACGTTACACTCAAACCCCAATGTCCATATGTCCAGTTGGATTCTAGTCCAAGAGGAGCTCAACATCTAAGGAGGAGTTAGTGATGCAAATGGGTACCATCATCTTCACAAAATGACAATGTTCTAAAATAGCAATTTTGATTGATTATAAAAACATAACTTTCAAGTATGATTTAAGCCACCTCAACCTCCGGCCATGGAGGGCAACCCTCCGTGCGCAGCACCTTGTTAGACTAGGCAATAAGGACATTTTGAAAGAGGAACTTTTTCCCAAAGAGCTTGCGTAAGAATTTCCTCATCTGATTTCTTGCATTGGTGAATGGCATCAGATGCCAACGAAGCTTTAGTTTGATCTATTTCCTGCTGTATTTGGTGAAGTTTTGGAAGTTCTTGCATCTGACGAACATTAACTGTAAAAAAAATCCAGAATCTTTTAACAAGCAAATCATCCTTAAACGACTCTATAATGCTGAATGCCTGCAATTATGCATCCGAGAGAGCTTACTGGCGGCGCCGGTAAAGCACTGCCCAAACTGCGAAACAGCCTGGAACTTGTAGTAATTCTCAGGTCCTGAAGATTTCGGATCTTCAACAGAAGATGTCAACTAGGCAATATTATCCAGAACATCTTGGATCTTCCCTCACGAAAATACAAGCATTTTCAAGAGAACATTCAGGATAAAGATATCGTCTATATTGTTACCAACATTGTTACTCTGATTTGCATATACAGTATTTTTTACAAATTGTACAGGTCACGTGTTTATATTTACGATGACAAAACATGAAAGTTAATCTGGGGGCAATGCCAATTGTCACGCTTCCAACAAGCTGAAAAAATCAACCTTATTGGAAGGAATCTATTTGCCAAAGCATTGAAAGCAGACAGCAAAACCTGGATAGGTTGCCAATGGCAAAGTTCACACTTTCAACAGCAAGTAGCTCAACACATATACCAGGTTAATTCTTTAAGACAGTTAACAAAAACAATGGTAATCAATTTTCAACTGTGTTCGATCACTTGAGCCTGTAAATATAAATCCAACTCTGAAAGCAATCCCAATTGTGAACTAACCAATCCATACTCCTAATAGAGCTGCCAAGAAAATGTGCATCATGTATAATAATCCTATGAACACAGACTTTTGAGTAACACTCTCATTCGGTTTGACAAAATCTGGCTGGTTATTCACTGACCTAACCCAGGCCCAATTAGGATTCGAAACATCGACGAGGTGTTTGGCATGCGCAACTTGGTCTAAAGGTATAAAGGAGTAAACGCCATTAACAGGACTAGCAACAAATCCTGTATAGCCAGCCATTGCTCCATGGATAGCCGAATGTGCTAATAATGTGCAGTACAATGTATCTGTGGCATTGCTAGGGACTGCCCTCACCATATAAGTAGGGTCAATGTATTTCACTGCAAATAATTTATCAGGGTGCTTTGCAGTCCACCACTTATTATATTCTTTCTTTATAAAAAGACCAATATCTCCCAGATTCGTCCCTCAACTGCTCCTCACACTCAATCGACTCCTGGCCTGCTCCTTCTGCCACAAGTATCACACAATGACCATTTTCTAAGAGACGCTGATCCATGAATTCAAATAAGCCACCTTCACCATGTAAAAAGAATGGAACTTCAGGAATAAGACAACAATCTACATCCCTGCTGCCTAAGGTGGCATTCACTGCAATATGACCGTTATACCGTCCCATAATCTTGACAAGGCCAACACCATTAGGGGTGCTTTCTGCTTCAACATGGGCTGCATCGATAGCTGCCTGTGCAGCCTCCACAGCAGTATAGAATCCAAAAGACCTACAATGCACATGCAATTTTATATTACAATGTAAGAAAACTCAATCCAAAAGCCATCTAACATCATCTTTCTGTTCATTCATCACTTTTTTGGTTGTTTAATTTAGATCTCATAAAAACTAGGTTTCAGAGAGACTTTAGGAATAAAGTATTACAACTCACACTTCCACATAACCCAATCTGTTGGAATTATGCAAACCAGAAGTTCCATAGATATGCAAAAGAAAGGTAACAAACCTGTCAATGATCCCAACATCATTATCCACGGTCTTTGGTAAGCATGCTATTGCAACCTTCAATTTCCTTTGTTTGATCTCCTCAAAGATGTCGAGCGCTCCACGAAGGGTGCCATCACCTCCAATAATGAAGACCATGTTATATTCATGATCCTCAATTGCATCAACAATCTTTTTCAGATTAAATCCTCCACGAGAAGTGCCCAATCTTGTGCCTCCTTGTTTATGCCAGTGATCAACCACTTTAGGATCCAATTCAATATGATCCCAAGAATAAAAGCCACGATAACCTGCCTGAATTCCTTTAATTTCTCTTACCCCATACTGATACCAAAGTCCATTAACCAATTCCCTAATAACTGTGTTAAGGCCAGGGCAAAGGCCTCCACATGTAACAACAACAGCTCTCACTTCTTCAGGATTAAAAACTACACGCTCCCTTGGACCTGCCCGCAAGAAACAAGACTGTGTGTGGGCTACGGGTTTGCTCACATCGACCAACAGATTCTGTATCACTGCGTGAGTTTCACCAACAAAAAACCCAGGAATTGGATGAAAATCTGCAGTATAACTCATGACAAAATGATATGATGAATATGGTAATAACAGCATAGAGTGGTCAACTATGAGTAACAACAGTGAAGTAAGTGTACAATCCATGACCACTGAGGAATTCCTGTTAGAACATGGATGTGCTCTTAAGTCAGGTGCAGTGGAGCTTGCTGTCACAGGGACAAGGTTACTATTCTGGAAATGTTGAAAAAACCATGAGACATCATTGCCAATGCACATGAACCATTGTTTGTGCAGGTCGAGGCAGTGACAATGTTTCGTAATCATGGTCTGATAGTGGGAATGTGCGGAGATAGTGGAAATGACTGTGGAGCATTAAGAACAGCCCATGTTGGCATTGCACTCAGCATAGCTGAAGCTTCTGTTGTGTCTCCATTTACTGCTGGTGATAAAACAGTATGCATTGATCAGAAAAATGGTCATAAATTCCAAACTATCAGTGCTGACACTACCCAATAAACAGGTGAGAGCTGTTGTTGATTTGTTGAGAGAGGCACGTGCTGCTTTGCATACATCCTTTGCATGCTATAAGTTCCTTATCATCTATGTTTGCCCTTTCAACATTTTGTCAAGCTGCTTTGCCCAAGAAAAGAAAAAGTCTAAGAATGAAACAAAGTGTTGCCCGCTCTTTCTTCTGTCAAGCTTCAATCTGGTGGTGTTTGTTAACGTTAAATGTGTGTTGATGTCATGTCTTATCTATAACATGTTGCTGTTTTTAAGCAGTGAAAGTTTGAGAGAATGCACCCTGTCATATAAACGTTTGCAAGGGCGAAATTATTTGTTCATCTCCACCCTGGTTCCATTTATTTTTAGGAAGTATGAACTTTAGCCTTCTGCAAGGCCGGGCACATACGAAATGTTGCTGTTCTCAAGCAGAGAAAAATTGGCATGCGTTAAACTTTGCAAACACGAAAATGTTTGATCTTCCCAACCATATTCCATTTACCTTCACGAAGCATGAAGTTTCACTCCAGCTTTCCTTTTGCAAGGTAAGGCTTTGCAATCTCTATAATTGGGTCTCTTTTCCTCTGCTTTTTCACCTTTGTATTGGACTAACAGACCGCTGCACAATCAGGCTAGCAGAAAGGTGGGGGCTATGGCAGGTACTACTATCTTAGGTTCCCTGTTATTTATTTTTTAAGATATCACTGCATTGCAAACATATATGAAGTGGAACAATTAAATGAGGCAATCGCAATCATACGAGACCAAGATATCCCTTTGTGTAGAAATGATGCCTTCCATTAAAGGAATGCTGCAGCAAGAACCATGTAGATACTGGCAGAAGAGTGCAGTCTCTCATGGTCCCTGGCTTAGCGGAAGCAAGCCGATCATTCAATAACATATTACAGCCGAGTGTATAAACATGGACTGCAATTCTTTTAGCACATAATATGAGGCAGTTAAGGTCTTTCAGCTAATGCCTCAAAAGAATTTATTGTCTTGGAATTCCATGATAACGGCATATGCACAAAACTCTCATGCTAAACAAGCTCTCCAACTCTTTCAAAAAATGCAGCTGTAAGGGCTTTGAATTCTGTATGGAGAGCAAGAACAAGATGGAAGAAATAGAATCATACAAACCTGTTATGCAGCAGCCTGAATGTCTGATAGAATAGTATGCTCGATGCTGCCTTATCTAACAACCCAAATCTGTTAGTCGATCCTAAAAAGAATGATACAAGAAATGGAAGGAATTGGCAGTAAACGCTAAAACGAAACAATATAAAGAAACAAAATGTTTACCACGTTTGCATAGAAGCGGCTATACTGCTATTGGATGCAAGAATGATGACAGATATCGAAGAAAAGCCAGGAACGCTCTTCCGCAAGATATCCCGGCGCACACATAACTGCTTTGACTTGGAATTTCCATGAATTTCTCAAGCCGTAGATGAAATCCAACGACGGAAACATCAGCCACCTGCAAAAAAATCCCACCTGGCAGCAATGTGGACACTCTGAAATTGCTTCAAAGTGTCCACTTGCGTTTGTGCAAACGTGCTAAAGAAAAGAAAAACAACCAGAAAACTCAATAAAGCAGATTGATTGCTCCCAACAGAAGATATGAGAATCAATCCATTGATGTAAAAGTATATCCTCTTTATATTGATTTCACAAAATATGTACAGATTCACCATAATGAAGTCTTATTAATGCTTTACAAATGTACAATTATCAGATAGTGAATGGCCATTGCTAAATATAGTGCTATACATGTGTCAAGAAAAAGAGCAGAATTCCAACTTAACCAATAATACATGTGAAAGACATGCTATGTTGGCATGCACCAACTTATGTTTTCTTCAAAGGACCTGTCTCATAAACGTAAAGGCTGCATTTGGGGGAAATTTTGTCCAGGACCAACCGAACAGTAGATGCTTGCTGCACAACTGCCCCTTGTTTCTCAACAAGCACTGCCTTAATAATATCTTCATAACTTTTGCCACCAGCAGCTACAAAAGCTATCAAAGCAGCCTGTAAAGGAGAGATGCTCGGATTGTAAGCAGCAGATTCTATGTAGTAGCCAGAATAAATTGAGCCATTAGCAGTTAAGATGGCCATTCCAGATGGACAGTTGCTGTAAGGGGCGTAGGAACGGTTGGCCGCTTCCAAGGCAACGTCCCTAAGGCGCTGACCCTCCACAGAAAGGCATACATTCATCTCAAGACCATCTGGAATTTTCTCATTTACAGATATGTTGGACATCTCTTTGCCTATCGCCATATAGGATGGCAAGGGCTCTTGCATTGCAGGCATTTTGAGGGAAATATTTAACACTGTGTCCTTCTGCAAAGCAGTTGAAGGAATGTGGTTATGAGAATGGCCATTGCCACCAAAATTGGCTGTTACAAAAGAAGAAATCGAACCAGAAAAGGGTGGTGGAAAGAATGACAATGAAAAGCTATCTGATTCTAAAGATAAATCATTGTTCTGATATTCAAGCAACAGAGGGAATTCTTCCCCTAAAAGATCATGAGGGCCAAATCTATGGGGCAGAAACTTAGCAAGCATCTGAGTTTCTGCCTTATAATCGACAATCACAACCTCAATATTAGGTGCATTCCTCAATTCTTGAAGAAACTGACGACAATGGCCACAGGGAGCAGCAGAGACTGCCAAACAACGAAGAGATTTCTCACCATGTTGAAGCATGTTGATGACAAGAAACTGTTCAGCATGGACAGCATGATGTAAAGGCAAACCAGGAAATTCTAGATTCACACCTTTGAATAAGCGCCCGCTAGGTCCGATTCCAATAGCTCCAACTCGAAATTTTGAAATAGGAGGTCTGGCAAGGGCGCAAGTTTGCTCTATCAAGGTAGACAAAAAATCTTCCAAACCTAAACCGGATTCTTTCTGAAGCCGCTCTGCCTCCGGCGCATCGATAACAAAGAGGGATTCCATTGCTCGCAAAAACTTAGAGAAGGACGCAGAGGATCGGATGTGGGTTTGGATCAATGGGCGATTTAAAGAAGGATTCAATAAAAAGAGAAGAGGTCATACAGAATCAGGCATCTAGGAGGTTGATCCGTGCAAGAGAGATGGAGAAAAAGAAGACCCAATTGAGGTGTTCACCGGAACTGGATGTTTGTCTGCATAGTTTGCGTGGCCCACTCTATAACTGATGGCCACACAGACGTTTTCCGCTTCAAAAAAAGGGCAAAGTTTCGACCATTCACAATAACTCACTTGGCACATTATTATCCAACGCCTTATATTCCTTCATATGTCTTCCTTTGTTCTTCTTCTAGATATATCCTTGGCACTTTTCCTCAAAAAAACATTCCCAAACCTTATGGTCCATGGTATTCTTTCTGGTCCAAGATGCGCTTCAAATATTCTAGACTACACCCGAAGTTCAAACTCACCAGAACCGGGCCTCTGATAGGGATGTTTTTCCTCCCACTATTCAAAATTCACCAAAACTGGGCCCCTAATAGGGATGCTTTTCCTCCCTTGTTGGACACTGAATTGGCCTCCAAATTGTGGGGTCAGCACACTAACCTATTGCGTCATAATCTCGCTTAAGTGCTTATCTAATCAAGCCTTGTTTAAGAACCATAAAAAACATAAATGGAAGGTCAGCTTATCTTTTTATGAGCATAAAATAATAGAATGCCAATATCGAATCACAATGATATCCAATCTTTAGCTTTTCCAACCTGGAAAAGATAAAAGCAGGCAAAAACAACATTTTTTAAGGTATAATCTATCTATCTATACCATTATTATCATTGAATTTGTGCATGATGATCATCTTTTATATACTCTAGCACATCTTTCATCCTTGGAATAGGAAAGATAGCACCTATCTAATTATCAATTGTTATGTATAAGGCTAATACGATTGAGACAAGATTCCTGGTTTGGCAGCAATCGCAGAGGTTGGGAGCTGTCAACTAGGAATCATGGATTAATCGTGTTACCCTTACGATATCATAACTAGAGAGGCTGCAAGTCCTTCAATTTTGTCATTTTCTGAAGACTTTAGAGTTGTTCTTTACCTACTGTGACGATGATTTAATATGATCCGGCAAATTAGCATTCCTGAAAATTGGGGCAACGTGGAGAATGCACCACCAAAAAGATTCCGACCCAGTCATGATATTGTAACAAGACAAACTAATATAATTAAATAAGACGAAGGTAGACGCCAAAAATAGTGGTCACCCTTTGTAATAGTTGTGACGGAAGATTAGATACAGATAAGGTCAATTTGTCATGTCTTAAATGTTCAGCTGAAAGTTAATAGCATGAACATAGCATATGTTATTGTGCTACATATTCTAAACGAAGTGCGCCCTGGACTACCTCAGCTGTCAGATCCGTCTAACCTACAGCCCAGATCATATGTTCGGGCCTCTGGGCGCCTCTCGTTTCGATTATGGTCACTTATGATTGGGGGCGCTTATGATTTTGAAATATCAAATACGGGTTCGCCTGAGGTTTTGAAATATACAGTACGAAGGCTCGAACCTCTACCAAAATAATTCAATATCCTAATCAGAATGCTTTAAGCAATACAACTAGCAAGCTAACGTGTTTATTTTTTCTATTGAATCTATATTTTTATATATATATATATATATATATAATAACTCATTGAATTTGTTTTAGGGATATGGTCTCAGGAACGGCGATTTATGCGCCTTATCAAATCCTTCTGTTTTTCTTTTGTAATAATTGTTTTAGGGGTATTGTCTATGGTTTCAAGAATGGTGATTTATGCATCCATATCAAATCCCCTTGGAACCCCCTGTTATTGTGCTACATATTCAACAAACGAATCAATAACAGCTCAATTGATTGAATAGGTAAGCCTATTGCCATATGTAGTGGTATTAAACAAATAGACTACATGAGCTTCGGAGGTGCAAAAACAATTAGATTTGGAAAGAACTTGTGCATCTAAAATGTGGCATCCTTATCTTATAGGATACTTGTAGCACCCATGCAGAAGGTAGGCTAGGTCACTATAATCTTTCTTTAGTGGTCCTTAGACCTTTTGGTCTTTGTTGACGATAAAAATCAAATGAATTCGGTTGATTTTTTTATGTTTTGTGATCTTTTTATTTTTGTTTTTTGGATTGCCCCTTGTTAAGGGTCAGGGTGGTTTTGGCATCTTAAGGCATATTTTAGGCATATCACAAAATCTAATGGCTATAGTTTTCTGACTTTTTTCTGGCAGTGAGAAACTTTTTGTATTTTCCCCTAACAATATGTACCTAAGGTTTATGGCCATTTCGTCTTTTTTAGGCAATGAGAATTTTTTTTTTTTATATTTTTTCTAACAATATATACCTAAAGTTTTTGGCCATTTTTATGCGAGAAAACTCGAAATGCCCTAACGAAGATCCACCAATAAATTCTCTTTTGAAGCAGTAAATTGTATGCAGAGAAGGTCCAGTAAATTCACAAATGAACTTTTTCAAAATGCTTGTACATATCATGAGTTGCCATAAGACAATTCATTGCCCCATCTTCGTGTTATCTACATGGCCAAGCATACAATTGATCTTGCATTTTGTGGGCAAGCGGAGCTCTAAATCTCGAGAGATCTTAGAGGCCAGCAATAGCAGGAATCAAGAGTAGAGATTGATTTCTTAGCTGCTGCATTTTGGATCTGTATTTTAAAAGCGTTTAAGCTATCTTACAGCTCCAAGCACTTCATGATGCTTGTAAGAGGAAAAAAAGCCAGGTTATTTTTTGGTCACGTAGTTTTCTACTCTCTGCATTGTTTATTGCATATCTTATTATTAGGTTCTGCCTACTGTCTGCATCAGGGGCATGCAGTATCTCTCAAAAATTAGGTCTTGTTGCATTGCATTTAGACCATGCTAGTGGTGAAGTTATTCCTGTAATGGTTGAGTCTTTTCAAGAAAAGAAAATTTTCTTAGCATTTTATTTTGTCTCATACTTTAGCGCATACTATGGAGGTGAGGCAGAAGCTTTTGGTCCTCTTGATGATGCTAAAGCTCTCTCTGAGTTTTTCTTGGGAGAAGGCTCAAGTAAACACATTGTTTCCTGCAGGTTACACTTGTTCGAGGTGATTCCCTTGGAAAACTAAAATGCATTGGCATTTTATATGCTACATTGCCATGGAAAAAATTGAGAGTGCATTGGTTGCAGTTAAACTTGTGATGGCATTCTCAAATGATCATCTTATATCTAAGGTGAAACATTGATCTAATATTATTTGCGAGTTCTGGTATGATGCTTCAATTTAAGACTAGTCTTAAAACAGAAAATGACACAAGCACAGACAAAGGTGTGTGCCTATATCCTCATTGTAACTTGTTGCCATGTGCCTCCCAATGTAGTTTCATGTGCCATGAATCAAACATTGTGGTGCGACAAGAATACTCTACTCTATTGCTAGAAATTAGACAATTGTCCTTTCTTACACACCTTGACTTGGAGTACAAACAAAGAGCATTGTGGTGATTCCATGCAACGGCAGCCCTTTCCACCATTAGTAGCAGTTTAGAAACACTGCGAGCTTCCCATAGTAAGCACAATTTGTTCTCCCCATATAGGCTCGACTTAACACAAATCGGAGGAATATAATGGGTTCAAGCCCCATGTTATTTCATGGTTGTGCCACTTGTTTGTAGGTTGTGCTTTATTCAAGGGGGGTTCACAGTTTTGGGCGTATAACCCATCTGCATGCACGGGAAGGGGGTTTTTTGGACCCATTTTTGTACATATACGGTCGGCAGGGGGTCCTTTTTCTGGTATTTTTTGCACTATCCTAGGTAATTTTTATTCGAAAGGGGTCAAAATTTGCTTTTAAAGATCCATATACAGGGGGGTTTTTTGCCACCCCATGCAGGCAGATGGCATATCCCCCTTATACATGAGTGAATCCCCCTTGGCTTTATTATACTCAAACTTGAGTAGCTTGCATTGTTGCAGACATACATTGTTATCAAATCGAACGTCATTGGGGCATCTATTATTTCTATGCCATTACATCATATAATTAACAATTTCTGTTTATGTTTCCCAATTGTCATATATATATTTCCTTATTCAGTCTATTGTGTCCCAAAACATTTGTAATGGTCATGGTTTTTCTTGTATATGGGATATGAGCAATAACAGTTAGGATTAAGGACATTTCATTAGATGTAATTGTCAAAACCATTGCCATAATAGGTAGTTAGACACTTACAACTTTCCTATGCCCTTTTATTCCCTTCTTTCTCTTTCCTTCTCATCAGCTCATCTGCATCTTCGTTTGGCTTGCCGTGACCATCTTTTGCATTCTGTCATCGAACCTTTCTTCATTGTTTCTGTGTTTTTTGACCTAAGGATTGAACGCATGTAGGTCTAGTTTTCTGCCTTTCTCAGCCAAATCCTGTTCTCGGTTCTGCAATTTGATTCTATAATGCCCAAACATTGCATCAATGTCTTTGTGAGTGTGGCCAGGCATCAAGTAACCAACATAGACCATTTCAAACACTCCAACCCATGTAAGATACGACAAGTATGCAAACAAGTATCTATTTTTATTCTGGCCAGCACAATTGTCAAGTTGCAAGAGTAGCTTCTTGGGTAGTCGGCGCCCCGGTATTGGGTTCACATGAATTGAAGGTGCTGGCCCATTCATCCTTCCTATGGTCAAATCCTCTAATTTCATGGGACCAGTGTCGTGTAATGCCTTGAAGAGATATTGCAATGGCTTACAAGAATGAACATCTCCATTAAAACCATGTTCCAAATCGCGCAATGCTTTTGCAGTGTTACCAACATGGAAGTTTGGACCATCATCCCATAATTCTAATGCAAAATGGCCATGAGTTATGAATCCAGCTAGTGATATTTGCGATGTGAAGAACTCTATTCTATTGCAAAGGAAATGGAAAAAGGCAAGAGTCCGGGGCCTGATGGGCTTCCTGTGGAATTTTTTATCAAGGTGTGGCCCCTTATTGGGGAGGATATTACCTGCCTAGCTAACGAATTCAGAGAATCGAAGTGCTTGGACGCTAGAATAAATACCAGTCTCATCACCCTCATCCCTAAGATAGATGTGCCTACTACCTTTTCGGACTATAGGCCTATTTCATTGTCAAATGTTATCTACAAGCTAATCTCAGGTACGATAGCCAGAAGATTGAAGATTATCCTGGAAAGGATAATCAGCACCTCCCAAGCAGCATACCTGAAGGATAGATTCATATTGGATAATGTAGTCACAGCTATATTGGGTATTCATTGGGCCAAAGACTCAAACCAGGATGTTGCTCTCATCAACCTGAAGGATAGCCTTAACTCTAAGTACATATCCAAGCAGGGCAGAGCAATTATTGCGAACTCTGTGATATCCTCGTCTCATGTTTACCAGTCCTCAGTTATCTTAGCGCCTAAAAAAGTTTCCTCCAAGCTCCAGAGTATTATTGGCAGATTTATATCCTCTGGCCAAAACAAGAGGTGCTGGATCCCTGTAGCCATGAAAGAATGCTGCAACACCAAGAAAAATGGGGGGCTAGGAGTGATTAACATAGAGAAACAGGGAATAGCACTTGCAGCCAAATACTTTTACAAGGCTGCCCACAACCAAATTAATCACCCAGTGTCGACTATTATCAGGCATTATTTGGATAAGTGCACCTCATATGGATGGAGGAACCTCAGAATAAGTCTTCCCCATTCTATATACTTCCCCTTCTCGGTCCCCAATTCCACCCCTGGCCTGCTCAAGAAGTGGATCAAGGCTTGGAATCAGGTAAAAGGAATGTATACGTGGAAAGAAGGGCTGTCTATGAATCAATCAATTTTTTGGAACCCAGCTCTTCTGACTAACAACTCTTCTTTATGTTTGGCATGCCATTTTCCTGAGCAGGCTAAGACATGGATATCCAAAGGCATATGCCTGATCAGAGACATGTTCGATGATCAAGGAATTATTCCTTATAGGGATTCGGTGCTATCGGAAGAAGATGATTCTGAAGTTCTTTACAACAACATTTGCTCCATGCTTACTCAGGGAATATGGACAGACGATGATAACAATTGGTACCATAAGGGGAAAGCAGAATTCAAAGTTAAAAATGCTTACAGATTTTTGATGAAGGACCAGCCCATGACCATACATAATAAATGGCAAATAGGGAAGGAAAGATGCATCAAGAACCTTAAATTCATGTGGTCCAGCCCTATCCCTCCCAAGGTGAAATCCTTCATGTGGCAGCTGTGGCACAAAGCTTTAGCTACAAATTGCAAAAGATACAGGATTCAGATGGCAGACTCGGATGTTTGTCCTAGATGTCTGTCACACAAGGAAGATGAGAACCATCTCTTTAGGACCTGTATGTGGTCAGAATGGGTTTTAGAGTTAGCATCGAATATTACTGGCACTGATCTTATTTCTTTAAGTTCTACAGATTTCTTTATGCCGGATCATCCCAAAGACTGGAGGGTTTATATCATCCTATGGAGAATTTGGAAAGGAAGGAATGAGTTTATATTCAAGGATGATATTATTCACCCGGAGGCTGTTATCAAACAGATCGAATACGACATCAAATGGATAATTGCTGCAGGTTAACTCTTTATATAATGTTTCTTATTAATTCTTGGTGCCTTGCAGGGATCATATTCGTGCTGCTGCGCAAGCTTAAATGGAAGAGAATGGATGAACAAGCGAACCAGGAATGGATTAAAGTCTTCGGACCCCCGAACCCGGAAGGCCATGATGAGCCATGTGTATGCGGCTGCTGTTGTGATCAAAACTATGACGCGCGCAGGGGTATGATCTGTGAAGCCAAAGATAACAAGGGGCGATTCAATATGACGATGGCAGAATCATGTATATGCATCTTCTGTACTCTCTCAACTATGGTCAGGGGCAGAGGCCGTAAATCAGAAAATCTGAACCTCAAATCTCATTTTTAGCTTCATATTATCCTGCTTCTGGACAGTTTTTACTAAGCTGTTGTGGACTTATGCATTTGTCCTGGGCTCCTTTTCTGATTATCTTAAGCCAAAAACTATATGGGTTAAACTTCCCTGTAAAAAGTAGTTTTGTACTTATACTTCTATAAATATACTTATAAGCCTTCAATTAAAAAAAAGATATTTGCGATGGAAAAGATCTTGCAACAGACTTTGGTATAGCCCTAAACTGGGGCAAACAGGTTTTTTGCTGATCCATCTTGTCATCTCTGGTTCCATTGTAGACAAGCATCTCTACATCCAGTATGTTGTGCAGGCAACATTCGAACTACTTTCCTCCATCCCTCTTCATCAACCGCACTTTTGTGAGGCATACTCTCAGCATGATAGTTAACAAAATTCTCGAATAAACTTTGAGCTGCAAGCACCTTGGGGGTTGTCCTCGCCTTTCCCCGATTACTATGCCAACCTATTTGAGCCCCCCTCTTTTGGTTCCGCCTTAATCTCCACCATATAGAGGCTGAAATACCTAGTATGGTTGTCACTGCACTGCTGCATATCCATTTCCCACCAATAGGAAATCCCATGTTCTTGACATCAGGTGACGGCCCAAATGCATGCTCTATGATATTGTAAATATAAGTTTTTCTAGCGTCATGAAGCTGTATTGAGGAAATGGAGACTCCCACAAAGTCATCACCAATAGCCTGTCCATTATAGCAGTGCATAGGATCCCATAGTATAAGCACACCTTCACCAACAATTCCTCTATTGCACTGATGATGCAAAATCACTTTCTCATCCTTCCAGGTTAATCTGAAAAACTACCATTCTTCTTTCCTCATTAGCTCCAGCTAGGTTTTTAATATTTTTTGCATTTGCTTCAGGTGGCTGTTCATTCTTATTTGTATTAATCTCTTCCACATCCATGTAATCAGCATCATTCTTCTCTGCTCGAGGTTCTTGGTCACAGGGTTCCCCAGCAGTAGCTTCATGAGAAATCTAAAAATTAGAAGAAAGGTTGAGGAAAGCATAGTATTGTATGCAATAACAATAAATGAAATATCTATACAATGCCTATACCCTGCTACGCGCAACAGTGCGCGCGACACGTATGGACCATAATTTTGTAAAATACATAAGAAAGTTATATTAATTTACCAAATACAGATATGTCGCGCTGGGCGCGACTCATACAAAAATATCCCATTTGGACATGTCACCAGATATCCCATTTCGTAGCACATTTCCAATTTTGTATTTGCTGAATCAGTACAAATATCATTTCGCCATTTTAATCTCTGCAGTTTGTTTTCTCAATGGGTTATGAAACCGGTTTGGTGCATGTCGATGCTACCAACCGTGGACATGTGCACGAGCGAGGCTTGGCCTTGAGCCTCACCAAAGCCCGGGACAGGGCACTCCAGAGAGATATCCCGGAAGCAACATTGTTCGGGGATTTCAACAGCATGGTGAGGAAGTTCGACCATCTCCTCCCTGTCTCTGAGGAGAGAGATGGATGTGGAAGTACGGTGCAGCAAGTGGCAGGCATTACAGAAGCCCAGTTTAATGCGGAGATTGCAGATATAGTCCTCCACGCAGCTGCAACTATTGGCATAAAATTTGTTTTGAGCCATTTCCTAATCCTCAAACCTGGACAGAAAGACTTGTTAGAGAGTCTAAGGACCCACCATTCTAAAATGCTGGAGGCCAAAATGAACAGTCTCCTGATGATCACAAACCTGGATCCAGATAGACTGGATTACATTGTACAAAGGATAGTAATTATTGATCCTGCACCACTGCTACCAGTCTTACCAGAATAGCTTTTATAAAGCTCAGTTGTATATATTTTTTGGAATAAAAAACATTTTTACTTTCACAATTCTTTTTTTTTAAGGACTAATGTCAGCTGTGGTTAGAATATTTCTAGTTGTTTGTTCTTCTCGCGCTGGGCGCAAGTCTTTTCTTCTCGCGCTGAGCGCGAGAGATTAATATGTTCTATAAAATTCATTTCATAGTTAGATTTACTATACATATTACATTTAGTTAATTAACTCAAAAAATCACTACAAAGTCACTTCAAATCAAGTTCTTGCCTGGATGTAGGTGACTTTTTATTCAACAAGGAAAAACCATGGCAGTTACAAAAGAAGAGGACAATTCTTTCACCAACCAGGCTCATCATGAGCAGGTGGTACGGTCACTCTCTTAACTTCGTAAACACCATGCTCTGGAACCCATACAAGGTGGATGACAACCTTATATGTATCAGGATAACTTCTAGCAGAGGCCATTGCAACTCCTGCAACCAAGGATCGAGTTCCAAGCCCCTCTGGTGGCATCTATAAATTTCAGAATAGTTCATGGAGCAAATGATGGAATCCACATATTCTGGAGCCGGTGGCAAGGTAGATCAACAATTGCAATTAAAACAGGATGTGATCGGATTGCGGGACATGACTAATGTGCTGCCACTGAGAGGTACTCATATTTATAGCACGAGCAATACAGTAGCAGCATTATTGTGTAGACATACGAGTATGCATATGAGTAGCACATGAATAGGCAACACGTGAAATATATTACAGTAGCTATAGTAAAGAGCAACAGTGCTACAGTAAACTTTTCAGTACACACCTCTCTGAGTAGTGTTGTTGGCCAAGCCAAGAAACTCCCTGGTGATTCTCCAAGTGTTTCTGCTCCTGCATGTGGTCTTTGTAATGGATGAGTGGCAGCAAAGCAGTCTGTCAATCTAATTCTAATATAATTAGGTCCCAAGGGCACTCCATAACATGCTGTAATTGGTGCCATGTTATCAACAATGCCCTTGCCAATGACATCTTTCCTGTTTTCTGCTAACAAGAAGCATGCTTCTCCAATGGAAAATTTCATTACTCCTGCTTGATTGCTCATTTCCTCGACTTGCAAAGCTTTGTTAATTAAGTTGCACAAGTCATGGCGCCTCAATTCACTCACTTGATAGAAGAACTACCTGAGATTCGACAGCCTAATCCAGCACTTTAGCAAGCTTCCTTCTTGGCGACATCCCAAATTCGAATTAAAACACTGTAATGAAAACACAGTTCTTGTGTTTCTCTAGGTGCATTAGAGAAACGCAAATTCTATGATCCAATGCGAGGCCAAGAACACAAATTAAATAGCGGGCATTTTTAAAATAGACGGTTAGTACAGGCCAATGATTGAAAAGTAGTTGGGGAAAGGGATATTCGCAAACGGCGGGCTAAAAGATTTTAAATTTTAAATTGCGGGCGGGATTAATTTTCTTGTTTTCCTAAATAATGATAAGGGTAGTACGCGCTTTCAATGGCGGGCATCTATTCATTAATTGTTTGTACGACCCGTGTAATAATCATATTTTCTAATTTCAATGTAATTTGAATCTCATTTTTTCATTCCTAATTTCTTCCAGAAGTTTTGCTTCGACCGCCTTCTGAAACCGACGCAATCTTCTTGAGCGATCTATCAAGCGATCCAAATTTTTCGAACGCTACCTGCATTTCGAGCTATCCTACTTCATTTCCGGCCTGTTTACAACAATTCCAACTCGATTTGAGCTTCTCGAGTTTATCGAGATTCACCTGACCTTCTCGAGCTACAACAGAGTTCAATTCCAGTTTCTAGAGCTTCAAGCACTTCGATATGGCAACTAAAGGTTAGTATGTTCGAGTTTTTAATGGACGAGGAACTCTGTGACTCTATTTTGCAGCTTAGTCTTTGTTTGATTATGTGTTCAGGGTTTTCTGCTTAGTCTTAAGTGAATCTGCAATGCTCTGTGATTATAATTCCAACACAAACCATTAACATCCAACATATAAAAATTAAATCCCCCAACACATAACAATCAACACATAACAACCAACACATAACAACCATTGACATTAACAACCAACACATAACTACCATTGACATTAATTAACGCAACCATTGGGTCCAACACATTTAAATTAAAATCCCCCTTAAACCCCCTTTGGTTTGGGTGCATATTCAAACGGGGGTGACTCCGGGCAACGAGAGCTGTTGGATAGGCATATTCACCCCTTATTGCTTAATCTATGCCGTACGTAAAGTTCCTCGCTTGTGGGGTATGCAAGTACAAAATTTGCTATACTGTATAACAAGATTCGCAAAATACTATAAGATTTCAAGCGGAATACTATATGGTGTTGATTTTGTACGTGCAAAATACAATTATGAGGGCTCAATTGCCCTACGTCACCCCCCGTGTGAATATGCACCCAAACCAAAGGGGGTTTAAGGGGGATTTTAATTTAAATGTGTTGGACCCAATGGTTGCGTTAATTAATGTCAATGGTAGTTATGTGTTGGTTGTTAATGTCAATGGTTGTTATGTGTTGATTGTTATGTGTTGGGAGATTTAATTTTTATATGTTGGATATTAATGGTTTGTGTTGCAAGAAAATTTTTTTGGCCCCTTCAGGGCCTTAGGGCCTTAGGGGTGACAAAAATTTTAAAATTCAAACCAGAAAAAAACTAGAATTCATTTGAGGCTTTCATCACCTGTAGCTTTTGAATTTCATCACAATAAAACAAATAGAACACAAGTAAAAGTTACCATAAAGATAGAGCGGATTGATCCCATTATTCTGAAAGTCATAAAGTTTGCAACACCCATACACAACCATTTTTCAACTGGAATTTAACAGCAGCCTGGCCTCCATGGATTCTTGTGGTGAGAAACCAAAGTGGGAAACTTTTCTGCTTGTTAGCACAAGGATCTAGAAGCCTTGCAATTTGCTTAATAACTGCCTCAAAATCAAAAAATGCATGGTAATTTTTTGCAACCTTCATTCGGAATGATCCATAAAACAATATCCAATAGCGCAATCCTGTATTAATCAGCTGGTAGGATGTGAAAGCCTACCAAACCCGGCCGAAAAATTGCTGTTTTAGCATAGATAACTTAACCAAACATATCCATATCATACACTATCAAAAAGATCTCGGAGAGAGCTTTCCAACGCAATAAAAATCATCTCAAACATAGCTCTGGATCAAAAGTTATAATAAGAAATGTGTTGTCGGCGGGGAAACTGCACTACATGCACCCTTCAAGCCCTTCATGTGCCCATTATGCACCACACACACAAAAAGAGGGCTTTTGTTGTGAGCCATTGGTTGTTGACTATCATGCACCACACGCACAAAAAGAGGACTTTTGTTGTGAGCCATTGGTTGTTGACCATTATGCACCACACGCACAAAAAAGGGCTTTTGTTGTGAGCCATTGGTTGTTAACCATTGGAAAAAAAAAGGCTAAAATCAATGGCTCAGAAGTGGTGCACTCTAGATGTACGCATTAGTACATCCATTTGAATACATCACGAAATCATAGGAAAACCTTAGTGAAAAGCGTACAAAAACACAAAGAAAACCCCCTATTATTATGCTACATATTGTAATCATCAGAGACAGGGAAGCGGGTTACGCTTCCTTGTGCTATGATTTTCTTTTTTTATGAAGCTTACTCTCTTTGATGTGTTTCTATGATGAAGCCTTCTGTGGAGTGCTGTCGGTCTATGGATTTCTCGCGCTTAGCGCGAGAAGTTGAGATTCTATCGCTCTTCGTAAACGTAAGAGTAGGGTTGTTGAGGTCATAGTCGAGATCAACCCTTCGCGAGGACGGTAAGAGAGATGGAATATGAATTCTTGCGCTACACGCGAGAAGCCACATTCCATCTATTCTTAGCGTCCTGGATCCTTCGACTCGCGCTACGCGCAAAACGTAAAACATTGCTCTCAGAATTTATAGACTTGTCGTGCCACGCACGAGATGTTGGTCAAGTTGCTTAACACAGAAATACTTTAGCAATGTCTAACTTGATTATTTATTTTACAGCTTCCAAGAGAGCACTAGTTACATCAACTTCTGCACCATCAAAGAAACCCAGGAAGGACCCCAAGGTAGTACAAGAAGAGGCAGAGGAGATAGATCAAACTCTTTGCATAAAGCTAATTGATGGCGGCAGAGTCGTAACATGCGAGCTAAGTCATGACTTGCCGGAGACAGTATTTGTTGAGGGGTCTGAATGATATGTTACTGTGAGCAGGGCAGGCTCAAAGTATGACGTGGTCCTGCATTCAAGGGAGAACAAAGACACGGCTTTCAAAAAAGTAGGGTTGATCCTTTCATGCAAGGAGCTTGATGACCACGTCTGTGTCTTCATCATAGAGAAGACCATAAAGAGGAATCTCAGCATTTCCAAATACAAAGCAAGTATAGATGGATTCAGGCCAGATAAGACAGCAGACGGTGTTACAAAGTATGGTTGGCCCATTGAAGGCTCACACCATACAATTCGTTCTGTATGTGAAGGAGTATCTGTAGTCCTACAAAGTTTGCAGAAGAAACCATCTTCAAGCTTCTACATATCTGATTTTGGTGGTAGTGGCGATGCACTTGAGTCAGAAACTTTTCCCCCAGTAGCTTTGCCAAAGCCAGTGAAGGAAACGGATATTGAAAAGAAATCAAGGGTTGATGATGTAGACAAGCTTATGAAATTCAAGCAATGGTATCCACTTGGTTTGGATGTCACAAAAAGGATAGCTATTGACAAGCTGATAAGATCTCCTAGAGCATCTTTCATATCTAGGATCTTTGATCCCAAACATGCCCTGAGGATACAGAAGTCCATGGTTGAACACCCCACCACAGTACCAAATCCAGCTGATGTTCTACCATGGGACTCAGTCAATGACAAGCCATACCCATGGAAGGCATGGGATGACCTAAGGAAGAGCGACACGGTGCGCTACATTGTCATTGACGGCCAGCACTCAATTGAGGCAGCGATGGTGCTTATAGAGAAAATGGATAAGATAGGTGCCAAGGAGTACAGAGAGCACTTCAGTTACAGGCAATGTCGAATCCTTAGTCATTACACGCCTCAACTTGCACTGACTACAATAAGTGCAGACTTGAACACAACTGCAAGGGTGGTACAATACAACTCGTAAGTGCCTTTGTTTCTTATTTGGTCTGCAGCCCAACATTGGTCTGCAATCTCGCGCGTAGCGCGACTAAGCTTTTTACTTTCTCTATTCGGAATGCTCGCGCTACGCGCGAAATGGAGATCTATATGGTACTAATGGTTTTATATTCTTATCTCAGACCATATCCCATGCAATTGAGGCAAGCTAGAAATCAATGGATTGAGCTTGACCGTCCAATTTCAAAAAGAAAGAAGCAGGGGGGAAGAAAGACAACTCTTACGACGAAATGATTAAGATGATTACCAAGGTCATCATACAAAAAAAAGAAGGATGTTGCAGAGGAGGAAGAGGAAACTGGCACCAAAAAGAAGTAGTCCAAGGAAGGCCCATCAGAGTGTTCAGTCCTGATCATGTGTGGGACAAATGGAATGAGGTGTGGAACAAGTGGACAGTAGGAGAGCTTGTAGGAAAAGCAGGGAAACCTGAGAAAGGATCCCTTGAAGATTTTACAGTTACAGACTTGAGGAGTGCACAGGGGTTAAGGGAAGAAGAAATTCTCAAGGTGCTCCAGTCTGTTATAGATGGACAAGTCTTTGTGAAGAAGGTCTCAAAAATCAAAGATGTACCATCCTTTCCAGAGGTCTGCAAGTCCATGGAAGACCTCTGTGTCATGAGGGAGGCCATCTCAAAAGAGCTCTTTGAGATGTCTGGAATACAAAACCTATCTGAGCAAGGTATCTTGGACATGATGAAAATAACAGATGAAGACCTGCTCAGGTACTCGAAGTGGTCGCCTGGATTTATTCAAGCATATAAATCCAGGAACAAGGAAAAACCAGCCCATCTGCCATCAAAGGTCCGTGTGGAGTTGAGGTGCAGAGTCAGTGGGGACTTGGACATTCCTGAGACTGTATCAGAAACCTACATGGTGAAGTCCTGTCAGGGTTCTCTGGTTGTTGCCACCCAGACTATTCCAAAGACAGCTTCATTGTTTGTGGTGGGACTGTCGGACATACCCTCAGGATATAGACTACTACATCTCTATGCTCTCAAATTGTCTCAAGCAGACCACCCAAGAGTACATCACACTTGTGTTCCTGTCTGAACCTGCATAGGAATATCCAAAGATCTTGCAGGCCACCACTCAGATAGAGGCCAATACGAGTGTGTGCCACGGGGTGTTGGTAGATGGAACGCCTGCTAAGAACAGTTACGTCACTCATGGCATAACAATGATCACTTACGTGATCATAAATAAAGTAGAGGATGCGGTTTACGAGGCACACAAGTATGGTCGCCAAAAGCTTCCTGAGCCGATACTCAAATTTACAGAGAAGAAGAGCTTGGATAATTACCTCTGGACCGATGAGCTTACCCCTAACCTGACCACTGAGGAATGTGAGAAGGAATTAGAGTACAAACAGATTGGCCTGAAGGGAGGTGCAGTGAACAAGTGCAAACTAAGCTCGAACTTAGCTTTCTACCTGTGGATACGTTTGTGCCCAAGGGAGGCTTAGTCTGTGACTACTTTGTCAATGGTAGGGTTGGGCGTGAAGCTTTAGCCAATGGCTAAGCTGGGTGGCCACTGAGCAGCAGAAAGAGTTTCTGGAGCTGTATTATCTTGATGTGGAGAAGCATCATCTGACATATCAAGGGAAGCAAGCACAGAGGGAGAATCGGCAAGGTCAAAACGATGCAAAGAGGGAGAGAAAGAAGAAGGAGGCAGAGCAAGAGTCTGAGGATGTGACGTCCCCTACTCATATACGGTGCCCGCACCGTGTACAAACAGGAGTTCATCCCCCATACCAGCTCCATACTGATACAGGGCCCTCCACGTATCACTGCAACCTTGAAGAGTTCCAGTGGGAAGAATGAAGGGGTCATTTTCCCTGTCTCCCTCAGGGCCTACCTAGCTGCGGAAGCGTAAACATACATGTCAGTAGTACATACATCAACATCATATGACCATCACGAAGAATGGTCCTTCACATATCTGCATAGACAAAGATCAGCACATCACATAGGGAATCCTACCCAAGGCTCAGACACAGGGATGGACTGACAAGCTTGGGTCTCCAGAGTTCATTGCAGACAGAATTCATGGCAATGGATTTGGCTGGCATAAGAACATGGCATTGGGTTGTTCACTCCATCCGCCCCTCCTGTGCACACTTTGCAGAGTAGGTTGAAAAGTGTTGGGACCTGACTGTAGCCCGCCTGATGCATGGCCCAGGGGGCTATATCCCGGGTTACATCTCCCAGTTCGATAGGGCGGTAGGGATCTCTCCCTCCGAGAGATCTACATCTTTGACTCAAGGTGACTAGAGGGCCCTTGCCCTTATTCAAGCTGGACCTTTGGAAGGTGAACCCCACCCCACGGGTGTCGAGCCCATGCCTTGCCCGCTTTTCGGTGGCAAGCCATTAGACCTAGTCACAATGATCCCGGTAGCACTAACACACCACAGGGGATGGTTCAAGAGTCGAGAACATGAATCTCCTTCTTAGCCGATCGGCCCCTTCACCCCACAAACGGGTGTGGTTCTTGTACCAGGCGAATCTATAGTGTGCTAGAGAGGCTAATCTAGGAGCATCTACTACCAAGCTTTAGGTCTCTACCCTCCTTCCCAATACAAAGGAGTTCATAGAGATACATCATCCATATACATCACAGAAGAACTAAAGAACAAGATCTAATCTATATCATAGAGTTAGGTTCTTTAGTTAGAGTCTGGTATCTAGAGATCTAGAAGGCTGCTATGGGCAATTTAATAGGCTAAACCTACTGATTCAATGACTAAAAGAGGGTTTAAGCTATTAAATTGCCTAAATACCCCGATCCTTGAGTTCCTCCTCGACTGAGTTCGACCATCTGCTGAAATGCTTTCGAATCAAGGAAAACTAACGATGCAGTTCTCTCAGCCCAGTGCAGGGGAGGCGGTTTTAGCTCTTGAGGCAGCCAAAACAGAGCTCTAAAACCCTAAAAACGAAAATGGGCAAGTTAGGGCTCTCCCCCTTAAATAGACAAGGGGGTTGGGCTAGGGTTTCCAATTATCCCCTTTAGGCATGTGGGATAATTGGGAATGGGCCCACTTGCCTTTAATGACTATGTGGCCAACAAGTGCCCACATGGAAAGGTGTGCCCATATTAATGTGCATATTGGCAAATGTGCACATTAATTGCACACTTGGGTATGGCCCACTTGGCACCAAGTGTCCACATGGGAAAATGTGCACCTAGATAAATGTGCACATGGTTAAATGTGCACATTAATTAATGCACACTCCTTGCGGAGTTGCCCCTAGGGGCTACCCACTTGGCTGCGTCGCATGTGACCGTCGGTCGGGATGGCGTGTGCGGCGTGGCCGGGCGTCTGCGATTATGCGATCACGGGACCGTATCTTTGTCTTTGGAACGTCACATTCTCCCCACCTTGAAATGATCGTCCATAAACATCATTGGGTCTCCCCACCTTGGAATCTTCCTAAACGCAATCAACCCCGATGCATACGATATACTACTATAATACTTACACATTTATTAAGATTACCTTAAGGTAATATTTTTAAAACATTATTACGCCCTTACATTATCAACTAACTTGTCAATTCGTAACTTCTATTAAACAAGGTACTTATTAGTCTCCGTTATCACAACATTTAGTTTATCACAATTTAACACTTTCATATACAATTATTATTTAAGGTACTCTTCATTCCTTGCAACACATTCTAACAAAATTTGTGTTGCAAGTCTTCGCACCTTAAAATCCTGCATTAATTTTACAATATCTATAATTACATACCTACTATCTTAATTATTAGAATTACTCTAAGGTAATGTTTAAGACATTACTGTACTATTTCATTATCCAATTAACTTATCACTTCATAACTTAATCCACGCAAGGTAATTATTAATCTTACTTAATACAACATTTAAGTTTATCAAAGTTTATCAATTTCATACAAAATTTACACTTCTAAGGTACTCTTCATTCCTTGCAACACATTATAACAAAATTTGTGTTTGCAAAGCCGTAGATTCGACCTCCTTGCCCTCCGAGCTCTATTGGCCTGCTTGATCGACACTACCTATTATTAATTATTAATAAAATTTTGGTTATATGGTGACCACCCCCACCTATCTACATGGATGCATGGCTAATCTCCCGTGAGGAAGAGGGTGAATCTTCCATTATGGCGTGGAGAGGCAGCCCTATATGCCTATATGCCGCTCATGCCTACACCCTAGTTGCCCAGTGGAGGATAGGTCCTTCCGTATATGGGGCGTGAAGGCCAGATTCCTCCTATCAAAGCATATATGGGGCTAGAGGTGCTTTTCCTATCAATGCATTCCTCAATGACCTCCTTTCTCTCGAGGTCGTCTACTTCCGTGGAACGGAAGTAGACTTCTAATCTACCTTCCACTCATCCAAGCGGAAACGCGGTCATGCCTACATTGACATTACACCACGCCCTAGAGATCACCGTAGTGGTCTCATCATCGGTAACAACGCATGTAACCCATACCTAGCATAGGTTGCATGCGCAGATTAATCTTAACTACACATAGAATTAATCTACACAATTCGACATGCCTGAGCCGATTTTTACTGGCTCCTTTAATGCATGTGATTAACATAATTACCCCAAGGTAATATTTATGAATTAACATTATCATAGTATCGGATACATTACTTCCGATAGTACAATTATATTTACTCCAAGCTTTGCAATATTTGACCACTTTTAGATCGCGATTATTTAAACAATAACCCTGATTTAGACCTATTGTTACATAGACAAGGTTTTGAATTATCATACACAAGAATTAGATGTGCTTCTTATTCTCTTTCTTGGGTCCTGCATTACCCTTGGAAGTATCTCCCTAAGATATACTTAAGTATATCCGAATTCTATTTTCTGTTTATATTTATAAGGACCCCGAGGTCATATAGCTATCCTTGGAAGGAATTGCATGGTTGCGAAGGATTAATTAACATGCTACCTCACATTATCATTGTTAGTTAACTTATTTCTCTATGATACATATACGTACAACAATTTCTATCCAGTTATTAGGATCTATATTTAACTTATCAATAAGACACATTAAAGCTTATAATACATGCGCACACCTTACCTAAAGCTAGAACGCATCCACCCATTGAGCCGGCGTCGAGTAGTTTGGAGATGACTTGGTCGTTGCATTGCTCCCATGGTTTTGCTCCACTTCGTTGGTGTAGATAGCTACTACGTCGGTCTCGCACGTTGAAGGCCTCCTGAGCTATCTATCTATCTATCTTACGCTCTATTCGCTTCGGCCATTGCCGGAGTGAACTCTATTCTACAGGTCAGTCAATTCGATGCAAGTACGTTCAATCATAAGATTGAGCTCTCCCACTTTCTTCGAAAAGAAAATGGTCCTGCACCCCTTCAATGACATTGTACACAACGTCATATCTACTCTCTCCCCTTAAGAGGCTATACGCTTCTTACTTAGTGCATTACTTTACTAGCCTTATATAACATATATAACCATCTAAGATGGATGCACATATTATGTTATCATTTATTTCAGTATAGTTATGGGTTACTTACTTAGTTAGAACGATTCTAAACCACAAGGTTTTGTCATGACGACAATTCCTTTTGTCTCAAAAGACTATTTGATTACTATAATTCTTATTTTAGATGTGCCTTACATGTACTATTCTTTTATATTCTAGAGATTCCCCCTTTCTTAGTTAGTTAAACTCTTGGAATATTCCTACCAATCGAATTGATGTCATCGTAACAAGTTGGCCGGACTTGCTAGATTACTTCTTTTCTTTCGGTTGGATTATTCTTTTGGAGGTACTAGATTTATACATGGTCAACAATTATCCTAGTAATGATTCCTTCTTAGCGAGGAGATCAATCTCACCAAGTGGTTTCAATACGTTGGATGGCTGTTAACTATCGTGTATAATTATAGTTACTCCTATGCATTTCCTTCCCAATCTTGACGCTTAGCTCAATATTGGGGTGATCCTTTCAGCGAGAATATCTGGAAATGCCTTCTAATCCTAATATGGATGTTACCATCCATACATTTAACCTACTAGGCCCCATGGCCTTAGATGCTTGAGCTTGCTAGAAGCTCATCCACTCGTTGCCTGCTTGAAGCAGCAAGGTAGCGTTCTCCCGAGTCGCTCGATACTTCAGTCTCCTTGACGGTGGCTCCCCTTTGACGTAGAGGTTGACTTTGTTCGTTAGAAGCCTCTCATTGCTGGTGGCTTGATGGTGTAGTTGATCACTTGAAATCTTCCATGCCGCTTTTCAAAAGCCTGAAGGTGGCGTCGTTGAAAAAGATCTTTCATCTTGAACTCTTTGTCTTGGCAGCTAAAGGATGACTCTGTATTTGATATTGTTTCTTCGACTCCATCGACGTCTCATACGTCAAGTCCTCTTGTCGTTATCGTTGAGGATGTTGATTGCTGCACCCCTGCAAATTGCCTGACATCTCTTCCTTTGATCTGTTACGCTATGGGAGGGAAGGAATAATAGGGGAACTATACATGCAAAATATATAGCTTACATAATTACAATTACTACTAGAGCTATTAGGTCCCCCTTGTGCCTCCCTTCGAGTTGCACACCTACTCCTTTGCAATGTCATCGGTGTTCCTCCCGGTGCAATGGTGTTGACGATCTATATCCTCCTATTTGTACGTCAGCTCGTACTCCAAGGTAACTTGTTGATATACTTGGGCCCTCCGATGTTTGTCAGCTATGGCACAACACGCTTTGCTGGTCGTTCATGCTCCGACATTTCGGTCTGCTTCCTGATCCTGATCTTGGGCTGTAATTGTTCCTCCTTCATGATACTTGAAGCTATTTGGAGGCGTCTCTTGAGGTTGTGCGTGATTGCTTTGGCTATACTCCTCTGGAGTTGTTCTCTTCTGCAGTTGTTCTTTGAATCGTCCATCCTTGGGTTCACCAAGTTGCATGCAAGTCCGCGTGCAAGTCATTGGCTTGCCTCGCCTAGTTGCTTCTCCATCGAGCTTCCAAACTTCCTTGTTTGATCCCCTCGATCACATGGCTTGGGCGTTGTCGCGTTCCGCAGTGCTATGCCGTCTTCTTGTCTTGAGGTACCTTCCGGTGGCTTTGATTGTGCTCGTCGGTTTTGATCCTCCTTTGCCTCTAGGGGCTCGTGGAAGAAGTCGGTTGCTAGCACTTCTCCGGCTTTCGGTTCGACCTTTGTCCCTCTATGCACAGCCGGTCTCTGCGGCAAGTAAGGCATCATGGCTCTCCTCCCCTGGCGGCTATGTTGCCGGGGTGATGGATCCTTATATCGCACGGCTTGACCCTTGAGTTGAAGAAGTACCTGCCTTAGATATACTCTTGTCGTTGAATAGCCTGGCTATTATCTTGAACTCTCTTTTTGCCGAAGGTGCTTCAGTTGCTATCCTTGTCGTTAAGGTGTCGAATGCTTCTACCTCGGGCGTTTGACGTGCCACATGTCGGAGATATGATCGGCTTCTTCTCTTCTAACTACTGGTAGGAGTACCTGACGAAGCCATCACTAGTTGTTGAAGGCATATCTCCTCGTCGCAGTGCCTTTCGTAAGTGCATCTCCATCTAATACACGTGTCATAGCGCATCACCCTATATTACCACAAGGTGGAATTATGGTCGTCGCGATGTTGCCTTCTTAGTTGGCTCGTTGATGTCAGGGCGTTCCTCCTTCTATTGTTGAGGCCACTCGTGTCATAAGTTCGTCAACTGTTGCCACTGCTACAAGAGGTAGTGTTGCGCCCTGACGATGTCCTGGTGTCGCGTTGATGATCTTCACATGATCGGTGTTGTCTCTTATCCTGACATTGTGCTGGACGAGCGGTCTTCTACTTGAGGGCACTTCCCGAAGTGTTTGGAGTCGAAGGTTTGCTTGGCCTCTGGTCGTTCTCCCTCGTACTTGCTCTTCCCTTTTGATCTTGGGCTATAGTTGTGCTTCCTTGCTTCCTCCTTTGGTAGTCGAAGTGAAGGAGCTTGCTGATCTCTGGCTAAAAACCGTAAAACATGACTTTAAACTCATGTTTCTCCACTATATCTGTGAGCACCCGAGATATACAATAGACATATACGCATTTACATTGGGATTTTTAATTCATCCACTTTTTCAAAACAACTACGAAGATCTACTTAAATGTTTATACTCCTTTAGGGTTTCCCCTCCTCCTAAAGTGTTTGATTCTTCGGTTTTGCTGCATCTTCTTCGTTCTGGTTGACTCCGGGATTCCTTGAGATGCTGCTATTATTGTTGAGCTTCATGTCTGATCCAAGCTCGTCACGCCAAGTTGCGAAGAGTGTTCGTCGATGTGATCCGTTGAAAAAGATGCTCCTCCTTAATTTGTATGTCCGTTGTAAGGAATGTGGTGACCGCTCAACTCCCTACATGCGGTGTGTCGTTGCAAGGTTGCCGATGTGCGGTGCCGTTGATCGCTTGACTAGGATCACCTGGCTGTTGCAGTCGGGCATTCTTGAATGTCTTTGAACTCGAGAGATGTGATCGGTAGGCGGTGCATTGTGATTCCTCCGGCGGGTTGAATTTCCCGAGTCACGACTCACATTTGTTTGGGCTTTGCTTCATTCTGAGGTGCCTCTCCTATGCCTGGAAGTGTGGTCATCTCCATTGCCCCCACCATGGGTCCTATCCATTCGAGTCTCGCACTCCTTGGCTGACGTAGTAAAGTCGTCCTTCCTTTGTTCTAGATGTTTCTGGGTCAGGAATTCTTGTTCGAGCGGAATATTCTCCTCCTTGATCTTGCCCCTAATGCTGATATAGGCCTTCAAGTTGGAGATGTTCCTTCCCTGATATGCGTCTCCTCCCCTCGTGGTCTCCTGCCGGTGCAAGGGAGCTGGAAGCTCATCTTGGTCAGCCTTAGGTGCTTTGTGGTTGCCTAGCTTGGTTGCTCCTTTTGTTGACGTTGCATGACATTCGCTTGAGTTGCTGGGCTGCAAGGTCATGGTGGTCTTCCCTCCGGTTTCTATACGCTCCTGTGTCGCCATGACTTCTCTCCCCGACGGAAGATTATGCCCTCTGGCTCTAGCTCGTGATGCTAACGCGGCATCGATGTCTAACGTCTTCCTGCACCTGTATTTTGCTGCCTTGCGTTCTTCCATTTGAAACTCATGTGCGTCGAGTCGGTGAAGGCGTCGAGATCCTCTTTCTGATGTGAGCTCGTGGACGTGGTAGCCGGGAGGTTGACATCTAGAAGAAATTCTTGATGCCGTTGGTTACTAATATTCTTCCCATTCGATGAAGATTGATGATAGGCCGGTGGTGTCCTGTTCTACTCGTTTGTCGATTGAGGTGTTTGTCGTTGTGCTTCCCTCTCTTGGGTTTGCCTTTTCGGTCTCCTCTCCGTACATCGGCTGGGACCTTGATGTCTTCAAGAAGTTGCGCCCTTAGCTCGTCTGTCCGTCCTTCGAAAGTAACCCTCGTATATCCTAGAGTCTAAGAGTCTACTTTAAGGGCTCTCCTACAATATTCTGGGCTCTATAAGCAAGCAAGATGGCTCGAGCAGCATTACTGGAGGTATATCTATAATCTACAAGTCTATGGACATTAGGACGTGTGGTATGGCATGGAATAAGGGTTGTTTTGCAAAACCTCCATGATGTTTGAGGCATACTCTAAGGTCCTAGCAAAGTTGGTTTGGGGGAGTCCAATCTCTACACCTGGAGTGACTTGGGCAGCTCTAGACTCTAGCTCCTTTCTAGGTATGTTGGCAATAGGGAGTGTCAATGTGGCGGCTATATAAGTCAAACTCTATTAGAAGGACACAGAATTAGGTCAAGGTTTATGCCTTTGGCATGAGCAGAGGTGATGTACCAACAGTTGGACTTGGGTTGCTATGCTGAGGTCTAGATGACTCTAACAAAGGGGTGTTCTTGGGCACTTCTATCTAGGAGTAAGGCATCAGCTTCGAGCCGAGAGCAATACTTGCGAGGTACTAATGGGATATGCTTCTATTTACAAATAAACCACAGTTTGGGAAGAAAATTCAAGGGTTTGAGCAATTTTGGTCATTTTGAGCTGGGGTTTGACATTTCTAGCCTAATTCGAGGTCATAAATGGATTCTAGGCTATCTAACGGTCCTATTGCAACAAATTTCAGGCGATTTGGAGCTCTGTAGCTCAAGTTATGGAGGTTCAAAGTTTGGAGGTCTCACACATTGCGCCCAGACCAAATAATGAACTTTTCATTTTCTGTCCTGGCGCGACGTGTGAGACATTGGCTCTAAATGGGTTAAACTTGTCCAATTTGGGTGATATAAGGGTCTAATCCTGCTTATCTCATCGAGTTAGGCAGAATGGACCCCTTGTTTGGTCGATTTGGAGCAGTTTTGGGCACTTTTGGGGCATGGTCTCACAGCAAGGTCTCACCGCGTTAGCGCCGGGCCAGATAATGAACTTTTCATTTTACGTCACGGCGGCGTGAGACATCCTCTCAAATTGGCCTAGGATGTCTGTTCGGACTAAAACAGAAGCTAAAACTTACTAACTCAACTTAATTAAGTAACTTTATACACTTATAATTTACTCTAAAACACTTTGTATTAAACAAAATTTTATCATTTACGAAATTAATACGGCTCTCCTTTGATATGACTGGCTAGGTGCATATCTTTCTTCATTAGAGTTACTCCCTTGGCATGTACTGTGCAGGCTGTTGAGTCTTCAAAATGTTGGACCAGCTTCTGCTCCGCTACTTCTTGACCCTTGGCCTCCCGCTCTCGTTCTGCTCTCTCCTCTTCTTGTTTCCTTCGGCCTCCTTGGCCTCTGGCTGTTTCGCCTTGTTGAGGAAGTCGCCGATGCATTTTGGTCTTGGCGTGTCGGTCGATCGGAGGCTTGGTGTCTATCAAGATGCCGTCTCTATCTAGCTTAAGGGACTTGGATCTAAGTCTAAGGCTTGGCCATTAATATTATCTAACATTATTAAAGCTTAAATCTAATTAAGAATTATAATTCAAACACAAACGATGCCCGCCCTCAGTGGTTGGCACGGGGGGGTTTGGGGGGGTTCAATCTTGTGGGTGGGAGGTTCGATTCTCGCTACCGTGGGAATTCTTTTAAGATGAGGTTTAAATAGATTGGAAAGCTAATCTAGCTAATTCCTACGATTTAGCTTGTTCTACGATCAATGTCTCACACGTTGCGCCCAGGCCCATTTTGAGAATCTCAAAATCTGTCCTGGCGCGACGTGCGAGACCATGTTGTCCTGGCGCGACGTGTGAGACCATGGTACTTGGCTCACTAATTTTTGTCTTTTATGTTACTAATTCACTTTAACTATTACTAATTCACTTTAACTATTACTAACTTAGCATATACTATAAAAATGAGAAAAAAAATTTCCCACTTTTCGAGGTTTGAGGATCCTATCAAGTTAGTACTACTGGGAGCATGGTCAGTGCTTTGCTCTTGGTCTCCAAGAACATTGCTCTGATACCACTGTGACGCCCCTACTCATATATACGGTGTGCCCGCGGGTGTACAAACAGAGTTCATCCCCATACCAGCTCCATATCGATACAGGGCCCTCCACGTATCACTGCAACCTTGAAGAGTTCCAGTGGGGGGAATGAAGGGGTCATTTTCCCCTGTCTCCCTCGGGGCCTACCTAGCTGCTGAAGCGTAAACATACATGTCGGTGAGTACATACATCAACATCATATGACCATCACGAAGGATGGTCCTCCACATATATCTGCATAGACAAAGATCGCCACATCACATAGGGAATCCTACCCAAGGCTCGCACACGGGGATGGACTGGACAAGCTTGGGTCTCCGAGTTCATTGCGCATGCAAATTCATGGCAATGGATTTTGGGCATAAGAACATGGCATTGGGTTGTCCACTCCATCCGCCCTCCCCGTAACACTTTGCTGCAGTAGGTTGAAAAGTGTTGGGACTCGATCAGAGCCCCCCGGATGCATAGCCGAGGGGGCTATATCTGGGTTACATCTCCCAGTTCGATAGGGGCGGTAGGGGATCTCTCCCTCCAGAGATCTACATGCTGACTCAAGGTGACTAGAGGGCCACCGCCCTTATTGGTGAACCCACCGGAAGGTGAACCCCACCCCACGGGTGTCGAGCCCATGCCTTGCCCTTTCACTGGCAAGCCATTAGACCTAGTCACAATGATCCCCGTAGCACTAACACACCACAGGGGATCGTTCAAGAGTGAGAACATGAACCTCCTTCTTAGCCGGGCCGGCCCTTCACCCACAACCGGGTGTGGTTCTTTACACTGAGGCGAATCTATAGTGTGCTAGAGAGGCTAATCTAGGAGCATCTACTACCAAGCTTTAGGTCTCTACCCTCCTTCCCAATACAAGGAGTTCATAGAGATACATCATCCATATACATCACAGAAGAACTAAAGAACAAGATCTAATCTATATCATAGAGTTAGGTTCTTTAGTTAGAGTCTGGTATCTAGAGATCTAGAAGGCTGCTATGGGCAATTTAATAGGCTAAACCTACTGATTCAATGACTAAAAGAGGGTTTAAGCTATTAAATTGCCTAAATACCTGATCCTTGAGTTCCTCCTCCTGACCTGAGTTCGACCATCCTGCTGAAATGCTCGAATCAAGGAAAACTAACGATGCAGTTCTCTCAGACAGAGTCTGGGAGGCGGTTTTGGCTCTTGAGGCAGCCAAAACAGAGCTCTAAAACCCTAAAAACGAAAATGGGCAAGTTAGGGCTCTCCCCCTTAAATAGACAAGGGGGTTGGGCTAGGGTTTCCAATTATCCCCTTTAGGCATGTGGGATAATTGGGAATGGGCCCACTTGCCTTTAATGACTATGTGGCCAACAAGTGCCCACATGGAAAGGTGTGCCCATATTAATGTGCATATTGGCAAATGTGCACATTAATTGCACACTTGGGTATGGCCCACTTGGCACCAAGTGTCCACATGGGAAAATGTGCACCTAGATAAATGTGCACATGGTTAAATGTGCACATTAATTAATGCACACTCCTTGCGAGTTGCCCCCTAGGGGCTACCCACTTGGCTACACGTCGGCGTACACGTCAGTCGGGATGGCGTGTACGCGTGACGAGGCAGTACAGTATACGTCCTGGGACCGTATACTGTGCTGGAACGTCACAGAGGAGGAGGATGCAGGGGATGGCACTTCAGAAGAAACTTTCTCTCATGAGGAGTCTGCTTCAGAAGAAAGTGAAACTGAATCACGAAGTCCACCACCAAAGTCGCCACCAATCATGGATCCACAGACTCAGAAGAAGTTGGCAAAGGCCTTATCAGAAGAGAAGAAAATTCTTGAGGTAAATCCAAGGAACCAGATATGCAGAATACTTCTGTTCTTCCTGAACAAACTGACCTTAGTCCTATCAGAGCTGAAGAAGAAGATAGAACATCCAGGATGGGAGAAAAGACGACTTCACCCACAAAAGAGTAAGTCATATGGATCTTTTTTATATGGATCATTTATTTAGCATGTCTCGCGCGTAGCGCGATTGTATTATTCTTAAGTATCAAAAAAATTTGTTAACTTGAAATATGCATTGTACAGAGAGGAGACTACTTCAAATAACAACAAACTTATCCTCTTCGACCTGAATGGAGTTCTTATCAAGTCCTTCTCCAAGGCAGAGTATCGTGCTGCACCTCCTTTTCCTGGCGGGGTTCTAGAGACAAAGACCAAATGGGTGTATCCAAGACCTGGTGTTCACAAATTGTTGAGCCATCTGAAGGACAGAGCTAGCATTGGTATATGGTCACCCATGCTGCGAAACAATATATCAGAAATTAAAGAAGTTGTTCCAGAGCTGAATAACTTTGATTTCTTTATTATATTAGATCAAGATAATTGTGGGATTGTTCGTCGACCACAACATGGAGCAAAGAATATCTTCATCAAGAATATACATGAAGACTTGGAGGTAATAGAAGGATTTCCAGAAGAGCAGATATGTTTGGTGGATGATGGCCCCATCAAGTGTTGCTTGAACGTAGACCGCAGCATAAATCCTCCGACATGGCACCCAAATAATGTAGATGAAGAGAATTGGGTGTCAGCAGAAACACTACAGATGTTTGAGTCCCTCATAGCAGCCCCTACAATGCCTGGCTGCTTTCCTGAGTGTTGGACCAGATTTGCAAGGAAAAGCAAACCCTACAGACTATGATCTGGTTGTAAAAAATTACTGTCAATGAAAATGTACTCAGATTTATAAAAATACTTGTACATGTACATAATTTATATGAATATATACAAGATGTTAGTTTGGCCTTGACTCTTTCCAGTCTACACTATACTCTTTTACATTGGTTTTGCTGTCACTAATGTAACATCACTAATGCGACGATGGGGCTTAACGAGGGGCTTAACGAGGGGGGGCGATGGGGGGCGGAAACCAAGTAGGTGCACTATCTCAAATCAAATATAGTTAGGCGTTGTGTTATAGGTGGATTGTATTATAGATAGCTTAGATGTTAGATCTGTCAAATCGTGCCATTCCGGAGACGAAAAACAGAATGGTGACGATGAATGTAAGCATCGGAGTATCACACCAAAGCAAACGGAGGAATCGTTAAGTAAAAGCAAGCACGGATTGTATACGGCATCAACCAATGATCTCTGGTGAGAGTAGTGGGAGCTAACAGACAGGGGGGAAACAGCAAAGGATAAAGCTCCCGGATATGGCGACGGAAAGTTCAAATCTTAATTCAAATTGTATTCAAATTTTTCGATGTTTCTATAACGGTAGGAAAAAAGAAATGAATAGGAAAGAAAATATTAGAAAAGAAAAGGGTGGGCGGACGACGCATAAAATAAAATAAAGATAAAAATAAATTAAATATCACTAATCTACAATCAGTGTCAATTTTAAGAGGACGGACCACGTGGCAAAAGGGACATATCGAAAACAAATCGGACGGCTACAGGGAATGGAGCACGTGGCACCACAGCATAGAGCGTGAATACATAATAAAAGATATCAATGGAAGATTTTTAGAAAAATGCATGAACGTAGGCTAACACGAACGACCATCGTCATAATCATAATGAAATAATGAAAATATATGGAGGAGGACGATATTTACGTGTGTCAGATAAGTAACAAGAAGGCAGACGGCGAATATGCGCGTACGAAAATTCGGATAGACAAGATAGGACAAGACAAGCATTAATAGCAGACGGTAGTATTGAATGGCGGGAATTTGGACAGACTTTCGTAACCCTAATAACTATATAAAACAGTAGATAGACGAATTGTGAGACCAGCGCGCAAAAATTTCCTAGCGTTTAGGAATCTTGAATCCTGGATTTCACACCAACAGGGGAGCGCCAGTGCATCTCCGTCTCCGGCTCTGCCACAGCGCAGTCACAGAAAATGGATAAGGATAAGAATTTGGCAGCTGACATCGTTGGGGAAGAAAAGAAAATCAGAAAAAGACCCGGATCTGGAGCCCCGGGCAACCTTACAGTGCCCTTTAATCCTGATCTTGAGGAGCTCAATCCGTGGTGTGTATGCGAACCGAAGTGTCGATGTTTGGGTCGGGGGCTGCGTTCATGCATTAGCTGCGGGCGGGTGCACTGCTTATTCTATGACAGAATCCACCATGCTCAGGATATGCGAGATCATGGCTACTCTTTAGGGTTATTGGAAGTGCTGGGGGTTCTAGGCGACAAAAACGATTCCATAAGGCGCCAGGATCTGGATAGAACCATGCAGTGCTTTAACCGCCTTCAGATTCATGCGGCGATACAACGGTCGCCAAGATATCAGCACAACCTTACAATCTGCGACCTTGGAAAAGTTTGTATATATTGCTGTGAGAAGAATCCGGTAGATTTCGTGTGTCGGGCGTATGTTGGAAGAAACCTGGAAAAGGTTAGGAAGATCGGAGAGCCGTCGACAGGGAAAAGGCCAAGGAATTGAACACCAAGGATGAGAAAAAGGGCAGCTTTAGAGGAGATGGTTTGGCGGCATGTAATCTCCTTTTCTTTGCTTGTTTTTCGTTGTTTTACTGTTGGTCCTTTGCCTTCTTCGTTCTTTTATGATTCCATTCTGCTAAATATGTATGATATATCAGCAAAAATTCTGTATGAAAAATTGTTTAAGTGATGCGGGGAAACCCGGACATAGCAGGGACGAATTATGACTGACAGACAGGTCTGATAGCGGAATGCATATCTGAAGTATGAAGAATTAGATATAGTTCAATGTTATGTACTTAAATATGTAATATCTCCGTATGGAGAAAATTTTTGAATGAAGGTTATATTGAAGCAATAGTTGTCAATGGTAAAGCGGCCTCAATAAAAGCTAAAGTAATATATGTGACTGATAATTTAGCTCCATTGTGTAGTCTTAAAAAATCGTCTTAGTGATGAAATGATTCCGACCCATAGTGTTATATCCCACGGAGACAATGCACGAACATATGGGAAATTATGGAAATGATGGACTCTAACAATATAGAACATAATAGGGATTTTTGAATGGTTACTGAGGGAGTACAGGATCAGTTACAACAGCGGATATATCTACAAAGTAGGGAAGCATTACAGGAGACACCGGGCGACATTGGACAATAGAACAGAAAAGATAACATGCGAAATTGGACAAAAATGGATCATATCGTGGGGGGTATCGACACGGAACGAAAAGATGGCGAACACATCCGAAACAAAGGGGAGTATAAGATGAGAGGCGACATATCAGGGACAAATAGGCAAGGAACAGGAAGAACTTGCCATGCAGAACCCTACTCATAAAACACAGGTAGGGCGGGATCAGCGAAGATCAGCGAAGGTACACACAGAGAACAAAGGAACTCCAGAGTAAAAGGCGGACGGGGCAAGCTACGGGACAGAGAGGCTATGCCTCCGCCGTACACCAGGATAGCGAGGGCTAGACCCACCAACTGGTAACCCGGACCACCAAAAACTCATTAGCACCTGGGGGACGGCATATGACTTATTCAGAGGTATGGAGAATACCTCGCCATCGACGGCCGCCGAGTAAAAAAAGGTGGACGGGGCAAGTTACGGGACAGTGAGGCCAAGCCTCCGCCGTACACCAGGATAGCGAGGGCTGGACCCACCAACTGGTACCCCGGACCACTAAAAACTCATTATAATACAATATAATATAACATCTGTGAACAACATATGACTTATAGCGAGGTATGAAGAATACCTCAGAGGAAGAAATTGCCGACACTAAGGATTGGGGAATTTATGGACAGAAGGGTTTTAACCCACGACACAGGGGGAGCGCGGGCACGGCCCCCCTCTGATTCCATGATTCCAGCCCACCAAAAGGACACATGCACAGAAATACAGGAATACAGAACTACAAAAGATACAGGGATACAGAAATTCAGTGCGGACGGAATACCAACGTAATCAATGCAGACAAGCATCTACCCAGCTAATCAGCCTCGAAAAACCGAAAGGATCAACCTTGGGCAACAGACGAAAGAAGGTAAACGACAATAAAAAGAGACGGACGGAATTAATTATGGCCACTAGCATTTTAAATTTTGAATTTCAAAATTAGAACGGTAATTATGAATAAAAATACCGTTTAGAATCAGGGAATATATAGTCTTAGAGGGAGTCGACGGCTATCTTACAATTGAGAGCCGAGCTTAAGCGCACTGCCTAGAGCCACCACAGAGTCTTTCTGCACAGGTTTCTCTTGCAAACGAGAGCTATGGCTGACAGTATCAATAGCAGCCAGCAGAGAAGATCGGATGCGGCAAGAGCCCCGGTGAGCCAACAAGACCTTAGGGACTTCCTGGCACAGATGGATAAGCGGCTAGAATCAAAGATCCCGAACCTGGATGCACTCAACGCATTGGCTGAAACGTGCAATAGCAACAAGATAGCCATCACTAGCATGGACTTGAGAGTAGGAGGGGTGGAGAAGACGAATGAGGAAATGCAGCGCAGAATGGACGAAATCGAAGAAGAGAAAGCAAAGATCTTGCAAAGGTTGGTAGAATTAGAGAAATCAAATATTGAGCTGGATGCATGGGAGTCATTTGATAGGATAAAGCCACATTTAATGGAATATGAGGAGCAAAATAAAATTAAGCATGATGTTAGGCTAATTGGGATAGCAGAGAGGCCTAATGAGGATATATATCGAGTTACTGCAGAAGTGATAGAAACGGTGTTCAAGGAACACAGGGGCGTCATCGTCAAAGCCCTACGATCAGGCCAATGGAGGGGGAGATCGAGACACATAAATCTGACGCTGAGGGACATGTATTTACCAAGGAAAGGATCCTACCTGATGGGATCCAGATTGAGGAATGGAATCAAAGTACAGGAGTCACTAACGGTGATGCAGAGGATGGGGGGTCGTGACACGTGGAATTGGCCAAAGCCGTGGAGCTGAACCAAAGGTGGATACAAGCGGGAGTCAAGAATGGCAAGGTCTACATACACAAGAGGGTGAGGGAACAAGCGCACTCATCCGCAGGAGCGAGATAGTCGGGGTGCGGGTTGGCAGGGGATAACAAAATCAATGGAAGCAGAGAAGGAAAATACACCCCTCAAGTCTATACAACAAAATGGAGAAATCGACAGGGGGGAGCTCTAGGAGCACTAAGAGCAATCACGGTAGAGGGGAACCGTAATCGCAGGAATAGGAAGAAGCGGGGCGGGGGAAAACTAAGAGCGGGCAATACAAGAGTGGTTCTGAGGGCCAACCCCGACAATGAAGACCGTGGGAAGACCAAGGAGAACGGGCAATGGTACGTAAAACATGGAGACCCGGGCGAGCAACCTCGGGGAAAAGACGCCGACAAGATGGTAATCTGGAACTCAGACGGGGTACCCATGGGATGATGGAGAAAGATTAGAAGGTGCCCACGGCCGCGACATAATATGCCCGGACGGAGACATGGGAGCATAACGTTAAAAAGGCCGCGGGAGGAGGAAGGATACCAACTATTCACGTCTTTGGAAAGACGAGGGATTTTAAAATAGGAAGGGGAGTGCGAGGTTTGGCTTGTTATATAAAGAACAAAGGCGATTAACAATGCATGTATGTTACATTGAGATATCAATAAAAAGATATATGGTTTTGAGTATCCAATTGAGAAACAAACAAGATGTAGTTACGATAATTGCATATTACCCCAAAAGCGATGATAAGTTAGAATTGCCGGAGCGGGAGAGAATATAACGAAATGGAAGGAGCAAGGGCCAATGATTATAGTAGGAGATCTAAATGCCGTAAACTGCAGCGTGAACAGGCACAAAGTACAACATAACGGATGAGAAAGACGGTCGATAGTGTATAATGACGAGGGCAATGAGGAATGGCAGAGGGATACAGAAGATAAGGCAGAGGTCAATGCTAGAGGTGAATTATTGTTGGAGGTCTGCACGGCAACAGGGATGATTATAGCTAATGGCGTGGGAAAATGGAGGGGATCAGGAGGTTTCACGAGCCAAAACACACATGGTAAGAGCATAGTGGATTATATAATTGTGAACGATCAAGCAGCGGAAAAGATAGAGGGACTGATGCTACAAGAATGGCCAACTGGGAAAAGGGAAAGCCATAGACCGATTAAACTAACAATCGAGCTAGGGGGGACGCCACAAAAAGATAGTACAGAAAGAAAGGAAGATAATAAAGACAGGGTGAGGATTCAGTTCCAGGAGAAATACGCAGACACCTTCACCCAAATGATCAAGGAGGAAATGGGAGAATGGGACTGGGGAAAGCACAACGCAAGTGAGAATGGAAACACCCTAAATGACATCATGGTAAGGGTAGCAATGGAGGTGTTTGGGAAAAAGATCAAAATCAGGAAGAGCAGGGCATTCAGAGCTTCAGTATGGTATGATGACGAGTGCAGAGAATACAAGAGGAATGTGAGAAAACACAGGGGAAAGGAGACATACCGGGAAGAAAAGGCAGCATACATAAGATTACTGAAGAAAAGAGATACAATAACCTGTTACAGCACCAATGGTACATGGGGAAAATGCTGAAAAAGCAGCCCCGAAGATTTTGGAGAGGATTCAGAAACAAAGGAGGGGGTAGCAATATGAAAGCAAAGAACGAACAAGATGGCATTGGAACCGCGGGATGGGAGAGTTACCTGGACAAATTATACAAGACGGGGGCACCTCCAGTACCAATACCCATACAGCATGATCAGGACAAACCATGCTTCAACATGTTAGAAGTAATGCTAGCCCTAAACAGGATGGCCAATCACAAAGCACCGGATCTATACGGCCTAACCGTGGAACTGCTGAAGTGTCTTCAAAACAAATTCCAGAGACGTGTTACGCACATTTTCAATGGCATCATACATCTGAGGACTTCCGCATGTGGACATACAACAGAGTCATACCTCTACATAAGGCAGGAAATAGAAAAGATCCAGGGAACTATAGGACGATAATGGTAAGCTCGATTTTCGCAAAATGGTTTGGGAAGGTATGGATAACAAACTAAAAGAAATGGGCGAAGAAGGAAATATGAGAGCACAAGGGCAAGGTGGTTCAGACCAGAGCACTCAACCACGATCACCTCGCGACCCTTCGGATATTAATAGAGCGAGTAACAAAGCACGTGGAAGGAAAATAATATGTCGCTTTGTAGATTTTAAAAGCATTTGATCTGATCCAGAGAGAAGTTGCTAAAAAGATTGATGGATATGCAAGCCCCGGAGAAATATGGTAGGATCGATAGCAAGACCGTATCATAAGGTGTATGCTAAGATGGAACGGGAAGGATTTGCCGATGTCTGGGTGACACCGGGTAAAAACAGGGCTGCCGTTATCCCCAACTCGCTTTGGAATATACATAGACGCACTACAAGAATACATAGCGTAACAAACAAGGAGGCAGTATGCCCCCACACTAGGAGACACGAAAGGTACCCATAATGCTATATGCGGATGATCTTAGTATGATGGCAACAAAGAACAAAGGAATGCAATGCATCGCCAAAATTGGAACAATTCTCGCGGAGGATACGTGGTGACAAAGGAATCTAGCAAAAAACTAAGATAGTCATCTTTGGACACAAGAATGTGCATAAACCTTTCAGATATAAAGGTGAAGAGATAGAGGAACCAACGTAATATAGGTATCTAGGTTATGATGCACATGGTAATGTGGAAATGGGCCAAAGGAGCTAACGCTTTGATTCCAATCAGCTATAGGAAGCTACTTTAACATGAAAAACTTTTGTAACGAAGTAGAATAACCTGATTGGGACATCAAATGTTATCTATTCAAGCAAAGAATAGCCACCACTCAATTGTACGCGAGCGAAGCATGGGGCCAGGTTTAACAGAAAAGAAACCGGAAAAGCAGGAAGGAATTCTTAGGCAATGGCACGCATGTGAATTCGTGGAAGGGACAAACACGCCCGACAATCATGGTTATCGAAACAGAGCAAAAACCGATGGAAGTGCGAGCGTGGGAGAGAACCATAAGGTACCTGCTCAGGGACAACGCGGGAGACATACAAGGGAAATCGCCCAAAGATTGCAATCACCGAATCGAAAAATCACATATCCTCGAAAAGCACCGGATGGTTTAAAGAGGTGGCAACATGGACCGATCGATGGGATTAAACCCGAAAGTGACCTAATAGAAGAGGGGCGTGGAATGAGGAGTGGGCGAACATAGCGACAAGAGCATGGTCGCAAAGACATACAGACCCAAGACAGACCGGGCTCATACAAGTTTTAATCCGCACCAACAAATAGGACATCGATATACCGGGATAACATATTGGGGAAAAAATGTAAGGGATAATAATCGCCGATTTAGGATGGGAAGCCATGATCTAAGAATCGAAAAAGACAGGTGGAGAGGGGTAGACAAGGAGGACAGGATATGCGTAACTGTGATCGGAGGGTGAATAGAGGATGAGAACCACATGATTAGTGATTGCCCGATATATGGAAACATCAGGGACAGATATAGAAATATAAGGTGGGGGGAACCAAATCCACGTGACCGATGAAGATGTTCCGCGACGCGATCCACGTAATGACAATCGCATTACGCAGAAGTACACAAAGGAAAGAGGGCTTGTAATATGATCCGCACAAAACGAAAGTCATATAGCCCCACACAAATTGCTCGCCTAAAAGCTGATTGATAACGATCGATCGCGCACGCCAAGAAGCCGAGGTAAAGCCGGGATGCCGGTAGATTAAAGAAAAAGTCAGCCTTCAGAAAAGGCTACATTATAACAGCGTGATGTGCTAGTAGCACCCTCTTAGGGGGCTCGCCCATGCTACACAAGTCCAGGGGCCTTATGGCACAAGGGACATAAATGTATTCTATTCTATTCTAATTTCTAACACACTCAATAAATAGTGCAATATTACTGCCAATTCATATTCAAAAAAAAAAATACAGGACACAATTTCAAGCTCAAAACACATGGAAAAAATCCGAGGTAAAAAAAAATGAACAGTGGAATAATTTCAAAATAACGAAATCATGGTCTATATTACAAATATGAGTACATTTTCATTGACAGTAATTTTTTACAACCAGATCATATTCTGTAAGGTTCGCTTTTCCTTGCAAATTTGGTTTACTACTTAGGAAAGCAAGCACTATAGGGGCTGATATTAGAGAGTCAAATATCGATAGTGTTTCTGCTGACACCCAATTCTCTTCATTTACATTATCTGTGTGCCGTGTCGGAGGATTTATGTTGTTGTCTACGTTCAAGCAATACTTGATGAGGTCATTGTCCACCAAATATATCTGTTCTTCTTGAAATTCTTCTATCACCTCCAAGGCCTCATGCATATTCTTGATGAAGATATTCTTTGCTCCATGTTGTGGTCGACGAATAATCCCACAATTACCTTGATCTAAAATTATGTAGAAATCAAAGGCCTTCAGCTCTGGAACAACTTCTTTAATTTCTAATATATTGTTTCTCAGCATGAATGACCATATACCAATGTTGGCTCTGTCCTTCAGATGGCTCAACAATTTGTTAACACCAGGTCTTGGATACCCCATTTGGTCTTTATCTCTAGAACCCCTCCAGGAAAAGGAGATACAGCACGGAACTTTGCTTTGGAGAAGGACTTGATAAGAACTCCATTCAGGTCGAAGGATAAGCTTGATGACTTACTCTTTTGTACCAAGTGAAGTCGCCTTTTCTCTCCTCCTGGATGTCCTATCTTCTTCTTCAACTTTGATAGGACTAGTGTCAGTTTGTTCAAGAAGAACAGAAGCATTCTGTATAGCTGGTTCCTATGGATTTACCTCAAGAATTCTCTCTTCTTCTGATAAGGCCTTCGTTAACTTCTCCTGAGTTAGTAGATCCATGATTGGTGGCGACTTTTATGGTGGAATTCCTGATTCAGTTTCACTTTCTTCAGAAGCAGACTCTTCATCAGAGATAGTTTCTTCTGAAGTGCCAACCCCTGCATCTCCTCATCAGACTCTTGCTCTGCCTCCTTCTTCTCTGCATCCTTTTGACCTTATCGATTCTCCCTATGTGCTTGCTTCCCTTGATATATCAGATGATGCTTCTTCACATCAGGATAATATAGCCTCAAAAACTCTCTCTGCTGACCGAGCTCTTAACTTTTCTATCATTTGCTAGAGCTTCATGCCCAACTCTACCATTGACAAAGTAGTCACAGAAAGCCAAGTTCGAGCTCAGTCTGTACTTGTTCATTACGCCTCCCTTCAGGCCAACCTGCTTGTACTCTAATTCCTTCTCACAATCCTCCGCAGTCTGGTTGGAGGTAAGCTCATCAATCCAGTGGTAATTATCCAAGCTCTCCTTCTCTGTAAATCTGAGTATCGGCTCAGGAAACTTTTGGAGACCACTCTTGTGTGCGTCGTAAACTACATCTGCTACTTTATTTATGATCACGTTAGTGATCACTGTTATGCCATGAGTGACATACCTGTTCTTAGCAGGCATCCCATCTATCAGCATCCCCCCTACACTCATATTGGCCTCTATCTAAGTGGTGGCCTGCAAGATCTTTGGATATTCCTCTACACGTTCAGACATGAACACGTATTCTTCGGTGGTCTGCTTGAGACAATTCGAGAGCATAAGATGTAGTAGTCTATATCCTGAAGGTATGTTGGACAGTCCATCACAAACAATGAGGCTGTCTTTGGAATAGTCTGGGTGGCAACAACCAGAGAACCCTGACATGGCTTCACCATATATGTTTCTGAGACTGTCTCAGGAATGTCCAAGTTTCCATTGACTATGCACTTCAGCTCCACATGAGCTTTTGATAGTAGATGGGCTGGTTTTTCCTTGTTTCTGGATTTATATGCCTGAATAAATCCAGGCGACCACTTTGAGTACCTGAGCAAATCTTCATCATTTATTCTCATCATGTCCAAGATACCTTGCTCAGATAGGTTTTCTATTCCAGACATCTCAAAGAGTTCTTTCGAGATAGCCTTCCTCATGACACGGAGGTTTTTCATGGACTTGCAGGCCTCTGAAAAGGATGGTACATCTTTGATTTTTGAGACCTTCTCCACAAAGACCTGTCCATCTATAATAGACCGGAGCACCACCTTGAGAATTTCTTCTTTCCTTAAGCCCTGTGCACACCTTGTCTTCTCTATCCTCCTTTTTCCATGCAATCAGTCTTTGGGATAACACTTGTTGAACAGATATAAAACACGTTTTCTCTCCTGTGTACATCGAATTTGAAAAGGCAGAAAAAAATAATGAGACTCACATTTGATCATCAAATGGATAGATTTTAATGCTGTTTGTCAATTTATTTTGTAGCTTCCTGATCATTCAATATGTTTGTCTATGTATACATTCTATCTTTGTAACAAGTCTTTATCCTAGTTTGAGAAGATCAGTTGGAGCTTGCGCATTTGGAGCTACATATTTGTGCCAAGCTGCAATAGTTTTGCATATTTCTATTAAATTTTTCATCTATGGTGAGATTATTCTGTGTTTAACTACGTCTTTATAGTATGCTTTTGCAGCCCAAATATGACATTAGAATCACGACTCGTTTTTTTTTTCAAATGGCATTGGTGGAGAGATAAGGCTTCTCATTACATGACTGAAGTTTTTCCAAGTGATATTAAAGGTAATAATGTCTGATGCAAGTTACAGAAGATCGAAATCATGCCATATAAATCTAGCTATAGGTAGTACAACCCGCAAGACACCAGCGAAATTGTTAACACGTAAATAACACATGAAGTAATGAACTAAATCTTGCATGACCTGCGACTTGAGAGCCTAGAACTTGAGAAAATATTCCTTGAGTCCTAATAGAAATATAGATAAAATCCAGTACCTCCTACTGAAGCAACTGGACAAAAGAGCACATGAATAAATGAGCCAGTTGGATGAAGCTTGTATGCTATTATCAAATGTCCAGATACTTTCTCAACTTTCAATAAACATGATATAGTCAAGTGTGTAAATATGGATCTAAGAGGAAAATGAGCCTTACTAGTGCCAAATGGGATTAAAGTGATTTATGACCATGTATGCTAATTTTTGCTCTTGCTGTAGCATTTCTAACAGAAGATTGAAATATCATTGTATATTATATTTTAGAGTGGCTGTAACAAAAAAATATCCAACTCAAATATAATCTTTCACCACTATGCAACCCTGAGACAGCTAGAAGAGAGCTTGAAACCCAAATCACTCAATATGCATATAGAAAGGGCAAATAATAAATCCATGAAAAGATCAAAGAAGTAAATCAAAGAAGCAGATATATTCTCTACCTAAATAAATTTAAGGAATGTTGCCCTTGCAACGCAGTAAACCTGCATAGCATGCAAATAACTGGATGTTTGAGGAAAATAAGTACCTTTATAAAAACACCTTCTCATGAATAGCTTTAAATTGGTTATATGCAGCTCAGAAAAGCCTCTTGTACAGATGCAAAAGTAAAATTCAACCTATTGTTACCTAAAATGGCATGCAATGCAATCCCAGATGAACGAACAAAATAAGACATATATATGGCTAGAGAAAGTAATGTAGGAAACAAAATGAAAGAAAGTAGACCTGCAAGAAAATGGGAAAATGGCTTTCTTACAAAACTAGATGCTGTACAGAAATCCTATTTGTAAGGGGCTTTGTTAACGACATTAAAAGTATGGGTACTACGGGATTGGAAGGGGCTGCCAACACGATTTGGATCTACTTCTTTTTGCCTTGTGCACCCTATGCTCGAGTTTGCAATCTTCTATTCATATCCGAAATTGAAATCAGAATCAGCTTTTTCCTGTGCAGATCTGTTATAGTCGAGGAGGAGTAGAATCAAGACTCTCACCATGCTCCTTCTGATTTTAGAGTTGAAAGCAAAGATCCTAGCACTGAGTGATACTTGTTAATTCGATCTTCAGCGGATAGAGACAACATGAGGAACTAAACCGCAGGTAGAAGAAGAAGTCAACGCAGATGACGGGATATGGTAAAGGAAGAATTTCTTAAATTTTTGGAATTTTAATAGCTGTTATTTAAAAATTAGCAGATCTAATGGCTGCTATTGAATTTTGCTAACGTGGCTATTCACCTGGACAACTTAGAATTTCAGCAAAAGTTGCAACTCTGGTTAGGCAAGCCTGCTAAAGAAAATAGAGAATAGAATAGAATAGTTTTTTTAACGTCCATGGAGACCAATAGGTCATGGGACCCATACAATGGGCTAGTACAATCATTACTACTAGCCCATTTCTAGAGAGACACTAGAAATTTCTAGAGAGACATTAGAGAGACACTAGAAATTTGACATAAAACAATGTCATCATTGTTTTAGCAGTTGAGCACTCATTCATGGCTTCTGGAAGGCAGCAAAATATCAAACACCCATAAAGAGTTTTTATTTTTTTTTATTTTTTTTTGGCAAAAGATGAAGGCATGAATGCTAGGCACCCATCATAACAGTAAAATTGAGTCTCATAATCAGATACGTTGCTCTCGTAATTTGTATACTTATTATTTGCTAACCTGGCCTGCATATTTAACCACTCTATCCTGTTAGAAGGGACTTCCACATATTCTATTTTTCAACATGCCCAAAAAGCATCACATAGAAGGATTTCCAATGGCTGTAGACTAGGCAACAAGGCTATTTATCAGATGGCAAAAGATGACTTAATTTATGACATGTTTCTGGCAGATTTCAGGACCAGTCTCCATCAGACGTTTAAAAACAAACAAATTTTATAGTAGCATCAATACTGCATGCCATATTCCAGGGCTCAATAATCTACATGTTGGTTTCCCTTGTCTTCTTCACATCTATAGTAGTTTTCAATGAAGGGAGCAAGTTGGGTTTCCATGTTGTATATTATTGGGATCCAATCTAGTCTCCCATTGACAGTTAAAAATGGCATATGCAAGAAAAAAAACATCAACAACTTAACTTCAACCTTAATAATGACATTAACAATGGAGTAAATTGTGCAAAGACAATGGACAACTGACAAGTTGTGTACTAAGCCTATCATATATTTGCAGAAGAGTTAGAATGTGGTTCAACTGCTTCATTAACTTGCAATTCAGTCCAGATAATATAAGCTTTGTTTGCATCATCAACTGCAAAATCATTTCATAAGAAATCATCATCAAGAATAATATAATAAGAAAAGGTACCAGGATGCCAATATAAGAAAGACAATGATAATATTGAAATACCCTGATACTATGCTCAAATGTACCCAAGATGAATTCAGGATGATTAAGATTCTCTGATACTAGTTGAATGTATGTGTACACAAAAAGATGTCTTACATAAAAATGAAACTTTAATGTCGGAGATATTTAGGATAACTGAATTTGGAAAATTCACAGTAAGAAATGAAGAACTTCAGTCTCGGGCCTTAAAGCTCTAATAAATTTGAGGGCGATTAGATGGCGATTTTGAGTCTGTGATGGCAAAAACGTTGTTAACAAAACCCTGCTATGGCAAGAACAACTCGACCTCATAAACCACGTCACCCTTATTGCTGTCGCTATTAACAGAGCAGGTGCCGCGCCAGAGCGACAAAAAGAGTGCTTGCTGTCGCTACATTGGTTTGAAAATAAGTGCAGATTAGATGAATCAATTATAAACTCTATAACTATCAAAATTTATGCAATTTGCTGAATTTGCCCTCTCGCCCTTTCATTTTTGGCGGTCTTCCTACTGACTTTATCTGATTTGCTCCATTTTGCTCCACCTGTTCCATGGTTGGTTGTAAATGTAGCATATAATTTTGGTTCAAATTTATTCCAGCTAGCAATAAAGCTCAAACTATCTTTAGGGTAAAGCTCTGGCAAATGTAGTTGCTCTGCTACAAGGTATCGATCTGATATTGCAGTATCCAGTAGTACCCAACATTAATCGTATTGACTTTTTTTTCTATTGTACAAGTGGCACAAGTATTTTACTAGAAATGCTTGTTTGCACATGATAAAATTCTTTCTCTTGGGAGCGATTATGGTCAATTAGCAGGCAAATCTCATTTCCCCTTGTTGTATGTGTCAATGCTCAACTCTGAATTGGGAAGCATGTACACTGTAATTGCTTTGCAAATATTAGCATTCCATAATGGATTTTACCTTCAAAAACCAATCTACACTAGTTACTTGTGGCCCAAACTTACTAGAAGTTTGAAGCAAGAGCCATTCTCCCCGTAGAAGCCACATCTTAATGATAGTATATATATATGGTTATTGCTATATAAGATTAAGCTAAGCATTGAGTCGTAGCCACATTCTGGATGGTATGGATGCTATATACAAGGATACAACCTCAATAAGATCAACTAGACATTGACTTCGTTAATATAATAGTGTTTCATGGATCTTCTGCCCTTTGGTAATTTATTCATAAACTCAAATTTGGCTTCTTTTTCGTGTAATTCTTTTTTTCCCACTATCAACTCTTCTTGCATCCTAACAAGTTTTGAAAAGAGGGTAGATTGACTAAAGGAATATAAAAATACCCAACTCATGTATTATTTGTCATCGCCGCCTCGTTTATTCATGTTTTGGCTAACTTAAATGCCATAAATGTAGAGATCCTGAAGAACATCTAAGTTCCTAAGTAGAATATCAATGTTCAATGATGCAGATTGAGCCTTGACATACAATATTACAAGAAGCTTGAATATTTGGAAACACCTTATATTAGGGAAACAAAATATAATGTTATTTAAGTGCTGAGTTGAAGGGTTGTATGTCAAGCTGAAGGTAACTAGATTTTATGAGATGGAATTAATAATGTAGGAAAGCAAAATAATTTCGCAAGCATAGGCATTGTTGAGGAATGCGAGATGCAAATATTTGCATAGATTATGAAGATTGTTGATTTTGAGGTGCTACCATTTTATTTATTTACCATAGAGACAAGGATAATTACAATAATTACACAGTTGATGAGTGAAAGCTATTAGGTAAATGTCTTGTATAATGGTAAACTAAATGGAACGCGACATGCATTAACCGGGAGCTGCAAACCTGTAAATCTCATTACAATATCATGGTTGGAAGTCTTGAGTTCAGGCTATGGCGTGCTTCAGTTGCTATACAAATTTTTATATTTTGTTAAGTAACAAAAGATTTTCTGCAAGATTAGCATTGTTGTATATTGAAGATACCACATGGCACCACCAAAATGCCCGGGGGGTGCACCTATCCTATAGGGGATATGCCACCTGCGTACATAGGGTTGGAAAAAAACCCCTATATACGACATTTTTTTAATCAAAAACCCCTACCATACGATTTTCAAATTTTGCATGCATATACCCCCTCCCAATTTTATACGTCATTTATCAATTAAAAAATCCCTCGTATACGACCTTCTGTGAACATTACATATACCCGCAATATGTATACGTAACTTTCTTTAAGTATATATAGTTACTAGAAGATTGATGTTGAAACTGAATTGAAGTATCATATTTGATAATGTTTGCTCATGTGAGTCTCGCATTCTCCTTCACATCTCAAAACATTAAGCTTCAGTAATCATATGCAAATATCAGGTGATTCACTCAAAACCATAGTTTTTACAACCCAAGAAAATCATGACATCCAACTAAAGTGGCATTGAGGTAGCATGAAGCAATAGATAACATGCACACAACATGGCATAATCCAAGGTCGCTTTTATACTTGGCCAAAGACTAAGCAACCTTGTTCTTCCCTTTGTCTGAAAAATAAAAACACACGCCAAATTAATCAATATATTAAAAATTAAAGAAACTATTAAAATAAATATAAAAACAAACCTTTTATTTGATTGGCCACAAAGCTATCAAAAAGCACTTTATTTTCTCTTTCTAAACTATATCTATTTGTTTGTGCATCATAAGTTAAGCACATGGCGAAATTATTGAATCAAGTGAAATGGATTGGTTATCGGATAGATCATAAGTAAACCATTGAAGCTTGTTTTTGCATCCTCGTGAAAAATTGTACCAAGCAAGGTTAATCTCCATAGGACATGTAGGTTGATTACTTAAGTCAATCGGCTCTCTACTTTCTTTCCATGACTTACCAACTTTTCATCTCATACTCAAAACTCTACCTGCATACCAAACAGCTTTTGTTTCCTTGAGATCCTTTTTCTTTCGCTTCTTACCATTGCCTTTAGGTTCAACTTCAAGTTCAAAATACACTGCACAATCAGATCCAATCCCAAGTGTAGTCACCGCATTTAACTTTTTGTCCATAGTTTCATACTTGATTCTTCACCTTGGTCAATCTATCCTTTGAAAGCCAAGGGCTACCATTCAAGTGGCTGACCAAAGTTGCCTTGCAAATTATCTTACCTTAACACCATGTCCCTAGATTTTCATTCTAGGAATGAATCTGAGGCGTCCGATCAAGCATGAAGAGGGCATGTATGGCCGGTAACATCTTCCCCTGCTTTGTTATGACCATAACACTTTTGTTATCACCATAACAGCCTCCACAAGACACGTGGCCGAATAAAAATATGTTGCCAGGGTACGGCCTCGGCAGTTTCCTGCCCCTTAACGGCCCCTGGAGAGGCTGTTATCTAGCCCATCCACTACCACATTCTTGTCAACTTTAGTATTCTTTCCAAGTTCCCTTTCATCTAGCATATCATCAAACACATGTTGCATTTCTAATTGTGAACAAATTGTACCATCTTCTTCTAGATCATACACAATATTATCAATGGCCCCTTCATTGACAATGTCACTCCCATCTTCAAAATTATCAACCTGCAAGAGGAAAATCAACCTGCAAGAGGAAAAATATTAGTCTTCAAAATCTCAAGAGGAAGCCAAATCGTTTTCAAATTTGCAATCCCATCCAAGGAAAAAAAACGAGTAGAACAAAATAAAAACATTACTAGTAATCTTAGTGTTGCAATCTGATTGATGCCCCTATGAATAGGCTGCCGAATCACTAAGCCCTCTCCGTATCATACCATGTTCGGTTCCCCGCCACGGAGCACCCCTCTCCGTTAGTGTACAAAGAATTAAAAAAAAAAGATACATTGTACCGTAGGTATACATACTAAGAACCCACAAAAGTAACCCCTTCATGTTTACGCACGTGGTTTGGGGAGTTCTTCTGAGTGACTCCCCCTTGCCAAAATGCACCACTAGATAAAAGGATGATCCAATCATGATATTGGTGACATTCAAATTATCGCAATATAATCCTTTGATTACAAAGCTAACGTATCTACTTGAATGTATACTTTATTCCTAGTCCATGATTTAAGATTCAATAACCGGTGAATCATAGACCAGTTATTACAATATCATGGTTGGGGAGTCGTTTTGAGCTTAGGACTATGTCATTCTTTAGTTGCTATACATATTTTCATGTTTTGTTAATTGGATCAACAAGAACCAAGAATTTTCTGCCCGATTAGCATTACGGCATATTGGCGATGCCACTTGACTCCACCAAAATACACCATTAAAATACCCCACATGGCACTCCTTGGAGGACATGGACGAGAACTCTGTGGAGGGGATGGGAATGGAGAATAGGGTTGTTGTGGGCATGCAAACTGGGGCTGCTGCTAGCACAAGCCTATCAGAGTGATGGGTGTGAGGCCGCAAATTGGGATTGGCGTTATTGACATAGGTAGTGATGAAGAGCCATGTCTGTCCCCTCCGCACAGCCTTGCTGCATCTAGTCCTCATGTGCAGGGATAGGTTCTATACGTACAAAATTAAAATTCCTGACGTATAAAGTCAAAAAATACGTATTTTTTAATAAAATATGTATTTAACGATAAAAACCTCGCCGTAGGAAAAAAAAATTTCGCAGACGCTGAAAAGCCAGGAAAGCAAGACGTGAAAAAAACAGACGCTGAATATCTAATTTTGCGTCGCGAAAAGTACTGAGACGACTTCGCTACAGACGCTGAAAATTTTCATTCAGACGTCGAAAGTTTTTCAGACGCTGGCGGCTAAACTTCGACGCACGCTTAAACCGGCTTTTGTTCACAGACGCGATTTTTCACGTTTGCCACAGACGCTGGTTTCAGCGTCTGGGAACCGGTTTTCGCAGTCACAAATTTTTATATATTTCTTGCGGATGGATTTTTACCGCCAAAAGGTAATTCTTTACTCAACCTTGCAATTTGCCACCCAAAACCTTTTTTTTTTGTTTTCTTAGTTTTAGGTTTTTTGTTGTTTTTGATAGGTAGGTAAGGTTAAGGTCAGTTAGGCCCCCGCTGTGCCCCGTAAGGGGCGTAACGATGGTGGAGTGCCTTTGTTCGTGGTTTGAGCCAGCCTATTTTTAGAAAAAAAAAAAAAAAAATAATAACAATTTAAGCAAATAATAATTCAAGAGTAAAGTAAAAAAAAGAAAACCAAAGAAGAAAAAAGAAATTGGTTGCCTTCCCTTAAACGACAATCGAGAGGGCTTTTTAGGGTCGCGATGTTGCTAAGAGCATAGGCATGCCCTTGCACCGGTATTGCCGCGATTTATTTGCGCCCATGCCGAGGGTGGGTGGCAATCGCTGAAGCTTAAGGCAACTAGGGTCATCCTTTATTAGGAGTATAACCCTCGCCGACGCCGTTGTTGGCCTTGGTCCTGTGATTGTGTCGAAGGTGTGCATTGTACTTTTATTAAGGGTTAGAAGAATGTTTTATTAATTCACACCCTAGTTCCTGATGGTGTTGTTGATGAAAGTCCGACACTAATATAGGGCGGCTGGGTATGTTTTGATAAGCATTCGATTGGTCTCGATCTTTTGAAAAAAGCGTGACACAGGGACAAGTGCAATGCATTTAAAACTTGCTAGCCTTGCATTTTTGGCGTGCTGGGCTATAGATCATAAATCGTGTTTTGGTCCTTTTATTTGTTACCCTATAATTGGCCTTGCACATACATACTCATGTTAGGGTCTTAGTGTAGTAGGAATAGGAAGCGTAAAATTAAGCGTTTTGTTTTGGTTAGAGTGAGTTGATTTACCCTCATGTGCTAAGCACTAAATTCAAAGTTTTATCTTTGCTTGACTTGTAGGTGTTCTTTGTTGTCGGTTGTGTATTATCGCGAAGTCGCATTTTGCTAGTACGCTAGACAATCCTTTAAAACAACAAGCATTATGACTTCGTAAGAGAGAGGCGGAAGTTAACTTGCAACCAAATGTGGCATTAGTGTCTCGAGATAGAGCCGCAAAGCATCTCAAACCACGGGACTCTGAGTACGCAACACGAGTCATCTTCTAAAGATCGCCCGTAGAAAAAGAAGTAGACCACAACAAGCATGGTCTACTTTGAGACCGCAGATTTTATGAACTGGTTGTGTAATCGGTATGCAATGCCTCACTCAAGATTTGGAATTGATTACTAGCGGCGAGGAAGGATGGCTAGACTACCATGCGGGGCTGGTAAAAGATGCCGAGAGGGCTTTTAAGCTTCGAATGATGGAGCTAGAGCACGCAAAGAGTGAGCAAGAGAGGTATACATGGATAGTGGGTAATATCAGCAGCTTTTACCGGCAATATGATCCACGAAGTTGCAAATTTGAGTAGTCATCGCTTGAGGCTAGAGCTGAAAGAAAAAGCCGGCCACATGGAATGCGGCATGGACCAGCAGAAAATTGAAGAAAAGAAGCCCATCAACCCCCATCTTGTTAAGAAAGTGTTGGCACAAACCATAAAAAAAACGTCTGGTGAGACGAGATAGGAGTGGGAAGCTCGTAGAAGAGCGGATGCTAAGACTACTTGGTTTGCCATGGTAGACTCATCACAAATAATAAAATGTATTCTTAATTGGTTCTACCACCGGTTCATATGGCATGATGTACAAGTGCAATATTTTAGGGTCTAGTTTTATTAAGGATGAACCTTATTGTGTAAAACTTCAACATAATAATTTTTCGGTCTAGTCTGAGAACCCAATAAGTTAGTGGAAGCTATCTTTGAAGAACATGAGGGAGGGAATGCAAGTTAGGCATGGGTGTATCATCTGTTGCATTGGTAGCACAACCGCCTAGAAAGACAAGGCTTAATTTTCCCATTTTGGAATGGAGGTTCGTTGGCAACCTTCTTCACAAGTCATGGGTCCAATGCCTTTCTTGAGAGCTTGCATTTAAGAAGTTGGGAGCTGTCCCCGAGTTTGAGGGCGGACTTGAGAAATTTTGCTTGAGGCCTTGAAAAAAAAGAATTATTTGTTGCATCTAGGGTTGGGGACTTAGCAATGTCATTACATAGCGAAGGCTCTTAAAGCTCCATCAAGAAAGATATTTGCATATGGACTTGCATCCGGGCAATATATTGCTCCATTTTGATTATGGAAAGGAGAAGGGATGTATTAATCCTCGGTACGTATACATTGGCATTTGTGATTGGGGTGAATCGGTTGATCCACGAGGCGGTGGAGGTAAAACGATGGCATTACAAGGGTATGGATGGCGAAGGTAAGAAAAGAATTGAGATGGAAAGGGCCGGGCATCCATATATGCATGATCTTTTTTTGGTAGTGGCTCGAAGACAGTGCCTGCAAGGGTTGACTTTGATTTACACGGGGCAGCGTACATTGTCTACTACTTAGCTGACTTTGCTAGTAAGCACTCCTACATGGAGTCAATAGGAAACTTGGAGCAGCAAGGCAAGCATCGGAGAATGTGCGACTATTTGAAACATTGCGTTGAGTCGCCAATGAGGGACAAAACACGAAAATTTGATATGGCCCGACTACTTGACACAATGCGGGCGGTTTTTCATTGCTCTCAATTCCGTGCACGAGGCCACAATTGGAATCGATTGGATTCTTCAACTTGGCGTGGTGGCGGCGATGCATTAGACCAAAAGTTGGTCCTAGTCCGCCTAAGCGTGCATATTCACTTTACATTCAAACATCCTTGTATTACATAATATTCCAACTAAATTCATTAAACACTTATCTGATGCTATTTGAAAGATTATTGTCCATGTGTGTTGTGTAGCTTAGTTTTCCTTTTCGTGTGTTTTTTGTGTTATTTATTCTATGCTTTTTTATATGTCGCAGCTAACGAACATTATAAAGACAAGAAGTCAAAGCACACCTATACAAGTCAGTCAGTGCACCTATAGAAGTCAGCACTCCAAATTATGTCCCACGAACAGGACGAAGAATCGAATCCAATTCCACGGAATGTGGGTGCGTCGAAAGGCGGGATCAACATGGATTTTCGGTTCCCTCTAATTTGAGGACCCCCTCTCCTTGGCAGCAAGGCATGGAGAACGAGCTTGAGATGTCAGCTGCTAGGCAAGTGGAGAGAGCAGCAGCACATGCAAGGGCGAATGAGTTTCGCACGGCTGAGTTAAGAAGGTTGCGTGCGATGGATGAAGTTTCAAAGAGGGATAATTGCACCATCACAGAGGTGCATAATGTAGTCGGCGGGGCAGGACGGCTATTGTCCAAGTGGAGCAGACTACGACGATGTAATCACAAATTTGGACAAGAATGAGTTTGAAAGTGAGTGGCCTAGTAGGCGGGGTAAGTATAAGGCTCACGAGTGCAAGAATGCTGTGGTTCGAGCAAAAGCAGTCGAGCGTCATGTCCAAGTGAAGGGACATTTACCCCACAACGGTGAGTTTAGTAAGAGTTTTATGCGCAGTGAAAGTATACTACGAGCTTGTGAAGGAAGTGCCCGTGAAATTATGGGAGTAGGAAATGGAGGCAAGGAAGCGGTAGTGGCAAAGACGAAGAGGGTCAAGCTATCGGAAGATAGCGAGAGTGGGCCACATGGTGAGCCCATCACCATTACATACCTTGTTGCCGACGCTATCCAACTTTTTGGAGGTGACTGGGTAGCGTGGCGGGAGCGGAATGACCTTTGTGGATATTCGGCCCAACTAGAGAATGAGAGAAGTCGGAACCTAACACTTTCGAAGAGAATATTCGGGCTTGGAAGGACCGTGCCGATGGTATGACAAGATGGCCGCTGAATTAGAGGGCGCTTAACGGCAACTAGCGGCATTAAACAGGAGGCAACGGTCCTTAGAGAAAACAACGAGCACTTGCTAATTTTGACCCGATCGTTGGACTCGACCCTTTTAGGGTGACTTGAGCAGTCGATATCCTATCTCCCTCACAGTATTTGTATGAGAGTCGGTGGGAAGAGCTAAAGGTTGTTGATTACGCACATTGCCAATTGTGTGGTGACAACCCGACACGTGGGCTGGTACACTCTAGGGTGTGGGCATCGTATGCACATCGCGATGTGTTCTTGATTGGATGTTGCAAAGCCGCTTCATCCAACAATGCAAAGACGGATGGATTTTTCCCTGAGTTACAATATGCCATATTTAATATGCAAGGTCGCATGCCCGGCATTGCCACATTTGACCTTCGCAGGAGGGATGGGCAGATGCACACTTTTCAAACCTTTCGCGAGATGGAATTGTGGGGGGTGGAGGAGCCACGTGAAGGAGAGACAAGTGCAGGACATTAACCAGTTCTTACCACCACCTCCAGGGCCGCATAGGTGATTATATTGATCCAAATGACCAATGAAAATGAGATATTACATTTTAGACAAAGAAAATTTTGACTCAGTATCATTTTGTGAATGGCGGTATAATGACGTTATTTCAAACAAGGTATAATGATGTTATCAAAGGATCGAGTAGTGCTCATAGTAAAAGCATCGAGACTTCCAAATCGCTCTTCGTTTTTACGTTTGATGAGTAAAGGCATCGAGACTTCCCAATCTCTTTTATCCCGGCTTAGTCTCTTTTGTTTGTCCTCTTTACTCACCTCGGCTCACCCTCGGCCGAAGTCTCCTTCGCTTTTTTTTTGTTTATTGTATCTAATTTGCCCCTAGGGATGACATCGCTCACTCGGGTTAATTAGATATCGTTAAGGTGAAACTTCAAAAGGGAGTAAGCCAAGATGGTTGGATGGTTGGATGGTGAGTGAGTCAAAACATCTGCACATGCAACCCTCTTGAATGGTTGTCAGGATATAAGGCCTAGTGGTTGCTTGCGATTCTGTGGGTTCATTAGATGTTAGTGATTGAAGCAAGCTTTGACTCCTGAATTCAAGCATCGAGACTTCCCCGTTTTTCTTTCCCCCCGGCTCTTTGGGCAATGTAGCTTAGTTTACATGCTAAGTTCCATTGTCCAAAGAGCCGGGGAAAAAAAAGATTGGGACGCCTCGATGCCCTCGACCAGTGTCTCGAGGCGTCGAGGTGAGGCGACTCTAATTTCAAGCCAAAGTGGTGCCTGGGCGTTGTCCATCTATATAGTGGCTGTTAGGCACCAAATCATGGAACATCCTAACTCCTTCTATTGATGGAGAACCTTGAGCATCACTATGACTTGAAATTGGAGGACGCGTCACGTTAACTTTGGTACGCCAAATCGGCATTTGGATGCCATCTGGACCTATAATTTGTACCTCCATTCCTTTGGGTGGCACATGCCATGCAAACCCATTTGGGTATTCAGCGCATGTGCCACCCAGAGGAATAATTAGCATGATTATAGGTCGAGATAGCATTCAAAACCCAATTTGGATATCGAAGTGCCAAATCTAACATTTGGATGCCATCGACGGACCTATAATTTGTACCTCCATTCCTTTGGGTGGCACATGCCATGCAAACCCATTTGGGTATTCAATGGATGTGCCACCCTGCAGGAATAGAGAGTACGATTATAGGTCCGAATAGCATTCAAAGCCCAATTTAACATAATTGGTAAACGGACCTATAATTTGTACCTCCATTCCTTTGGGTGGCACATGCCATGCAAACCCATTTGGGTATTCGTGAGCATGTGCCACCCGCAGGAATAGAGTACGCATTATAGGTCCGTGATAGCATTCAAAGCCCAATTTGGCATACCGGGTTATTCCCGACTTGGGTACCAAAGTACCTTGTGAACCTTCTGGATGGATCGGATTCGTCCAGGGCTGGTCCGAGGCTGCTTTGGCCCCTTCGCATGTAGATTACTTCTCATCAGCAAGATTCTCGGTGCATGCTAAGAGGCAAGCAACAACGGAGGTCGAGGCGGGTCTGATCCAACGAAGGTTTTCGTGGCAATGTTACACATGAAAGAAACATAGAAAGAAACATAGAAAGAACTATCATACATTAACTGAAACATTTGTGACAAAAATTATAACCAAAACTTTTTTATTAATAGTGCCATGGCGGTTACAATAGTATGAAAATCCTCAAGACCAATTACAACAGATCAAGATACTCATCACATCATTTTTTAGGCGCCTTCTTCATCGGATTTCATCATTCGCAGTTCCATCCTCTTCTCTTTGGGACCTAGGTTCAACCTCCGATGACCCTTTCCTTTAGTGAAACGCCCTCGAGATGTGTTTTTTCTACTTGGTTCTGTTTTGTCAAGGTAAAGCGCAAAGGTGAGTCATTTGATCACGAGGCCGGCCAAGTCATCAACCGCATTGTTCGAACCACGGCCTTTTCAGATCGTAACTTTCGGTATCCTCGGGCCGCTTCGGCTGATCCGTCGAGAATATGGCTTTGTCTATATCATCTTCGCCATCAACGGTGGGTAACGCTTGAATGTCTTCATCAACATGGCTTGCAGCATTTATTGCAAGCATCTCGTCCTCACCGTCTTCAAGTCGTCCTCTTCCACTTGAATCGCATCCATGAAAGGAAATCAGAGCTTATCGATTGCGGATGTACCCAGCTATTACGATTCAATAGCCCGGTTTGAGAAGTTGTATACAAGTTTGTCGCCTTCTTATGTAGCAAGCGATTGCGGGTGACACTGTATGTACTTATAGGCACTCCAATTCCTCTCACTTGCACTATTGGAAGATACCAAAGAGAGGATAGTCATTGCAATTGCCTCGCAAGGTATGAAGAACTTGCCCATGGGCTTGCCACCATGCATATGATTCCATATTTGGTTCCTTCTTATGACTCTCCAAAAGGCCGTCGGAAGCTCTTCATCCGCCCACCTTCCACTCGTGTTCGTATTCGTTAACTCGGCAATGAAAAGCTTGTAGTCCGAAATGTTGGGATAGAACATTTTTGCAACCTTCTTCAACGAGCCCATCACTTCTTTATCGTATGCTGGTCCATATCGTGGTTGTGTGGGTCTAAGGCATGGGCGCCATGAAGATCATTGTATGACTTCTTCCATCGCTCATTGAAGTCTCGAGTAGTCTTCAAGCAGCTTAGCATTGTCAAATGGCGCATTGGGACCATCACGCTCTAGGAAGGATTGAATGGAGTGCCAACACCTCCGGACCTTTCCAAAGGCTTGCCTTCAAGAAGAATCAAGGGTTTTGATGGCATGACAAACAGGTTGCATGCACCTCACAACATTTTTACACCTTTCCAAAATGTCTCCGCCCAAGTATTTCTCCGAAAGGGCAGAAATTTTGTTTGTCGGTGTTTGGCGGCATTTTTCCCTTTACGCCTTCTTTCCCAATCAAAAACTCGTATGATTAAAGGTTGAGATAATCCAATCACGACACTTCAGCACTCTTTCAAGACAGATATAATTGGAACCAAACCGAAGTTTGCCCGTGGATTCATGAGTGCCGTGCTCTTTCGGACGCTTAATGACTTGTAAATGGCATAAATTGCCGGCTTCTTTGTGATGAATTTTACAAGCCGACGCCGCTTTGAATGGGATCTTTGAACCCACGTGTCTTTGGAGAACCGGTCCTTCAAAGAATAGGTTCAGGCAATGGCATTGGCAACTAGTAGCATGCAACCCCGAAATTGGACTCCGTAATTGACCCGCTAGCTTGCAATTAGACGACGTTATCCATTACAACTTGAAAATATTCTCTTCGGTCCAAAACTCTATCACACGGCCTTTGTTTTCTGAAAAATCCAATCTCCGGTCCACTTGGTCGGGTTTTGGTTTCTACGGTTTTCAAAAAATACTTCACCCCCTCGGATACACGATCATGAAATTAATAAGATGGTCCTTGTTTACATTGCTCCAACCATGGTCACACTAATGAAGCCTGGCCGCTTCCAGTCCACACGACACAACTTCATCTCCACCCTCTCAACCATTTTCCATGTATTTCATCAACCATTTTATTGTTGGCATGTTTGTATGAAGGCAGTCTAAAGCCGGTCCCGCTTTGGCAACTTCTTGGAAGGCTTCTTTCATTGCTTTATGCTCCGAATATGTGGAGACAACCCAAAGATATAAAATGCCTCTACAACCTTCGGTTGTGTCTTCTTCAATTGCTCGATGTTAAGCAATGATCAACCCCTCCGTTGTTTGCCCTGTCTTTCCACTATTTCAATTGTCTCTATCATTCTCTGTTCTCCGTGCTTATACCTATTGACCTAGTCCAGCCCTCGATCGGTATGATGTCCCAAGGGGTGGTATAGTTATCTTCGTCTGCCGGCCTCGCCCCCTGCTCTTGAGTATTCAGAACTCGTCTTTTTCTCATATTATTCTTCGCTTTTATGTATCCCATCCGGTCGAGACAATCTCGATGGCATCCTTTCAAAAGTCGCCAGATGCGCACAAGTTGCGACACCGGCGCCTCGTTCACGTAAGATGTGAGCTCGAATTCTTGTTGCGTAAACCATTTACCGATGTGTATCCACAAAACACACATTCCCACTCATTTGGCGCCAAACTCTTTCACAAACTCCCCATTCCGGGCCTCTTTTCCGACCCATAACTCCGGTACCACGACCATGTGCACGAAGTTGCGGCCCCTCGCGGGCCCCTGCCGCACACGCATCCCTCGCACCTCTAGAGGTAGATGCATGGCCGCCCGCACCTCCAGAGGTAGATGCACGACCAAGTAGCCACCATTGCTCGGACCGGCCGACAATGTCTCTTAATCTGACTCCTTGATTACACGAACTAAAGGAAGACGATATATGCAAAGGAGCAAGCTCACAATGCATATGTTACGCCGACGCTCCGTATGGTAGAATCAAGGGGGTTGGACGGGACCCTATAGGATATTCTATGGAAGCGATGCCAACCTTACTGGAAACCACCGGGACGGAGTAAACTCACGTTCAAAGATCCAACGCCGCTCGCGGACTCAAAAAACGACACCTCAAAGGCAGTTTTCCCAAGGAGTATTTTGACTCAACCCCGGCCAACGCTCGAGGTGAATTCTAGGGCTAATCACGTTTTTCTTATATATACTATTAATTGCCACAAAAAAGCCAAACAAAGGTATTAAATATTTTTTGCTTAGTAATCCCGGGCAAAACAGTTTAGAAAATTTTCGCCACGAACAACCGGCGTGCAACTAAACCACAGGCGTCGGAAAATATTTTCGCTGCACGCGAAGATTAAGTTCGCGTGACGCTGGTTCAAATTATTTCGCCGACGATGAAAAGATTAAACCGCTGCGACTTGAAAAACTTTCACAGACGCCGTGGAGCGCCGCTACAGACGCTGAAATTGTTTTCGCGACGTAAATCGGGAATGAGCCTGCAGACGCCGAAAATATTTTCAAGTCTGACGTTTGAAGGTTGCTTTCAGCACGCAAAAATTTTTCGGGACGGAATTGTTTTTTGCCGTATTTTTTGCGTTTTATACGGCAAATTTGTGCCGTATCATTCAATTCATACGTATTCGTGATAAAACGCATGCCGTATTGAACCTATCCCTCGCCATGTGGTTTTCTTCACGCGCGAGCGAAAAGTGCGATTTCTTAGAAGTGGTCTCAAGCATTGTGAATATAAACATGCTTGTTGAATCTGTGGCGCTTGCTCAGGATGCAGCTGGGGAGGTTGTTTGCAACATTGGAGAAGGTCGTATCCCATATAGAATGGAAAGAGGTGGAGGTTGAGGTCAGCATTACTGAGTGCCAGCACATCGCACATGAATTTGGACCAGTCTCTTCTTCTGTGAGAACTGAGGCGGATAAATAGTATGGAGAGGCACCATAATGCTGCAATCAACAATAATTAGATACTGGTATGCTTTTCTGATTTATTGTTTTGCTTGTTTCGTGCTTCCTATATGATTCAAGGATGTTGAATTGGTGGAAAAATGATAAAAAAAATTAAGAAACTTTTTGTGAAAATGTTATTTGGATCGGCAAGAAAAAAGTTTTGATGCGTTCATATAGAAAACCAGATATTCTGATTGAATGATATTGAGGCATTGGCTTGTTTATAGAAGAAAGCTTTGGAAAACCAAAAAAATGAGGGAAAAAGGAATCTGTGATTGTATCATATGCATGGAATTTTTTTTTTTTTTTTTTTTGAGGGAACAAATTTTTATATTTTATAATAAAAGATTAAAAAGTACAATGTTACACTACTTGTAGAGAATTACTACAGGAGTAATCTCGACATCTTATGCAGGAACTTATTAATTGCTCTAGAAGCTGATATCCTTGAGAAGCTCATAAAGCCTATCCGCATCGTAACCAGATTAAGCAAGAGGATCTGTGGTTGCCAAGAGGCACTTGGAAATAATTCATCATATCCAAAGGCACTTGCAAATAATCTGAACAACCAAAATAAGAAGAAGATATATGCGCCTTGCTCCCAACAAGGCTAGAATCATATCCGTATGAGAGTAGCCAAATAGAATGGAATTCAGGCATCAGTACCTGATCTTAGCACACAGCTCAAATGTAGCAGTATTTGAGCAAACCATATCCAGTGGATTGGTATGAAGGAAAACTTGGCATCAATACCAAATTATATTCAAGCTTCAGAACTTGAATGGCTTCTTCAATCATAGCAGTAATTGAAAAAGCAAACGAGGTGCTAGGAAATTCCAAGTGTTTGCCAATCTAACATACAACCTATTTTCTGACCCACTCCAACATAAATCAGTGTCAGACCTTGCAATTCCTTTGACAGAGGAATCTTCCTGATACATCAAATGCAAAAACCGGTTCTTCCTGCTAGCAAGAAAGAGCGGAGAGGGAAGGGCGATCGACTTACTTCTTTCCAGAAGAATGAATTGTGATATTCTCTGATGAAAAAACCCCAAGAAACATCTTTCCCTAATTTTGCAAATATGTTCGTCTCCTTATGGTTCGGCATGCTCGGATTTTTGAGAACGTTTCTGTCTGGCAGCACAAAAGAAAAAGCCCTAGATCCCCAATGGCTGCAAAGAACTCGCCGGTCATGTGGCTCTTGCCCTCATTTTCGCTTCCTCATTCTTTTTTCTTTGATCCATAGCGTAAACCAACAAAGAATCCCTGGTGTCATAGGAGTAGGTCTAACAGTGCCAACAACAGGAATGCCAACTAGATATTCAGTATGTAGCCCTACTGGGCATTCTAAGCTCAAAAATGGTGAAACCTTTTTCTGCAACAAAAGACTATTGGTGAGGATCAACATCGTCGATTCTGACATGATAACCTGCGGCAGTTTGCATAACAGAAGCAGCGCCCCCTTTCTGGGTATGCCCTAATGTGGCAGACTTTGGGCTATGCATCAAACCTGCGTCTTCCTTGGGTTATGGGCTCGGAGGAAATATTCACTAGAACATTAAAGACATCCCCGAAAGCTACAGGCCTTTCCATTTTACCTTCCGCCATCGCTGGTTTGAAAGAACACATCCTCGTTAGAGGGTTCTTCTACAAAATTGCCACCAGAAAGATGCAAATGAATCTCTTCAACAGATTATTCCTAAATTCTCCTGGAGAACAAATTCATCGGCCCACCTAGCCACAAAAACCACAGATCTTTCTTCAAGAGCAACCGCTGTGATGATCGGGCAGAAGGGAGGGTGGTTGCTCCCTAGCCGGCCAAGAATAGCTCCCTGGGCGCCAACGGCATCCCTTTTTTTTTTTTTTGCATGGAAATAGCCCCTACCTCTTAAGGGAAAACAAGTTGCTTGAACCTGCACTATGCGCAGGGGATTCGAATCCCCAACTTGTACCTTCTGTATATTTGTACTTGGCGGTGTCAGGCTAACACAATGGAGGCAGAACTTGGGAGGTTTGAATTTTGTGGTGTACAATCAGTTAGCACTCATGTTGTAGGTGCTTCCTTTTTGCAGCAGTAGAAATAATGGCAGGGACTTTCCAAGTCTACAAATCTTATGGACCATGCTATAGGTGATATTTTAGGCTTCCTAATCTTGCACAGAGCCTACTATGGCATATACTTGCTAACTGAATGGAGAAGTTGCTAATAGGAAGCAAGTGCTATTTTGAGAGTCAACATTGCATATGAACTATTTGCAAAGGATTAAAATATAGAGCCACCTAAGCATTTGAGGTGTAGGGCTAGGATGCACTGATGGGATATATATTTTAGAATATTCCCCAATCTAAAGGTTGAAAATGCTATGTTAATTGCTGAGACCACTTGCTATTCAATGTGAAATATGAAGGACCGTTGTTGGTTCATTTTTCGGTCGTCGCTGAAGATGAAAACAAGCCATTTTTTTAATGCCTTCTTTTTTACAGGGCTCAACAAGTTTTTTCCAAAAAAAGAGTGCCTTAGAAGCTGAGGGATTATCCGAGTATAAACATTACGTTTCATAGCCCCTCAGCTTGAATAAGTTGAATTAGAACGGTATTTTAGAAAAGGACATTATCACTTTTAAATCCACAAGAATCCACTTCAAAGTGTGGGCATTATTAGGGTAAAATTGAGATAACAAATATCCTAAGTCCTAATTGAGCCTTCTCCACTACATTAATCCCTTTTATTCAATGGAAGAAAGATTGAAGGATGGGAAATTGCTTCCAACAGTTCTACAAACACGTTGTTCCTTGGATCAGATATAAGTATTCCCTTGACTTTAAGCAAAATCCTAAGATGGGTAGACTATTTTGATGAGAAACCCTTTAATGGGATGGCAAAGGCAAGGAGAGGCCCAAAGTCCTTTTGAATGACAAGTTTGAATTGATCAAAGAAGAAAATTTGCTGTGCAATTATACCATTGGTAGTCTATCTTCTAGAGCTGATGAATCATATAAGAACAGCATTAGACCTATCTAATTAGCATCACTAAGACAACTCATTGATGGAAAATACCCCCGAATTATCAAGGAATGAGATAAACCACAATGTACTCTCAGATTGACAAAGTTCTAAAATTACTTGTCAAGTTATCATATTCTCCACATAGAGCAGGGAACCATCTATCACATATTTCACAAACTACGCATGCAGCAGCTCTAAAAGTGACAGATGTATCAAGGGAGTTGCATCTTTCAGCATTAATAGAGCAATAGTCGTGTACACCAGAAAGGCACTTCATAGATCACATTTGGCATAGGATTTCTCTTCTTGTTCCTACTATGTGTTACAACGTTTAAGAACATGATTTAGAAGCAAGACCCATGCTAAAGCACCTGCAAGAAATGGCATTGTCTTCAGACATTCTTCTGATATCGATATATTGCTGCAGAATTGGTGTCATACCCACAGGAATAGAGCAGTCCATGAGACTTGACCCCCTCACTGACGATGTCCTGCAGCTACGTCCCGCAGAGGCAACTTGGCTAACGAGGGATCTGGATGACGTGTCACCGCTTTGGCGCATTGCTCCTGCTATGTGGTATTTTTGACTTGATAATTTGCAATGGCATGTGACAGTGACCCGATTCTCACAAGTGCACCTGCAGACAGGACAATCAGGGGGGAGGGTCTAGTGTGGTGGACTATGTGCTCGTAGTTGCGCAAGATATGCATCTCATCGGGCCGCTTCCTGTGGGCACCGACAATCGGGATGAGGAGGTCGACTGCATCACCTCCCACTTTATTTGACATGGCTTGGCAAGCCGCCGTGAACTCCCACTATGCCAGCCCCTCCGGCCCTCGCTTGTGACCGGATTATGAGCAGCAGAGGACTACGCCGAGATGCCCATGGATGCCCCTCGCCAACAATTCCAAGCAGACCCCCACACTAGAGCAAAGCAGATGCACAGCTTGACTGAAGCTATTACGCGATGCCAGACAGTGCTTTAAGGTGACTCTCCCGGGCGCCGCCAGTGGACAACAACATTTTCGCCAGAACTGCTGGTTTGATGGAGTGTAAAGAACGCAGCCGCCAGCTCCATCACATTCTCGATCCAGGTACCCGCCAGTAAGGCCACCACACGCACCGCGCGATCCGAAGGAGACAAAGGCGCCAGCATCTTTGCCTGCATCAGGGAGATGTTCGCCCGTACACTCATCCTCGAACCTTTGCATGCCAGAAAGTTTCAAGGCCAGCCCGTTGGCTGTGGGACATCACACCCGGGCAAAGGGGAACAAGATTTGAAGTGTTCTATGACCCAATCAGTGGACGCCAGACGACTTCCATACCCCACAAAAGGGCCCCCATTGGTTCCCGGAGGAGGATGTTGTGCGTGGCCCGAACGGGCCGGTTAATGGGAAGGCAAAATGACCCTCGATGGTCCAAGCAGGCCGAAGTTACTCAAATGGGCAAAGCAGCTGCTGGTGCCGATCCTCACTACCCCTGCTCAACAGCATTGCAGAAGGTTTCCCACAACGACCACAAGGTGGTTGTCCCCATTCACAAGACATGACCCCACATTGTTCACCCAATTACCGGACGATCATGGTCAGTTCAAGATTTTGCCAAACCGTTGGTCGGGCATTCTCGAAAGCAAAGAAGACTTGACCGTAGGCGTAGAGATGTGCGAGCCCCTCAATAAAGGTGCTTTAGACCGCCACTCAACGCATTGACCATATCTTTACACTACGGGCACCGATTGAAGACAACCAAACCATCGGCAGGGACTTGTTTTGTCGCTTTTGTGGACTTCGGCGGCTTTTTGATACGGCCCCCCTGAAAAAGTTATGGGCTGGGATCTGGGCCAATCGGACTCCGCCACGCTCGCGCGGTGTAATGCCATATATGCCGCAGATGAGAGTTGTTTTTGGTGTGATGCGTACCGACGCCAAGCATTCACCAGTAGTATCGGGTCCGGCAGGGCCCCCCCTCTCACCAACACTTTTTGGCCTCTACATTGACCAATTAGAGCCCCGGGCCATCGAAAGCATGGGGTGGCATACTTTTTGCACTGTGTCATCCGCCACCATCTATATGACGATGTTGACCTTCTAGCCCACACCCCGTAAGCTATGCAATCTCATCTGGATGCCCTAGACACATTCTCGCCAAGCTACAGACATGCGCTGTGAATTTGGCCAAGACCGTGGTGGTTCTCATATCCTTTCACGCCACCCCACACCTCCCCGCACTCACATATGGGGACGGCTGTGGGAGGTCACGCCCACCTGGCAAGTACCTAGGGGTGGAGTTCCCTCCTCGCCTGCTGGAAGGCGCCCATCCACTTGCGGTGACAAAGAGGGTGGAAAGCTGCCATGCCATGCAACAATGGGCCACCTGTGGAGAGCTCTCGAATGATTGGGGCCATCAAATACAGACTGCTGGGCCGGGTCGAGCCTCGGGCCCTTCCAGACGGGTCGAGGTTTGGGGTCTGGCTTGCCGCTTGGCACTGGAATGACTTGGAGCAGGTGCGAAAGGCATTTTGGCACCCGCACTTGGGGTGAAACCTTCCCCCTATCGATTTTGTCCGCAGAAACCGATTCTTGCCGCCCAAATGGCAGCCCGCGATAGACACATCGCCCATTTTCGTAAAGTGGTTAATATGGGTGATGCTCGGCCCCCGCGACCGGGCTTACGCCGGTGGGCAATGGGCCCGCAGCCGCCGGCGTGGTCCGTTGGAGGGTAAGAGAGATCGCTGGTTCGCCACCGAACGCGGCAGAGCACGATGATGCGTGGACACGGACCGACCCATCACAGCTCATGGAGTACTGACGCTTTGCTTCCTTTGCTAAGCTCGGGACCCCCCGGCCTAGAGCAGATCAAAATGGCCCATTACAAGGAGCACATCAACCCGGCATGGTCCGGGGCCCGCAGCTCTCTACTTATGCTCCCACCTGCCTCGAAAAAGACTCATTGCCTCCATTCGACATGTGCCCACCATCTCCTCCGAGATCGAGACGAAAGCAAGTGGATTGGGAGCCCCGCCAGACAGCTCGGCTTCGCCGCCAAACGGTGCCATTGAGGATGAGTCTCACACTTTCCAGAGTTGCCCAAAGATTCGGGCCGATCCGCCGACACGCTCCCTTTAGTATGGCCGGATTTTGCCCCTATATTTGCTGATGAACACACCGCCAAGACGCGCTCTCGGGTCGCATATCGTGAGGTACCGGATTCACGAGCCCACCTTTTGCCCCTCACCGGGCCCGGGCTGATCAGGCACTACGGGTACGGTACATGAGTGTATATATTTGTGTGTTTTTGCATTTCGTATATTGGAACAGTTTGTCAGCAGGCTGATTGCTGCCACGGTTTTTCCCTCGAAAACCCTTCGGGGCGGGGGTTTTTTAATCCGGGTAGTAATCCGCTTGCTGCGCCTTTGTATTGGGTCCCATAGACCGATTGGTCTCCGTGGACGATAAAAATACCTTCCTTCCTTCCTTCCTTCCATTGTCTTCAAACATTCTTTTGATCGATATATTGCTACAGAATTGGTGTTATCCCTTAGATGGTCATCCTTAGATGGTCATCCCTTAGAATTGGTGTCATCCTTTAGATTGGTCTGCCTTAGATGGTGGAGGACGCGCATAGTTCTAGTGGAGGAGAATGTAACAAGTCCATGGGAGATTGCTCGATATTCGATCCTTGAATGTGGTTGTGGGGCATTCCCGAGACACTGCATAAATGGATAGAAGCGATCACTCATAAACATCTAGATGATTTCACTTAGTTGATTAAGGAACGTTATAAAGAACAACACCGCCCAGACAGGATCGACAACAATTTGTCGAAACTCAAATATATACGCAGAGGTTGGTTGAGATCCTTGCTTGAGATTGATAAGTTCGGTAACAGTTGTACGCTGCCAATCAGTGTCCCCAAAATAAGCCTCAAGCTCAGTTGTGAACGCTGCAAAATCCTGCAATTCTAGAGCCCCTTCTTGAGCGACTTTGTAGTTTTAGTGTATGTCGTGGATCAAATTGATCCAACAGCTGAGATCGTATCAAACTGATGTGACGACCATCTCGAGGATTGTTTTAGTTTTAGTGGTGGGTGGTGGATCAAAAGACCAATCCATCGGCTGAGAATAGCATGTTGGACAATGCTAGCATTATAACTAGTTTGTAATGACAATAAAACTAATTTGATCTCGTAACCCATACAAATGAATATCTAGCATATTAACATGGGGTTATTTTTATAGTTTTATACGTTTTTTGGCATAGTTTTCCTATGATTTTAGTGTTGTATTCATTGGGGCATACTAAATAGTATTTCTAGGGTGGAGCGTTGATTTAAATTAGCTTAAACAATCTAATCCCACATTCTTAATAGTTTTTTCCCTATTTTTTGCATGTACTCTTGCCCTTTACCCATCTCAATGGCTAGATTGACTCTGACTTCTTAATTCAACAATTCACCATAGCTTTTTTTTTTTTTTTTTTAATATTCTATTTTTCATTATTTCTCTAGTGTAAGCGGACTTGCAAATGTCGGCCTTTTCCTTTCTAGATGATGAGAAATTGCAAATAACTCTCAAATCAGTTGCTTTTGGTGAGGAACACTTTTGTTTTTCTTTTGTATTTCGTCTGGATGGCGATTGCAGACGACTTGAGTCCTACTACTTGCCTGAAGCTGGATGCATATGTCTATATTTTAAAGGCATCGTTTCTCTAAATTTCAAGGTTCTTAAAACCCTAAGTTGTGCAATTTCATGCCCTTTTTTCTACCCATTCAAGAGACTTAGGTTTACGATGATACAATACTCTTGAGGATCTGATGGCAGGTGTATGCATTAGATAATTTCATATTTGTTCTGAAATATTTGGAAAGACTGGGAGAAGCCTTGAAGAAGTCGATTCCAGAATAGCAACAACATATCTATCTGGAAAGCCCCGCAGGGCTTTGAATCACTCCGATTTGCAGCAGAATTGATCTGGACAGGAGCCGTGTAACCTCTTGACCTCTTGAGAATGTGACAGCTATCAGAGCTTTTTGCTGTAAGACTGCCACAACTTAATTTTCCAAAGGAAGAAGTTGCGTTTTTGGCATTATGGTGACTTCATTTTCTTTTTTTTGAGGGTAAGATTTTTTGATTAATATAAAAACAAGGTACACGACCTTCTTGTGGGCTCCACAATAGGCCAGATAGGAAGTATACAATGCTCTTGGTCACCAGATAGAAAGAATTGTAACAAAAAAAATACATGCAGCCATCAAACTGAAAAACTACCCTAGGATCACGTCCATGTACTATGGTCAAGGTTCTCAACCTCTTCTTCATCCCTGCAAAATGAGATGCTCCTCAGCCTTTTAGTTCTTCCAGTACTAGAGGGCGTGGCCTTCTTCCCAACTATTGTAGGTACTATGGGAAGGTAATAGCACTTGTAGAGTGCAATCAAAATTATTCCGCAAGATCTTGAAGAACGTAGCCAAAGGAATACCTAGAAGAATAAGATAGGCAAGTCGCTCTTGATTGTATGAGAACGCCCAAGACCTGGGCTTCTTTCTCCTACTAGCAAGATTATCAAGGCTTACTTGCTCTTCCGAAAATACGCTCCACTACCAAGAAGCCCAACCCAAGAAGATTTTAAAGTAAGAACTGCACTAGGCAAGATTGCCAACCGCCTTCCCACTAGCAAGGTACTATAGACATTTCAACAAGAGCTCCCTCCACTACTAGAGCAACCCGCTACTCCACTTGTGTAATCGCTTCAACCTCTTTTTCTACAATAAAGGTACTATAGACTAGGCTACTCTTTCCGTGTAGAGCTTCAAGGCAAAGTAACATATATTCAACAGCTTTTGAGAACTACATGAGAAAGCCAATCGCAATTCTAATGGAAATTTTCCAGAGAAGCCTCCAGTAAGATGCTGCAGCCCCGCAAACTCATGGCAGCCCCGGCCATGACAAATAGGAGTTGCAAAGGAACAAAATATCTGCTTTCAATAGTATCCGCCTCAAGCACACCGAAAGATTTGAAGGCATTAACATTTAATAAACAAGATATGTGTTGCAATTTGCAGTCTCCGGCCCCAGTATATCTTGCTTTTACTAATCTGACCAGACGGATCACCATGTCATCCTCTCCAGCTGGGATAGAGTAGGGGAAAATGCCCACAAACAGCATTAAGGCAAGCAACAACACAGAAGATCTGAAAGCCATTTACCTAATGCCTAAGGAAATGATCAAAAACCATGATTGAAGACTGCAGTGAGTGCAGGCTTTACCGCAGTGAGTGCGGCTCCTCATTGCATGAGTGCAATAAAAAGTCCAAACTTACTATTCCCAATAGCTAATCACAACCCCACTTTGTTCAGTTATGCAACACATACAACTCCAAAATAACCCCATTAGCCAAGTCAATCAGAACATAACTCAATCTCCAAATTAAACATCAAGCAACTCAAGTCTTGAAAAAAATAGCATGATATATCTGAACCTTGGCCCTGTAAATTCCTACATCAAGCAACTCAAGTCTTGGAAAAAACAGCCTGATTTCAAAACACTGTTCACAAGCACACGGTGATCTTCAAATAACCAAGACAATCTTAAACACGCAATACCTTAAACAATGCCACTTGAAATCACTAATTACTGGAAACTTACAACCACTTGAAATCACTTATTACTGGAAACTTACATCTGCTTCCTTTGTCAGTGCCTTCGCTGATAAAAAGACCTCAATATCTCTTCTATTTGCTTCTTTAGGCCTTTGCTAGTTGCACGTAGTGCCCTGAATCTTCTTGTTGTAGTGCCATGAATTCTTTTCTGTCCTATATTGGATTCTTGCCAAAAGGAGGTCAAAGAGAGATCCGCACCTCCAAAAGAGGTCCAATTATCATATCTCCCTTTTTGTCTTGTGAATATTCTCTATTTGCAATGCTAGTTATGATCTATATGCGAAAATCTTCCTCTCTTTGTGTTGCCACAGATGGTCGGAGGAATGCAAAAGCAACTGCAGGCAACCTTGCCTTTGAGTTGCCACAGATGGTCAGGGAACGCAAAGGCAACTGCAGCAACCTCGCAGTAAGAGACAAAGTGTCTACAATTTCTACTGGATGCGCCGAATTTGCTTTCGCCAAGGAGCCCATTTACTCTAGAGCTTAAGCTACATCGTTGCATGATGATCCTCTTTATTGCAGGTAAATATCTCGCAACACAAACTATATGTCATGTTACATAGGCCACATTGCAGGCAGGCATGTATCCATGTATAATATCAGTAACAGGACTTTGATTCTAATATGCAGCCCATGAACTTTAATTCCAGTATGTATTAATATGATGTGAAATGGACAAAGAATGCAATATGAGTGAAATGGACATGGAAAGGAAGCTGGTTGTTGCCATTACCTTTCTGTTGGTGCTTCTCTTTTTGGCATGCAGCACATGGTAATCAATGTTTTCCATAGCAAAGCATGCTCAAATATTTTATTTAGCATCATAATCAGCGCTCTTTGAATCACTTTCATATGTTTTGTTTATCCCAGCATATCTAGTTTTATTAGGGCTTGTCTTGCAAAATCAAGCTAACCAGTTGCATGCTATGCAATATGATGCGCTCTACATGATAGCTCCTGGATTGCATCACATTGATGCCAACACATGCAATTTATAAATTAGGGGAGATTCTGCAATATCAAATTTAGGGTGGAGTAGACTGTGGAGGCCTGCTTTCCAGCCCAATGTAAGATGAGAAATGTATTGGTGGACATAGCCTGGGTTTTCATGTCCTTACAAGAAATAGTGCTCAATTCTATGCAATGTTTTGGTGTCCATCATGTAAACACCTGTAATTTGTTTGCCTTATTATGTTCATGGAAGTGTTATTATTCTAGACTATTTTTTTTCTCTTTATTCACATTAGATATTTCTCTCTACGATATGTACGATACCTTTTTAAGGCCCCGAAGGGGCCAAAAATTTTTATTTTCCACAACACAAACCATTACTTCTTACAATTTTAATTAAATCCCCCTGAGACCCCCTTTGGTTTGGGTGCATATTCACACGGGGGGTGACGTAGGGCAGCGAGAGCCCTTAAAATCATTTTATACATGTACAAAATCAACACCATATAGTACATTGTCTCAAATCTTATCGTATTTTGCAAACTGTGTTATACAGTATACCAAAACTTGTAGAGGGATACCCCACAAACGAGGATCTCTATGTACGGTCTAGATCGAGGAATAAAGGGCATATATGCTTATCCAACAGCTCTCGATGCCCGGAGTCACCCCCCATGTGAATACGCACCCAAACCAAAGGGGGTTTCAGGGGGATTTAATTAAAGTTGTAAAATGGTTTGTGTTGTGGAAAATTAAAATTGTTCCTATGCAAGAATTGCCATATTCTTCAAACACTACTTGTCAAGTCGTTGTGCATGAACTCTACAATGTTGTTGTATGATCTCAACCCTCAATTCTTGTATGAACATCTATGTTGGCAAACATGAATAATCCATTTCTTGATCATTAAAACTTTTTGCCACATTTGGTTGAAGAAATTACCTGCGTGCAACACCTTTAGAATTAAGTACAATACAAAAAGAATGTATATCCAAAAGCATCAACAAAGCATTTGGTCAAGGACTAACCTTACATCACAGCTACCATGAGCCGCCAAACTTCTTTTTGTCTCAACTTGCATTTTTAAAGGTTTTATAGTCTCTCGCTAAAACTAAACTTTTAATGGAAAAAAGAGTCATCCCTCGTTAAAAAGAAGGTCCTAGGAGCATAAGATAAAGTGAAAAAAAAAAGAGCTTCCTATCATGTCGTAAGGACCTGCAGTGTAGAGCTCTTCCTATACTTAGGCTTAGATTTGTTGATTAAGATGCAGAAGTTGTTTCTCAAGTCTCTTAGTGGGCTTTCTTAGTACATTGAGAACCATATATGTATGAGATAATGCCTTCACAACATTTTATTAATCATTACCAGATAAATTTGCTGCATTGGTTTGCTACACTTAGTTGAAAAAGTTATCTTTAAAACTATATAAGTGCAATAAAAACACAATGCACCCTCAAGAAAGAATTTGGCCAAGACCAATTATTCAGTTTTCTTATTATAACGGATTTCCTTTATGACATACTTATATGATAGTAAGATGTGGATGTGAATAGAGAGGCTAGTGATGAACACATTGGTAGTTTACACAATTTTTTAAGCGCCCAAAGAATGGTTGCCACAATAGCCACAATTCCCTCTGCTAATCTTCATATTATAACACTTTCTAGCATGGCAGGTGAAGCCATTAGGATAAGGGGTAGATAACGTCCTCTCCCGAGGAGTTATGGGCCAGGAAAATAGCCTCGTGGCCATGTGGCCACGAAATTCCGAGGCCGCACGGCCTCTAATTTCGTCGGCCCCTAATTTCGTGGGCCACATGGCCACGCCAGGCCATTTTCCGCCCATAACCCCAGGGGGAGGACGCGGCCTTAACGCCCTGGTCGAGGCATTTGGCGCAGCGGGTCGCCATAGTCAAAACTCAAAAGCTTGGCCCAAGACCGCGACCGCATTCTAGCATCGAGCAACCTGTGGACGACGCGAAAGCTTCATAGAATCACCGATAGCTTATGCACGCCCTGCTTATGGCTCATAGCAACAAGGGATTCAAGGATCAAAGGATCAAACACAAGCAATGATTTTGAATGGAAGAAAATTACTTCCAGCTTCGCAGATGCCCCAACTGAGCTTCAGAAGCCAGAAGCTTTCGCAGATGGCCCAACTGAAAGCAGATGCCCTAACTGAAAGCAGAAGCCGGGCAGATGCCCTATTTGAAGCTCGCTTGTCGCAGATGCCCCAACTGAAAGCAGCCCCAACCTAAGCCGATCCGAAAGTAGTCGGATTTATGAACCGGATTCTTGATAAGCCAGATTGAAAGGGGGATTGAAACCCTTACTTAGAACTTACCTGGAGGCCTGGCTATGGCGGCTATGGCGCAGGGATTCGACCACGGCTTGCTATGGCAGAGGGCAAAAAAAATAAAAAAAAAGGATCACGTGGCAGCATAAGAAATGTTATGGTCATAACATTACAGGTTATGGTCATAACAAATTTTTACCGGATATAACACTTCAAGATCGACCGAGATTGAAACCTACGGCTAAATGCAGAGGACCAGGACGTTAAGGGTACTTCCAATTACAACGTTGTTCATTAAGCTCTCTACTAACATGAACTTCACTCTCGGCTTCAACAACCTGCACTACCACTTGGGCAATGACAAGGAGGAGAAGCGCAAATAACGCGCATTTTGGCGCAAAGATGAAGGCTAAAATGTATAGGGAGGGGAAGCAGAGGCTCCCCTTCCAAAAATCTGGAGGGAGGGACCCGGCAGCCGTGAGCTGGTCCCGCCGTGATTTTGCAGAACAGAGGCCCGGTCCTTGTTGGATTGAAGGTTCATAATTTCCGTGAAGTTTTTTGCTTAGGAAAATCCACCTCATGTTATTATTGAAAGTGCAAACCGATCTTGGCCAAATAAAATTCAACTCGACTTCAATCGCAGAGATAGCCTCTAAAAGTTTGTTACCGGAAGTTTCGATGCAAGAATCACGCACAAAATATCCGAGAGAAACATCTAGGCCTAGCCAGAAAATATGCTAACTTAGTTAGTCTCCATCTCAAGCGTGATAAGCTTAAACTATGTCATAAAGGTGAGCACGCTATTGCCAATAAGTGAGTATAAGTAAATGGACCTTGAATTGTTTCAAACCTCATCCTTTCTCCTTCACTCAAATTTCCTCATTTCAGTCATTTTAATCTTGCCATGGATCACAAAATCGCGATTATGTGGCTTCTCCTCCTTGTCATTGCCCAACGTGTAGTCAACGCTGGTTTCGGAGAATGAAGCTCATGTTGGTCGAGATTTTTAATGAGCGGCCATATTAACCGGAAGTACCCTTTGTCCTAATGGCTTCACCTTGTGGCCGGAAAGTGTTATAATTTGAAGATTAGCGGAGGGAATTGTAGCTCTGGGCAAACCATTGCCTCGACCGGCAAAATGTATAAACTACCATGTGTTCATCACTAGCCTCTATCCACATCCACATCTTACTATCATAAGTATGTCATAGAGAAAACCATTATAATAAAAAGTTTGAATAATTGGTCCTTGACCAAATGCTTTGTTTTAATTTGTGGGTTTCTTCAAATTATTGTAGTCAGGTAGATGGTTTTAATGATCAAGGTATCCAATAGTAGATGTGGTTTTAATGATCAAGGTATCCAATAGTTTATATCTTGCTTACATGCCCGAATGAGAGTTCTAAAACCCATTTTCAAAATAACATGATGCAAATGGTCAGATCTTGTAAGATCACTTTATTGTGTTTAATGTGGAGCACATACTTGTTTGGGTCCCGAATTGGAGCTCCATGATGCTATTATTCATGGTAACGACTTTTATGTATTGCTGTTTTTGTATTTGGTTTCAAATTAAGGTGCCATGACATGAAACTAACGAAGTCTTTTCATATATGACTAGACCAACCTTGTGGTTTCCTCTTCGTGTTCCTTAGATGATATAGATTGTTTTTTTGTATCATGTTGTGACATAATCAACATGTCAGAATTGAGATTTTGTTGATCTGGGTTTCAAAGATGTTATATAATTGTTTGTCAGATAGATATTGTGTTTGCTCGCAAGCAAGGTTTTCCATGAGGTCAGTATGTCACGAAATGGCATGTTGTTTATTATGGCTCTCAGACAATACCAAATGCATCCTAGAAGCTCATTCAAATTAAATTTTGCTAGGCCTCCATCAATTAGGCCATGGCTACGCCCGTAAGTTATGCTACTAACGATGTTTGCGCTTGGTGTAACAACTTCAAAAAATACGCCTGGATATAGTCAAGGCATTTGTGACACATTCATCCCGAGCATAAGCGTAAAACAACCGATGTCCATGATACAAGATTGCAGAAGGCATCCGCCGATAATTGAGAGCCTCCTTGAGCTTACCTTGCAATCATGGCATTCGTGGAAACTACATCACAATAAGGAAATTTGTTCAAAGACTTGCCTAGAGGACTGAGAACATTATGCTCCATAGCCCATCATCTTGAACAAGCTGGATTAGTGTTTTAGGAAGGAGGGACTATCACTTTAAATCCACAAGCATCCACTTCAAAGTGTGGGCATTATTAAAGTAAAATTGAGATAACAAATATCCTAAGTCCCTAATTGAACCTTCTTCACAACATTAATCCCATTTTATTCATGGAAGGAAGACTAAAGGATGGGAAATTGCACCCAACATTTCTACAAAACAGCATTCTTGGAACGTATATAAGTATTCCCTTGACTTTAAGCAAAATCCTAAGATGGGTAGACTAGTTTGAATGAGAAACCCTTTAATGGGATGGCAAAGGCACTAAAGGCCCAAAGTCCTTTTGAATGACAAGTTTGAATTGATCAAAGAAGAAAATTTGATGTGACAATTATACCATTGGTAATCTATCTTCTCCGAGCTGATGAATCATATAAGAACAGCATTAGACCTCTCTAATCAGCATCACTAAGATAACTCATTGATGGAAAATACCCCCACAATCAAGGTTTTTGGATCAAGGAACCGATATAAACCACAATGTCTTGCCGATTGACAAAATTCTAAAATTACTTGTCAAGTTGTCATATTCTCCACATAGAGCAGTGGAACCATCTATCACATATTTCACAAACTATGCATGCAGCAGCCCTAAAAGTGGATGATGTATCAAGGGAGTTGCATCTTCAAGCATTAACAGTAAGAGTCTTGTACACCAAGAAGGCACTTCATAGATCACATTTGGCATAGGATTTCTCTTCTTGCTCCTACTATGTGTTACAACGCTTAAGAACATGATTTAGAAGCAAGACCCATGCTAAAGCACCGCGAAGAAACGGCATTGTCTTGGACATTCTTCTGCGTGGTCCCAGAATCGACATATTCCGCTGAATTGGTGTCATACCCATTGTTAAACCACCCATTATCAAGAAGGCACGATGACCGCAAACATAGAACAAGAACGTGAGGTTGTATTACCATAGCAATCAACCTCTCGCCAATGGAAAGCGTGAAACATGTCAGAAATTGAATGTACTATTAGCGCAAACATTTGATTGCATATAGGCATGGCCAATATTGAAAAGCTTCTTTACTTACCACGTGCACATTCAGATCCGACATATCTTCCTCGTGCTGCAGCCCTTTCTTTAAATTTAGCTCTTGAGTCTTTGACAGACTTGAAAGTGCATACTTCGGGCAAAAAATAAAAATGCATGAGCTTTGTATTGCGCACTTTGCTATTTGTATAACGGACTTTTACACTTATTATCCCACAATTGTTTGTTTTTTGTTTTATACATATTTCTTTGTATGGTCTCCTTGGAGGACATGGGCCGAAGAACTTTGTGGAGGAAGGAAGGAAGGAAAGGCTTTTTTGCCCACCTTAACCCAATCGGGTTATACCAAGTACATAAGGGATCAAGTGATCCCGGACCAAGTCCAAGAACATGGGCCGGCCCAAACCAAAGCACAACGCGGAGCTGATGAACACAACCATCATGACCCGGATTAAAACCACCTCGTCTGCTGATGACTATGGCTGCTCATGTGGTCCATTCTTAAAAGCAACAAGCATACCTTTCAGTGCTCCCAAGCATTGTGACCAAGAAACAAACCATGTTTCTTCACAACCTGGTGCTGGAAACAGACGCCTTAACGCCAATCGCCTTCGCAGTGGAAGGCGGCCGGGGAGATTGTTTGGAAATTGAGAAGGTCATACCCCCATATGGAATGGAAAGAGGTGGAGGTTGAGGACATCAGTGACATCGAATTTATCCTTACGGCGTACATGAATTCTATCCATCATTGCATCCGGCCTGGTGGAGCAATCGAGCCAAAGCGCCAAATAGTATGGAGGAGGGAATTTCATAGGGCATGCAAATGAACAATAATTAGATAAGCCGGTATGGGTGAATGGGTGCGAGGCCAGATGGATTGGGAACCTATTGACATAGGTAGTGATGAAGAGCCATGGTACTTTTAAAACTTTGCCGTGATCTAGTCCTCATGCTTTTTTCTTCCCATTAAAATCAATCCAAAAAATTTGAATCTCGAAGGAATATAAAATATGTCAATTCATAATAGTAGAGGATAACAGATACTTTTAGAGACCAAATGAATGAAGCAACATTGAGAACTTATATATTGGAATGGAGACAGGTTTACCGCAGATATCGAAGGCCAAAGACATGCGGGTACATGAATTTTGGGTACTTTGCGTGGAGAACCTAAAAGATACTTTTAGATGGAGACACCCTAGCATGAACAATAATTAGATAATCGTATGCTTCTGATTTATAATTTTGCTTGTTCTTTTGGTTTCTATATATGTTTCAAGAATGTTGCATTGATGGAAAAAATGAAAAAAAAAAATAAGAAACTTTTGAAAAATGTTATTTGACCTGGGCAAGAAAAAGTTTTGATGCGTTCATATAGAAAACTGGATATATCCGGATTGAATGGTATTGAGGCATTGGTTTGCTTATAGAAGAAAGCTTTAAAAACCAAAAAACAATGAATGGGAAAAGTATTGTGATTGTATCTCGCATATGCATGGGAATAGCCCTCGCCTCTTAAGGGCAAACAACAAGTTGCTTCGATCAAGACCATGCATAGGGGATTCGAATCCCCCGACTTGTACCTTCGTGATATTGTAACACAATGGAGGCGTAATCTTGGGAGGTTTGAATTTTGTGATTAACACTCATGTTTAACACTATAAGCCTTTTGGCAAAGATAGAAATAATGGCAAGGACTTTTCAAGTCCTCCAAATCTTGTGGACTTTGTCAGATGCAAAGGATTAAAAATATAGAGCCACCTAAGCATTTGAGGAGGTGTATGGCTAGGATGCAATGATGGGATATATGTTTTAGAATATTCCCCAATCTAAATTGAAATGCATGTATATAAGAACAAAATATAATATGTTAACTCACTGGAGACCACTTGTTATTCAATGAAATAGGAAGGACCACTGTTGTTTCATTTTACCATTTCTGTCACGTCACAATAAGATGAGAACAAGCCATTTTTTTTATGCCTTCTTTCAAGCCAATAAGATGAGAACGCTTCATTTTTTTATGCCTTCTTTTACGTGGCTCAACAAGTTTTTTCCAAAAAAGAGTGCCCTCGTGGTTGAGGGATTATTAAGTTACTTTAGAACATTACATTGATAGCCCCTCAAATTTTGAACAAGCTGAATTAGAACAAGATTCTAGGAAAGGACGCTATCACTTTAAATCCACAAGCATCCACTTCAAAGTGTGGGCATTGGTCAAAGTAAAATTGAGATAACAAATATCCCTAAGTCCTGATTGAAGCCATAATAACATTAATCCCATTTATTCAATGGAAGGAAGATCCAAGGATGGGAAATTTCCCTAATAGTTCTACAAACACTTGTTCCTTGGATCAGATATAAGCATTCCCTTTGACTTTAAGCAAAAATCCTAAGATGGGTAGACTAGTTTGAAATGAGAAACCCTTTTAATGGGATGGCAAAGGCAAGGAGAGGCCCAAAGTCCTTTTGAATGACAAAGCCTGGAATTGATCAAAGAAGAAAATTTGCTGTGACAATTATACCATTGGTAGTCTATCTCTTGAGCTGATGAATCATATAAGAACAGCATTAGACC
>JAJEKV010000681.1:0-118873 GCA_021234155.1 Isoetes taiwanensis
ATCCAAAGATGCTCCCATGTTTTCGCGGGAGAATAAAGATGAGGTCCATATCGGCAAAGAACCGAAGTTAAATTGTCATCCTTCGCCATGTGGGCCGGGAAGCCCCCGACGAATTCCAAGAGACCATCTTGCGCAGTAACAATCCCTACTTGTCGGCAAGGGATCTGCAGCTGCAGTCCGTGCTTGGCGCACAAGGGGTGGCGGAGATATGGTGGCGGATGTGGCATGGCATGGCCTATAGCGTACTAGAGCTGGGATCCCATCGGAAGGGCCTCCGTTAAAGTGGTGTTCGGAGGCCCGTTCGCTTGGTCGCCTGAAGACCGAGATCCTTCCCCTGCACCAGCCCCACGCTCCTCCCATGTTTTGGAAGTTCGACTTTTTCAACTCGCCTTCACATTAGCGAGGCATTATAGGCCCATTATGACATCCCCCTCTGTAATGACCAGTGCTAGACCCATCTGCAGAGGTACTGCTGCCCGATCCCCCAGTGGATCATAAAGCTGTTGTAAGTATTGTACCCATTGCTTCGAGGTGATGTTTCCTGTGGGCTGTGTAGGCTTGCTCAATACCCTTCTCCAGAATGTCCTAGGGTGGAACAACTGTTGCTGGTGCTCCAAGAGGTATCTGGCTTTCTTGGTCTTGAGGAAAGAGCGGTATTGACTGATGGCATATGGGATTCGGCCATCAAACCGCCATTCGCGGGGAAGGTGGTAGCTCCCCCGAGGGCCTTCGTGGGAGCAGCCTCTCGAAGCATCGTCCACCGGTCGTCGAGGAAGTCGGTAGGGCGTCACGCTGCTGAAGTGTGGGAAGCTATAGTGTTCCCTCCAGGTCATGCTCAAGCATCCAGGCATAGATCTCTGCACGGTCATAATCTAGGCGCAGCCGGGGCACATGGGGTGCTGAGGCAATGGTCGCGCGGGTGGCCTGCCAGTCTCAGGAATAGGGGCTGGTGGTCTGAGTCTACTTCCTCGTCCCGACTGTCTGTTCTAATGCTGAAATGGGTAATCAGGTGTAGATCTTGCTCATCTGCCAGTACATAATCCACCACACTAGTGCCACCTCCCTGGTTCTCATGTCTACAAGTGCATCGGCTAGAAGACGGCACTGTGCTAGCCCATTGCAAATAACCAAGTCAAAGATACTTCCTAGCAACAACAACTGTCTGCCATGGCGTGCCACCTGGCTGTCATCTGATGTCCTTGGCCAAGCCACCTCTGTGGGGTCCAGCTGCAACACATCCTCTGCGAGGAGTTTAAATTCGAGGATCTGCCTTTTTGTCGGTGCATTAAAGTCTCCAAGCAACATGACCTTGCCCAATTGTTTTGTGCGGGCCAGATGTCATCATATAGATCGACATAAGGCTGTAGCATATCCACGTCCGAGTGGGTGTGGTAGAAGTTGCTCTCGGCATGTGGAAAGTAGCAGGCCGCCACAAAGAGGGGGCTGCCACCATAGTTCTGCACGCGCACCCACAAGTATCTATTGTGCTTGTCTGTCTTGCACAGTGGAAACCGGGATCGCCAAAGGTCAGTTGCCGTGGTAGTGCGACCCCTCCATGTCCCCACTTTCCCCGCGCATTCATTGAAGGCTAAGGGCGCTTAGTATCCCCAAGTCGGGTAGGTCAGATCCAAGATGCCCCCATGTTTTTCGTGAGAATAAAGATGAGGTCCATATCGGCGGCAACTGAGTTGAAATTGTCATCCTTCTGCCATGGGCCCGGGAAGCCCTGACAATTCCAAGAGACCATGCGCAGGCACAATCCCTATTTGTCGGGCGTGAGCCGCAGCTTGCATCCTAAGAGCGCGCACAAGGGGTGGCGGGAGATATGGTGATGTGGCATGGCGGTAGGGGCGGTACTAGATGGGATCCCATCAAGGGCCTCGAGTGTTACTGAGGTGCCCAGATCCGTTGGTCGCCGGAAGACCGCATCCTTCCCCCACCAGTCCGCCGCCTCCATGTTTGCGAAGTTCCTGACTTTTTCCCAACTCAAGGCCTTCACATTAGCGAGGCATTATAGGCCCATTATGACATCCCCCCTCTGTAATGACCGGTGCTAGACCCATCAGAGGTATCGCTGCCCCATCCCCAAAGGGATCATAAAAGTCATTGGGGTATTGTACCCATTGCTCGAGGTGATGTTTCCTGGGTACATGTAGGCTTGCTCAATACCCTTCTCCAGAATGTCCTAGGGTGGAACAACATGCTTTGGTGCTCCAAGAGGTATCCGGCTTTCTTGGTCTTGAGGAAAGAGAAGATTGACTGATGGCATATGGGATTCGGCCATCAAACCGGCCAGCTGCGTGGGAAGGTGGTAGCTCCCGGGATCTCTCGTGGAGCAGCCTCTCCCCGGCATCTCGGTCACCGATCGCCGGGCGAGCCGAAAGTAGGGCGCCAGTTTGCTGGAAGTGTGGGAAGCTATAGTGTTCCCTCCGGTCAGCTTTCGAAGCATCCGTGCATAGATCTCTGCCTGCGGTCATAATCTAGAGCCTGGTACGGGGGCACATGGGGTGCTTTGAGGCAATGGTCGCGTGGTGGCCTGCCAGTCTCGGAATAGGGGCTGGTGGTGCGAGTCTACTTCGTCCCCGATAGGGACTGTCTGTTCTAATCTTTGAAATGGGTAATCTGATAGATCTTGCTCATCTGCTAGTACATAATCCACCACACTAGTGCCACCTCCACGGTTCTCATGTCTACAAGTGCATCGGCTAGAAGACGGCCTTCGTGCTAGCCCATTGCAAATAACCAAGTCAAAGATGCTTCCTAGCAACAACAAATCGCCCGCCATGGCGTGCCACTGCCTATCATCGATGTCCTGGCAAGCCACCTCCTGTGGGGTCTGTAACAACATCCTCTCCGGAGGAGTTTAAATTTCGGGATGCCGCCTTTCGCCCCAATTGTTTGGAAGGGCGTATGTCATCATATAGATCGACATAAGGTTGTGCATATCCACGCCCCAGTGGGTGTGGTAGAAGTTGCTCTCAAGATGTGGAAAGTAGCAGTCGCCATACAAAGAGGGGCTGCCACCATAGTTCTGCACGGCGCACCCACGTGTATCTATTGTGCTTTGTCTTGCCGCAGGGGAAACCCGTGCCAAGCCAATGCAGTGGTAGTTTACCCCCTCCATGTCCCCACTTTCCGCATTCATTGAAGACGGCGGCTAGTATCCGCAAGTCGGGTAGGGTCAGATCCAAGATGGTCCCATGTTTTTAGGAGAAAGATAAGGTCCATATCGGGCGCAACCGAAGTTGAAATTGTCATCCTCTCGCCATGGGCGGGGAAGCCTCGACAATTCAAGAGACCATGCGCAGCACAATCCCTATTTGCCGCGCGAGAGCTGCAATTCGCGATCCGGTGGCACAAGGGGTGGCGGAGATGTGGTGGTAGCATGTGCATGGCGGTAGTGGCAGGTACTAGAGTGGGATCCCATCGGCGGGCCTGGCGCTCGGTGTGCCACGCATCAGCATTTGGTCGTCGGAAGACCTGCATCCTTCCCCAGACCAGTCCCGCTGCTCATCCATGTTTGCGGAAGTTCCTGACTTTTTCCAACTCGCGCCTTCACATTAGCGAGGCATTATAGGCCCATTATGACATCCGCCAGAATGACCATTACTAGACCCATCGGCGGAGAGGTATCACGTGCCCGATCCCCCAGTGGATCATAAAGCTGTTGTAAGTATTGTACCCATTGCTTCGAGGTGATGTTTCCTGTGGGCTGTGTAGGCTTGCTCAATACCCTTCTCCAGAATGTCCTAGGGTGGAACAACTGTTGCTGGTGCTCCAAGAGGTATCTGGCTTTCTTGGTCTTGAGGAAAGAGCGGTATTGACTGATGGCATATGGGATTCGTCATCAAACCAGCAGTTGCGGGGGAAGGTGGTAGCTTCCGAGGGCCTCTGTGAGCAGCCTCTCTCCGGCTACCGCATCCGGCCACCGGAAGGAGCCGAGTCAAGAGGGCGTCGGGCTGAAGTGTGGGAAGCTATAGTGTTCCCTCCAGGTCATGCTCAAGCATCCGTGCATAGATTCCAAGCACGGTCATAATCTAGGCGCGCACCGGGCACATGGGGGTGCTGAGGCAATGGTCTGCGGGTGGCTTGCCGCCCCAGGAATAGGGGCTGGTGGTCCGAGTCTACTTCCTCGCCCCGACCGTCTCTGCTCTATCTTTGAAATGGGTAATCGTGTGTAGATCTTTTTTTTTTATGGTAAGATTATATATATATTATTAATTATAAAGTATGTACAATAGAGATACAGATGATGAGGAAGCCCAAAGTACTATAAGAAGAGAGGGCCTCGACTCGTCTTCCCCACTAGAAGGCTACTATAAGGAGATTCTTCTTTCTTCACCTAAGAGTGGGTACTATAGCGAGAGCCAGCTCCGTTCCAGTACAGGGCCCACCTATTATCAGTAGTACTAACTTACTCGTTATCAACCCAGTGGCACTTGAAGTAAGAATAGAACCCAACCAAGGTTCCAACTTTATCAAGTCCTCTGTTATATTCCAAACCTTTCTTCTTGTGATGAGGTAGGGCCATCAGAGCAACCTCCATATTGAAAGAATTCTTTAGCTTATCTATGGAGATCCCTTGACCACCTAAAGCCACATCACACTGGTGCTTCCAGATAACCCAAAGTGACAGATTCACCAGGGAGGCCTTAATACAGCAACGATCAGTGATGAGAACCAGATCTGGCCAGACTTGTTGGCTTAACATGATATCAATAATAGGACAGACCCACTGCCAAAACTCAGCAATCCGGGGACAGAAAAAGAGATGCGCTACAGATTCAGTGACCTGACAGCCCAATGGATATTTATCATCAACCGTGATACCCTTTTGAAATAACCTTTCCTTAGTACTTAATCCCCCTTGAAGAGCTAACCATCTGAAGAACTGTTTCTAGAGCAGATAGATTTCCAGGAGTTTGACAGTAAGGTTTTGGTGTCTGCCAAACTAATTCCAAGCCTAGTCTCAGCTATGAGGGGGGTGTCCTGGCACAGATCCCTGTATATCCTTTTAACACTATACTGATTTATCCCATCATATAGCCAGGACTCCCGTGACCCCACAATACCTGTCAGATTAGTGGCGTTCCATAGGATTTCCTTTAAAACCCTACGATCTCCTTCCCCTGGGTTCGAGATTGTCCCCTTGAATGCAGTTCAGGAAACCCATCTACCAGTAACCCACAAGTGCTGTAATTGAGTTATTCCACAACTCTTCCATTTGACAAAGATACGTGGGTGTGAGAGGGCCAAAGGAAGCCCACCCCTCTCCCAGATCCTAGTGTTCCAGAATAGACTAAAGCCACCCGCATCCCTAGGGGGATCCATAGGAGAGAAGAGATGCTGCACCTGTGACCAAGCATTAAGAATTTTCCGCATAACAGGGGAAGTTCCAGGAGCCACCTTAAAATTATAGAACAAAGCACCAAGCTCATCTCTAGGAAGAGATGGCTTACCAAGGAGTTTGCCTTGTTTCAACCAGTAAGAGACAAATCTCAAAGCAGGGGATGACTCACCTTGTAAAGCTCGCCAGACAAATTTGGCTGCCAGAGCCTGAGCTTGTAAGAAGGAATCTTTACAACCCAAACCACCATCTTTTCTATCACGACAGAGTTCGCCCCAGGCCACCTTTGCCATACCCCCCCAGATGAATTTCCGGATGATAGTTTGTATTTGGTTATACACCCCCTTCTGGGCAACCATGACTGATGAGTAATAAATATGAGAAGCGGAAAGAACCGCATTTGCAACTGTCACTCGACCAGCTGTAGACAGGCACTTTGTAGACCACAAACCAACCTTTTTTCGGAGTTTATCGAGTATAGGGGCCCAGAGTCCTTTAAGACTGTCTGACAGCACCAGGGGAAGTCCAAGAAGTTTAAATGATTCCCCGGCAGAGACTACTGGGAAGCCCAAACCCCTGGCTCGAGGATTAATAACACCTTCCGTTGGCCAAAGGACAGAGCATTTATTGGCATTGAGGCCAATACCAGAGATAATCTCAAAGGATAACAAGATCTCTCGGAATGAGGTAAGGCTGTTGTCATCATACCTAAGAAACATAAACGTATCGTCAGCGTACTGCATGATCGTCAGCTTATCCACACCGTCTGGAAAGGTCAAGCCTTCTAAATTCCCCTCGACTACTTTGAGGTGGACCATTCTTGTTAAAAGATTTGCCATGATGAGAAACAGATAGGGGGCAAGGGGGCAGCCTTGCCTTATACCTTTTTTGAGCTTAAATAGACCAGAAGATTGCCCGTTAACCAGCACAGAGGCAGAGGCTAGGTTGTTCATCCCTAGAGCGAGTCGAATGAATTGATCATCAAATCCCATATAACCCATAACTGCACGCAATCCTGCCCATCTAAGAGAATCATATGCCTTTCTAAAATCCATCTTAATCATTACACACTTTTGTTCTGAGACCTGACACCAATGCAACCCCTTCCCCGTCACAGGTAATTATCCGGGATATATCCGCGGGGCAAGAAGGCTGATTGCTCCATCCCAATGATCCTATTGAGTATGGGTTTCAATCGATTGGCAATAGCTTTCATAATCACTTTGTAGATGGCATTAGTAAGAGCAATGGGCCTCCATTCACTCAAGGTTAAAGGCCTGGGAACCTTGGGGACGAGCGTGATAAAACCAGCTGCTAGGGTAGGATGTAGAGAGCATGAGGCCCAAGCACCACAGACTGCCTTAACAAAATCATCCCCGAGAACATCCCAAAATTCAACAAAGAATTCGGGGGGGAAACCATCCGGACTGTGAGATTTTCCAAATGGGCTAGAGAGCATAGAGTCTTGTAGATCTCATCCTTCTCAAAATTATGGAGTAAATGTCTATTTTCAGCAAAGACTAACCCTCACCCCCACCAATACTTGGCCAACTAGGAGTTAATTTGAAGATGGAACGAGGGGGGTAGGGGATCTTCTTCAAATTGTTTTTCAAAACTTCCACGTATAAAGGACCTGATTTCCTGTGGGTCTTCAAGTGCATTGAGATTATCATCCTTCACCGTTACCATACTATTTTCTGCTAATCTAGCCCCTGCCATCCTAAAGAAACATTTAGAGTTTTCATGGTCTAGTTCGGCATACCATTTGGTTTTGGAGCGGACTGCAGCTCCTCTGGCCTCCTCCTCCTCTATTGCCTTGGCTTTTCTTTTAACATCTCCTCTGTATTCTGTTTTGCCATATTATGCGGATCCAATAGCAGCTCCTGTTTGACCTCTCTCAGAAGATTGTAGACTTCATCCTTTTCCCTTTTAAACTCCATAGCTCTATTCCTGCCCCACCCTTTTACCCATCGCTTGATAAGCCCAATCTTTCTAACCCATCCCTTCATACTATATGTGTTATCAACAGCCGCTAGTGAGGAAGCAAAGACCCTAAAGGGCTTACAGAAAGCCTCCTTCCCCAGCCAGGACGTATTAAACTTGAAGGGAATGTTTCCATCCATCCGGGTAGTTGAAACATCTTCCAAGGTTAAACTTTGGGGGACATGATCAGAGTGAGAAAATGCCAACTCACCCTCAACATAGCACCTGTCCATAAAACCCGCCGACTTATTGGCCATATAGAACCTATCCAACAAGCAGTAAACTCTGTCCTGTCCCTTTTGCTTGTTTGACCATGAAAAGGTGGCATTGGAAGGCGGAACCAAGGCAAATCCAGCATTATCAAGTAATGAATTCCAGGTTGAGTTCTCCTCAGTTGATAGGTTTCTATGTAACCCTACCTTCTGGTCCCATGTATCAGTCATATTAATGTCTCCTCCAAGGATCCAATTATCTGTTGTGTTGGCCTGGAGAGAGATCCAGGACTCAATTTCCTTCCACATGACTTATTAGATGCATAAACATTGATGATTCCCCAATGACAATTATTTGTTTCAAAGGTAACCACCTGCCATCTCCCATCCCCTGCAGAGTAATAAGTTTTTTGCACTAAACCTTTCCAAAGTATACTTATACCCCCTTTTGTTCCCCTGGCAGCACAACTGAGGGAGGAATAGTTGTTGCCGACCCATTTACCCAAAGAGCTTGCCTGGAGGTCAGGGAGCCTGTGTTCCTGAATAATTATAATATCTGCCTTCATGGAACGAATTGCTGCAATCAACCCCGTTTAAGAACACCTTTTATGCCCCTAAGATTCCATGAGACGATCTTCATATTAAAAACAAGAAGTCAACTTGGAGCACCAGAGATACCATACCAGATGAGGGCAAGATCAAAGCCTATAGAGGCCCACAAGGGCAACAGTATCAAGGTAGATAATACCTGTCGTACAATAGCCCCCTGCCCCCCATTTCTTACCAATCTACAAGGGGAATATGTCAAAGGAAGACCCACCACCAAGAGATGCAGATCACGTAGGGGATAACTCGGAAATCCACGTGTCGCCCCAGGGACTATAGCCCACCAGGACCCCCCAAGATGTAATGATCCTATAAAAAGTATCATAACAAGCCGAGCGAAACACCTTTTTCTTTTAGGCCCAACATTCCCCCAATACTCTCCCCCCCTCCATTTCGTTCCCAATTTTTTAAGACCCCCCTTGATCACCCATAACTCCCTAATCCACCATGATGTGTTTTCTAGAGAGCCTAGAGGGGAGCGAACCTCGATAAGCAAGAGAGAGCACATGCCCTTTTTGACCCCACTATCCCTTTCTAGGATTGCCCCAAGGGCCATTGTTTCCCCATACCCACAGCATTTGACCCTCCTCCAAATTAGTCCCAATCTGTTTGGAAAAAGCATCAAAGGAAGAGGGGATCCCACGCTCCCTATAACCATCTGCACAAGAGGAGGCCCATCCCCCCCTAAACACAAAGGATCATAGCAGTCAATGAAGTCACAGTAATGATTAACCCACCATGGTTTAAAGTTTTGACCCAATAAATGTAAAGGGATGTCTTTAGGAGAATCAACCTTATCTCCACGTCCACTACAACATTCCCTGTACAAGCCCTCAACTTCCACCCTAATCAAGCCCTTTATGGCTCCTAAAAAGACAATACAAAAATATGATAGTAGAATGAATAAGATCATCCATTCATAACTGGAAGGGTTGATTGTAGCCCATAATTGAAAGGTGTGGAAGGTGTCTATAGTTTTAAATTCCAGCCTTAATGTGATGCTTGTTCTATTGTACATCGAGACAAGAATAGTAGACAAGTTCATTAAGAGAGCATCCATTAATAGAAGTCTGTTTTCATCACAACAGATTACAAAAACTTATCCAAAGTAGCCCCTGTACCAGAGTATGCAGCCCCTGCACCAGAGTAACCAGCATCGAAACCAAAAAGTTCAGCATCCCACTGATGGAAGAAGAAAAAACTTCACCGCAGACCCAACCCATCGGATCTGCTTGTGTCCTTAACGATTCCAGCCCCAAAGGGAGCTTAGAAGACCCAAAAACAGAGCATCTAGAAGTAACCAGCTGCCGATAAAATGAGAAACTAACCTGGGAATACAACTCCATTAATCTGATATCCAGCCAACAACTCCCAGCCAAATCATTTCTTTTTAGCAGTATCATCTCTAGAGTGATCTAAGAGAAGCTTGGCCACCGCCGATTCGAACTCATACTTATTAGCTTTCTTTCCAGCCACTTTTTTCTTCTTTTGTTTAGCTTCTTCTGCGAGTTTAACTTCATCAATCAGAAGCTCAGAACTTTGAGGAGGCAGTACCTCCAGAGCAACATCACGAGGTACAGCTGAGATATCAGATGAGAAAAGGTGTCGAACATCTTCTACCACAAGGTCCTCAGGAACTTGACTATCCAAAGGTATTTCCTTAGATCGATCCTGCAGGATGAGAACCTCTTGAGGCTGATGTTGCTCAAGAGAAAGAGGGGAAGGATCTAACTGGGTCTGATGTAGCAGATCAACCTTCAACCAGGTCGCAACAGGGAGGCCATACAACTGAGCTACCTCTTGAGGCTGATGCTGCTCAAGAGAGAAAGGGGAAGGATCTAACTGGGTCTGGTATGACAGAGCAGCCTCCAATAGGGACGCAACAGGGAGGCCTTGTAACTGAGGTAGAGACTCTCTGCTAGAGAGAGAGGGGACCAAGCAGTTAGCCTGAGGAGGGGCGGCTGGCTTAGTTTGTCCTGCAACCTCTATGCTTGATTGAGAGGGGACAGCTGACTTGCTGTGGCCTGCCGGTAGTTCACCTTCCCCAACAGAGTAAGGAATGTCAGGACAAGGTGGATCAGAAAGCAGAGCTTGGGAAGAAGACAGAGGTTCCCTTTCAAGCAAGGCCGTTTTCTGTTTGTCTGTTACAGGGGGAGGCATCTTGGGATCCCCATAGCGGTTATAGCCAGAATATTCAGCATGTTCTGCATAGAGATTTCGGAGACTGTCCCTTTGTTTGTGGGACCTTGCAACTGGAATAAATCCTTCGTTATCAAAGAGCATTGATTTGCCAACCTCATCTACAACTATTGGGTCATAGATTTCCCCAGCATGTACCAAGGCTGCACACTTCTCACAAGGCAGTGGGAGACCGGACACTTGAAGAGCAAACTCAACAATCTCATTGTTGAAGCCTTTGAAGAAAATGGCATGGGGAAGAGGCTTAAAGAGGTTAACCGAGATGCAGATTTTAGGGGGCTCATTGGGACAGCCACCCATGCAAACAAACTCTCCAAGCCCTGAAGCTATGATTTTGAGAGCTTTTTCTGTCCAAAACTCCGAACTAAGATTGGCTAGGGATAGCCATACTGGGAAGAAGAGGGCTTCAGGGTTTTTGGCGCAGAACTTCGGCCTCCACCGCTGGAACAGGATCTGGCCTCTAAGGCAAGTGATGATTCCTTTCCTGAAGATTAGATCAGCATCCCTCTCGCTTGGAAAGGTAATCAAGTAGTACTGATTGCCTAAAGGCTGCAGCCTGGGTAAACTTCGGCCCATGGACAACCGATCCAGAGCCTTCTTGATTTCAGCCACTGAGGGGTTTCCCCTAATGACCTTGGCAATAAGACCAAGTCTATCGAGGTGGCGGATCCTGTTAGCCACCTCGGGGATATGAAGGGAAAGAGAAATGTGATCCTCCATATCCAATGGAGCCGTCTGTGTATTATCCATAGAGCTCCAGCCAATATTGGCTTTCTAACCAGGTGCAGTTCACTAATAAAGACTGAGTGGGTTCAGCTCCTTGATAACCGAAAACAAGTTGTCTAACTTGCCTTCTAACCAGGAATGGATCACCTCTGATAGCCAAACCGCCTATGCAGTTAAACTGGTCTTGATAGATATGTCTGCTATCGATTATCGTTGCCCACAGCTGATCAACAGGTCCTTGAACAAATCCCCACCAAATAAACTCAGTATTGGCAAGGAAGGCCGATTTGACAATACTAAGAACAGCTCGGGGAGGTGGAGATCCGAGAGAAGATGAAAAAGGGGACGAAAAACCTTGGGAGGATAACAATGGAGATGGAGGAAAAGACGAGAAGGGGGAGGAGAAACCTTGAGAGGATGGTAAGGGGGATGAGGGGAAAAAAGTATCAGATATCTGGGGACTCGAGTCTGGAGTAAAATGCAGGAAATCCATTTGGAACCAGCATTACACCGTTCTATAGAGCTCCAAAGTAACAAACTCTGCAAGCTGATCTGAGAATATAGAGAACTTGGCCTTGGGAGGACGGTCAGAGCCAAGATAAGCTATTTTGAGCTCAATGGAGGAAGCCACTGGGTCGATGGTTGGGCCAGATTGTTCGCCAATGAAGAATATATCTGGGAAGATGGACTCATCAACCAGAAAAGCCCAGAGGTCGACTGTAGAGCCTTCCAACCAGCCACAGCAGTTCCGATCAGTGGTGTAAAAGATGGCAAAATATTTAGAGTTTTCGGGTGCAGATGGGACTGGAGATGATAGTGAGGAGCTGGGCTCAGAACATAAGATATGTAAGGGGAGAGGGACGCCCATGGAGCTCCGGCATTATGAGATCAACGAAGACTTGATTAGGCAAGGAAAAGTTGTTGAATAAAAGACTGCAGTGACTGCAGTGATGATCATCAAAGGGAAAACCAGACTTGGATTGGATTGTGGAAAGGGGAAGAATTATGGGATTATAAAGGCAACTCCTGGCACCACTGCAAGTTGCCAGAGTCCCAATCCATCCAAATCCTTTCAGCAATCATGCGAAGTCTTGGTCAAAGGGTTGCTTTTACGGCAGCAAGAAACCAAATCCGGTCCCCCCCTCACAAGGGGACCAGCTGCTCTTGAAGGAGACCTACGAAAGTGTCGGAGTAAGGGAGGGGAGAGAGACATGGATTCTCCCTAAACCGAAAACTACTGCCATCGCCCGCGCCTGGAATCGCCATCGCTAGTTCTCCAATGTCGTAATCTGCTAGTACATAATCCACCACACTAGTGCCACCTCCCTGGTTCTCATGTCTACAAGTGCATCGGCTAGAAGACGGCACTGTGCTAGCCCATTGCAAATAACCAAGTCAAAGATACTTCCTAGCAACAACAACTGCTTGCCATGGCGTGCCCGTCATATCCGATGTCCTTGGCCAAGCCACCTCACGGGGTCGGTACAGAACACATCCCTCTGCGAGGAGTTTAAATTTCGGGATCTGCTCGGCCCCGCCCAATTGTTTGTGCGGCTGTATGTCATCATATAGATCGACATAAGGCTGTAGCATATCCACGTCCGAGTGGGTGTGGTAGAAGTTGCTCTCGGCATGTGGAAAGTAGCAGGCCGCCACAAAGAGGGGGCTGCCACCACAGTTCTCGCACGCCAGCACTACGGGTATCTGTTGTGCTTGTTTGTCTTGCACAGGGAAACTGACTATGCCAAGGCTGTCCGGTGGTAGCAAGCGACCCCTCCATGTCCCCACTTTCCCGTGCATTCATTGAAGACGAAGTGGCGCTAGTATCCCGGCAAGTCGGGTAGGCTGTATCCAGCATGCTCCCATGTTTTCGTGAGAAAGATGAGGTCCATATCGGCATCAACCGAGTTGAAATTGTCATCCGGGCCTGGGAAGCCCGACAATTCCAAGAGACCATGCGCAGCACAATCCCTTCTTTGGCCGGGGAGCTCGCGCTTGGAGATCCCGGCGGCTGCACAAGGGGTGGCGGGGAGATGTGGTGGTAGCATGTGGCATGGCGGTGAGTGGCGTGGTACTAGAGCCGGGATCCCATCGGAAGGGCCTCGAGTGTCCGAGGTGCCCGTGCTCGGCATTTGGTCGCCGGAAGAGACGCATCCTTCCCGCACTCAGTCACGCCGCTCATCCATGTTTGCGGAAGTTCCGACTTTTTCCAACTTCGCCTTCACATTAGCGAGGCATTATAGGCCCATTATGACATCCCCCTCTGTAATGACCAGTGCTAGACCCATCTGCAGAGGTACTGCTGCCCGATCCCCCAGTGGATCATAAAGCTGTTGTAAGTATTGTACCCATTGCTTCGAGGTGATGTTTCCCCGTGGGGTGTAGGCTTGCTCAATACCCTTCTCGTAATGTCCTAGGGTGGAACAATCTTCTACCGGTGCTCCAAGAGGTATCCGGCTTTCTTGGTCTTGAGGAAAGAGCGTATTGGATCGATGGCATATGGGATTCGCTATCAAAACCAAGAAGCAGTGGGAAGGTGGTAGCTTCCGAGGGCCTCTGGAGCAGCCTCTCCGGCGACATCTGCATCCACCGCCGCCGAAAGGAGTTGAGTCGCAAGAGGGCGCCCGGCCGCTGAAGTGTGGGAAGCTATAGTGTTCCTCCGGGTCATGCTCAAGCATCCGTGCATAGATCTGCGACGGGTCATAATCTAGGCTAGGGCACATGGGGTGCTTGAGGCAATGGTCGCGCTGGTGGCTTGGCCCCGTGAATAGGGCTGGTTCGAAGCCTCGCCCGAATAGGGGCTGGTGGTCCGCTAGTCTACTTCCCCCGACCGGGCCTTTGCATTCTATCGCCGACTTCCAAATGGGTAATCAAGTGTAGATCTTGCAATCGGGCCGCCAAATTACAATCCACCACACACTAGTGCCACCTCCCTGGTTCTCATGTCTACAAGTGCATCGGCTAGAAGACGGCACTGTGCTAGCCCATTGCAAATAACCAAGTCAAAGATACTTCCTAGCAACAACAACTGCCTGTCATAGCATGCCACCTGGCTGTCATCTGATGTCCTTGGCCAAGCCACCTCTGTGGGGTCCAGCTGCAACACATCCTCTGCGAGGAGTTTAAATTTCGGGATCTGCTCGGCCCCTGTGCGCGCATTAAAGTCTCCAAGCAACATGACCTTGTCCAATTGTTTGTGCTGCTGTATGTCATCATATAGATCGACATAAGGCTGTAGCATATCCACGTCCGAGTGGGTGTGGTAGAAGTTGCTCTCGGCATGTGGAAAGTAGCAGGCCGCCACAAAGAGGGGGCTGCCACCACAGTTTTGCCGCAAGACCCACTGGTATCCGTTGTGCTTTTGTCCGTCTTCGGGTAATGTGGAAACCGATCGCGCAAAAGGCTGTCCCGGTAAAGTATGACGATCCCTCCATGTCCCCACTTTCCCGTGCATTCATTGAAGACGAAGTGGCGCTAGTATCCCGGCAAGTCGGGTAGGCTGTATCCAGCATGCTCCTATGTTTTCGTGAGAAAGATGAGGTCCATATCGGCGGCAACCGAGTTGAAATTGTCATCCTTCTGCCATGGGCCCGAAAAGCCCTGACAATTCCAAGAGACCATGCGCAGGCACAATCCCTATTTGACGCGTGAGCTGCGCTGTGCATCCGGTGGCGCAAAAGGGGTGGCGGGAGATGTGGTGGCAGCATGTGGCATGGCGGTAGTGGCAGGTACTAGAGCTGGGATCCCATCAGAAGGGCCTCAGTGTTCGAGGTGCCTCGCATCGGCCGTTTGGTCGCCGGAAGACATCCTTCCCCAGGACCTGGGCCATTTGCTCCTCCATGTTTGCGGAAGTTCCTGACTTTTTCCAACTCGCGCCTTCACATTAGCGAGGCATTATAGGCCCATTATGACATCCCCCTCTGTAATGACTAGTGCTAGACCCATGCAAAGGTGCGCGATCCCATCCCCCAGTAAATCATAAAATTTGGCGTAAAGTATTGTACCCATTGCTTCGAGCTCATGGGTGATGTTTCCTCGTGGGTAATAGGCCCATTTGCTCAATACCCTTCATCCGCACGTCCTAGGGTGGAACAAGCCGCATTGTAACGGTGCTCCAAGAGGTATCTCGCTTTCTTTGGTCTTGAGGAAAGAGCGGTCGGGTGGACTGATGGCATATGGGATTATGGCCATCAAACGAAAGCTGGCCATGGGGAAGGTGGTAGCCCCGAGGGCCTCCTCGTAGCAACCTCTCCCGAAGCATCCGTCACCGCCGCCAAGGAGCCGAGTAAGAGGGGGGGTACCGGCCGCTGAAGTGTGGGAAGCTACGTTGTTCTCTCGTGTCATGCTTTCAAGCATCCGTGCATAGATCGCAAGGTCATAATCTGAGGCACAAGGGGCATATAGGGTGCCGAGGCAATGTCGTGGAGTGGCCTGCCGGTCCAGAATGCGAATACGGTCGGTAGTGCGAGTCTACTTCCTCGCCCCGGTATGCGTTCTAATCTTTGAAATGGGTAATGGGTGTAGATCTTGCTCATCCGCCCGATGCATAATCCACCACACTAGTGCCACCTCCACGGTTCTCATGTCTACAAGTGCATCGCTATAAGGCGGACTTTGCTACCATTGCAAATAACCAAATCAAAAGATACTTCCTATAGCAACAATAAGCGTGCGCCATAGCGTGCCACCGGGAACAATCATCGATGTCCTTGGCCAGAGAAGCCACCTCTGTGGGGTCATTTTGCAACACATCCTCTGCGAGGAGTTTAAATTTCGGGATCCGCCGCCCCCCGTGGCGTGCATTAAAGTCTCAAGCAACATGACCTTGCCCAATTGTTTGTTCTTTGTATGTCATCATATAGATCGACATAAGGTCGTAGCATATCCGCGTCCGAAAGTGGGGTGTGGTAGAAGTTGCTCTCGGCATGTGGAAAGCAGCAGCCGCCACAAAGAGGGGTCGCCACCATAGTTCTCGCACGCCGCACCCACGTATCCTGCTGTGCTTGTCTGCCTGCACCGGGAAACCGACCGCAGGCGGCTGTCCGGTGGTGCGCTTACTCCCTCCATGTCCCCACTTTCCCCGCATTCATTGAAGAACGGCGGGCGCCAGTATATCCCAAGAAGTCGAAGTAGGTCAGTGATCCAAAGATGCTCCCATGTTTTCGCGGAGAAAGATTCCAGGTCCATATCGGCGACAACCGAAGCTGGAAATATCCTTCGCCATGGGTCCGGAAGCCTCGATAATCCCAAGAGACCATGCGCAGTAATAAATCCGGCAAGCCGCCAGCTGCGCATCGGTGAGCGCTGCACAAGGGGTGGCGGGAGATGTGGTGGCGCGATGTGGTATGGCGGTAGTGGCAGTGTACTAGAGCTGGATCCATCGGCGGCCTCGAAAGGTTCGAGGTGCTCTGACGGGCCGCTTGGTCGCCGGAAGACTCCTGCATCCTTCCTGGACCGGTCCATTTGCTCCTCCATGTTTGCGAAAGTCCCCCGACTTTTTCCAACAACCGGGCTTCCATTTGGGTCGATCTCTTGTTAAGCGATTGTGGCGGTCCCCTTGGCTAGTGTTGTGTTAGAATCTCGGATCTGAAAAAATTGTTTTAAGTCCAAATGAACGTAGTGTGTCTTTCATGGTTCAAACATGTCTCCAGAATATGCCACGAATATACCAGAATATATATACCATGGATATATCAATAGAAGGTTCAATTCTGTGGTTTCTAGGCCTCTGAAGTTGCGCCATGTGGCAAGGATCAGAACATGCCATGTTGTCGTAAAATAGGAAAACATTTTCCCGATGCCAGTTTTCCAAAAGACGCATTGCGTGGACGATTGGGGCGTCGCTTTTGGATCTGATCGGCTTCTACGATTCCAGCCTCCTCCATCCAGGCAGGTTAGGCTAGAGCTGGTTTACGATTTTAGCCTCTATTTTTTCCTACCCTAAAAATGTTTTGTATTGCTTGAGTAGCATCCTCACTATGGAGGTTAGAGACGAGGATGGTAATGAACCCTTCTCTCTCGGGTCCGGGATCTCTGCAGAAATGAACAATTTAAATTTGGAAAGGTTGGATGAGAATGAAATGGAGGAATTCGATCCTAAATTTATTGGAGAATCGCATCAATATGGAGAAAATATATCCTCTGAATCCCTTCAGTGCAAGCAGATTGAATATGACAGTAAATCTGAGGCAGAATCAGATATAGACATGGATCAGTCCTTATGGAGAGAACTTCCCGACCATTTAATAGATCCTATTCTAGCTAGGTTGCCAGTTTCTGATGTCTTTAGACTGAGGTCAGTTTGCAAGAAGTGGAATGAGGTTTTACATTCTCCTACATTTCTTAAAGCCTGTGCTAGAGTTCCAGTTCGCCAACCGTTCTTTCTCATGTTTGCAGATCATTTCCATAGAAGAATTGCTGCAGCATATGATTTAGAGGTTAATAAATGGCATATTATGCCATTTTCATTTTTCTTAAGATGTAGGCCGCCGGAGTCATTCCTTGTGCTTGCATCAGCAGGAGGGTTGCTGTGTTTAGAGGGCACAGGGTCACAGAGCGGATGCTTCTTTATTTCAAATCCTATAGCTAGAACTTGGAAAAGACTTCCACCAATGTTATCTATGAGGTCACCTTATATTGTAGGAATGTTTTTGCAAGAAGACAAGGAGTCTTACAAAATATTGGCAGTTCAAGATGGGGACTCTCTGATATCTCAAGTGTATGACTCTAAGAAAAATTTATGGGAAATGACAGACACCCTTCCTAGAAGAACAGCTCTGATTGGAGGTGCGTCATATCATAATGGTCTGGTATATTGTGTCTCCTTTGCCCTAAATGGATTGCTCGCGTTCGATTTGAACAAAGGAATCTGGATTGATGTCAAACTTTCCTTGCCTTCATTCTTAACATCTCCTCATCTCGGCTCGCCTTGGCGTGGTAGGCTGCTTCTCATTGGTGGTCTGGAAGAATTGGGTACTTTGAAAAGTGTCCATGTTTGGCAGTTGAATCAGGAAAAAACACAGTGGTTTGAAATTGTCCATGTGCCAGATGAGTACTTCAAGCAATTGTTTAAGTCATCCTCTGGGCATTTCATGTGTGTAAGCCATGGGGACTATGTCTGCATGCATGAGTACTATTCTACTGATGTGCTTATGTGTAATCTGAATGAAATCTCATGGCATTGGTTACCTATATGCCCACTTGATGAAAACATCGAAGCCAGGACGGTTTTGGGTGTGGCATTTGAACCGCGAGTTGAAGTATCCTGAATTGATTATGTGTATCACATTTCCTCAACTTCATTGAATATTCTTCAATTATTTGCTTAATGTTCAGAGCTGAGAGCTGTGTGCTACTGCTTGTTATTGTGAATATAGATCTTGTGAACAGAGACGGGAGTGTTCCTCACGAAGATCAGATTTCTGATCCATTGCATCCACAGCTAATACTTCTTTTGCTCCATGGATTTTGGCTGAGAACATCTTGGAGTTTATAGCATCTAGAGTTTTCAAAGTCATAACTCTATATGCATCGAGTTACCTGAATAGTTTGATTTACACGTTTCTTTGACAAGCGTGTTATCATTCTCACGTTTCTACATGATATATATATAGGGAATAAAATAACTATACGAGTACTGTGTTTTTATGGGAGAATTTGTAGTTTGACATGATAATTGAGGAATGCGCAATAATGGATTACTTGAAGACCTTAGAAAATTGATTAAATGTCCTACCGCGTTCAACTGAAACCTAAACATTGTGACTTATAATTAGTCTGGTATTAAGCTGTGCATCATCATATAAATACTCCACGTTCGGAAAAAAGGTGAACCTTTAAACTAGTGTAACGGAAAATGCTGAAGCTTAGGATCACATGTTGCAAGCTTCCCAGCAAAATCTCATCCTAAGAGAATCCTTTTCTTTCTCCCTATTTAGTGCTCCATTTACTCATGGAGACAAATAGGCCTCCAAAATTAACTTTTTTTTCGGCAAGCAAACACACTCAATTAACTTTTTTTTCGGCAAGCAAACACACTCAGATAAACACACTCAGATGATAGCTCAAATATCGCATAAGCANTCACTTTACATTCTTCCTCACGGAAGAAATATACCACGTAGGCCTCCAAATTTTTCTTCAGATCCTAAGATACACATACAATTTTGGCCATATATAAAAGGACTTCAATCATTTGCAATCAAAGAAAATTACATGGACTGTCAGATCTAAATAGTTAGATGAACTACATGAAAGCTCCATTTTTTTCCAAGGATGCAGTATTAACTGCTTTTTTTGTGGATTCCTTGTTAACCATGCATTTGTAAAATCGTGCAACAAGACTCTTAACAAACTTCAAGCAACATGGACAAGTCAGAAGAAAGCAGAATCTCGTTCAAAATCCAATGTACAAATTTTCGTGTCCAAGGAGAAGAAATAGTTATAGATAATCCAACGTCAGTCCTCAAGGTTGGACAGTGAATACTTTTTTCTGGTGGTCATTCCTAAAAATAGACATGACCCTAATATAAACTGCCCCTGTATAATATCTAACTTAAATCATAATATTCAACTAACCTTTAACTTCTGTAAAAAGATCCTGAAAATCATACAATGTGCTCTTAACTAATCTTCATTACCAAAAACGCTCAGCAATTCTAGATCATGGGTTAATGCATCCAACACCATAAAAGTGTGAAAGACAAAACATAAAAATGCCCGACTCACAAAAATCTTCCACTCATCACATGCAATTGCTAGGTAATTAACCACAGGATACTGGCAACCTTCTTGGTAAAGAAGGCTGTGTAGATCTAATGGCAGGTTCATTAAATTTTTTCATGTAATAAAAAATTAAATGAACTCACAAGAACCAACCTCGATGCAAGGAGCAATTTTGGTTGTGGGCCAACACATATGACAGATGTTTAGCTGTGAGATATGCTGTTTCTTATTTACAATGTTACTTTACATGTGCAAAAAGTTCAGTCATGGCAAAATAGCTGTTTCAGGCCATTGCCCGTGAATTCATGAGGAAAGGATACACTTTCTGTGTACAATACTATACAGGAAACTTTCTAGTCAAGGGATGGATAATTCCCCATCCCTAATAAACAATTTAAAAAACTTCATCCATCCTGAAAACATGATGTGTCGGATTCGTCAAATTAGCCATAACAGAAGCCTTCAGGTATTCTCCAACCCTTTTCTCAAAAAGGTTGGCCTTCCCCTTGTTGTAAGAAAATTAATTTTCACAATGCATTTTCACGCGATTCTGGAAAGTAAACAACAACCTACTGCAAGAAAATGAGCTCCATCCAATCAAATGGATTGGTTGCATCATATGCATTATTGTAACCAAGAGCAACCTGCATTACAGCACCCCAAATGATAGTACATTAACTTCCAAAACTATGTTTAACGTGTTATAGAAAAAATATGCTTATCGATCTGCAACAAAATCGATGCATTGACGCATGAGCTTGGCGTTCACGCCCACCAAACCACAACATAAGGGCTCACACACAAACTCCCTTTCAATCTCTACAGCATCACGTACAATGTCATGTACTCTGCTTTCCTCAAGCTTGTTGTTTGAAGCTGCAAAAACTAGATTCATATCCAAAGGTGTATAGAATTAGGGATAAGCGGCATCATAAAATGTTTATCAGATACCTGTATAATAAGCAAGCAAAATCAGTGTGCAATCCTTCGTCTCGAGAAATAAGCTCATTAGGAAAGGTAAGCCCAGGCATCAAACCCCCTTCTTGAGCTAAAAGATAGCACAGAAACTGCAGATCCAACCAATTAACTTCAGCACGGATGAGGGTGTTAGAGAAAGCATTATATGGGCATTTACCTTCCAGAAAAAACGATACCCTCCACACAAGCAAACGCCAAAAGTCTTTCAGCAAAACAATTTGAGCTGCATCACAAAGATGTGCATTATGAGAAAGAACTTAACTTACAATACAACACTATGAACACACGTTACCTCCCAATCCACCTAAAATCCCAGTCAGCCTTCTTAGAAACGACAGGAATGGTGTCAATGGCATTAAACAACTTTGTCTTTTCGTTTTGATCTTTAATGTAGGTTTCCAGCAAAAGCCTATACATTTCTGTTCCAAGTCAAAACATTCATCATCAATCTTTCAAAGGTCTAAGAAAGTAGAAATTAAGAAACCGAAACGGACCTGAATGAATGTTTTCTATAGCAATTTGAAAGCCGTAGAATGCTCAAGCCTGCAAAACAAGATGTAGGGAGTGAGAAACTGCATTTTAACACAAATGAGCAAGCACCAGAAGAAGCAGCAACCACCTCAGGTGATTGAATTTCTTTCATAAAACGACATGCCAAATTTCCCAGTACAATGCCATCAGAAGCAGCAAAGAATGCCAAGACATGGCTAATGAAATGGCGCTCATCCGAAGTTAAACCCTCCCAATGCTGAACATCCTGAGACAAATCCACCTCTTCCGCTGAAAAATACAGTAAAATTTAACCCCAAAAATACAGGAACCGGAAAGTTTAGAGCAGATGATAAGGTTCCCAAAAGATTTAAGGGAAAGTTACTGAAATGCCCTTGCGAAATGGGTAAATTACGCAATTGCCCCTATCAAATCCGAAATTCCCAAAATGCCGGATTTGATATTCCCAAAATGCCCTTCGGTTCGGGCAGGTAACGGGCAACAGGTTTCATGGCTTTCATGGCAGATTGCCGTGAAAGCCTTTCCCGCAAAAACACTAGCAGATGACAAACCCATGGGAACTGATGCTATGCTTGGAGAGGCCTTGTTGCACGTGAAGTGGCATCAATCGTTGAAATTAAGTCAAGGCCTTGTTGCACGTGAGAAATCCGTTGTGCGGAAGTAGATGCGTGGGAGAACAGATCAAACATTTTAAGGTCAACAGAGGCCCAGCATGAAGGAGCTGCATGCTGTGCAATAGCATTCTTATGCCTTGGAATAATGGATTGATATATTGATAGACAGAAATGCCTCTGCCGTGGCTCACAGATCATGGATTGAATAGAGAACAAAAATGAAAAGTCTATTCTAATACATCAGTTACGCCTCTTCAGACCAGACGCGCCTATTGGAGATGATGTGGCTGCCATGTCAGAAGTGCTGACTAAGTGCTGATGAGGTGCTTGTTCAGCAGGACTGCCGAACACTTCTTCATCACTCCCACTTGTTCCAAGTCCTGCAACTTCTTCATCTGAATCTTCTTCATCTTCAACTAGTCTGATCACCCCAAGAGCAGATCTGTGTTTCTCAAACTTTTCTTTGCTTAATGGCTTTGTAAAGATGTCAGCTACCATATCTTCAGTTCCAATAAACTTAAGTTTGAGAGTACCATCTGCAACTCGCTCTCTAATGAAGTGATACATGGTCTGAATATGCTTAGTTCTGGAATGATATTTAGGATTTTCTGATAATGCTATTGATCCTTGATTATCACTAAATATCACTGTCGGCTTGGCTATATACTGAGCTTCTAATCCAAGAAAGAATTTGCTCAGCCATACTGCCTCTTTTGCTGCGTGGGTGGCAGCAATGTATTCCGCTTCAATACTTGATAATGCAACTATACTTTGTCTCTTTGAACTCCAAGAAATCACTCCGCTTCCAAGATCAAAACTATAGCCCGAAGTTGATCTCCTAGTTCAACATCTCCCCGCCCAATCGGCAAGAGTGAACCCTTCAAGTATAAACTCGATTTCACACTTCCATCAAAGCATAAACAATAGTTTGTTGTTCCTTCAAGTACCGCTATAGAATTCTCTTAACACTTTGCCAATGAGTCGATTGTCCATAAACCGCGAGACAACTCCAACCGCATATGCTAAATCGCCTCGCACACACACCATAGCATATATTAGACTTCCATACTTACTTTGATATGGAACACCTTTCATGTATTCCATCTCTTATGGATTTGTTGGAGCTTGCTCTTGATAGCTTCATACCGTTTCCATTGGTGTGCTCTCGACTTGCTATCTTGCATGCCATATTTAGAAAGCATGTCATGGATATAGCGACGCCGAGACATCATTATCTGTTTCTCCCCCGCCTCGAAGTCACTTCTATTCCTAAACAATAATGCAATTCTCCTAATCTGTCATCTCAAATTCAGCGCAAGTATGCTTTGAGTTTATAAATTGCGGGAAGACTTGGGCTTAAATGATACAATCATCGACATACAATGCCACAATAAGTGGAATCGCCCATCCAAATGCCGCCGATAGACATTTGAATCTGGCCGTGATACTGGAAAGCCCAAGGTCATCAAATAATCTGCCTATTCTTTGATACCACATTCGGGTGATTGCTTCAAGCCATAGAGGGCCCGATGCAACCTACAAACCAGATTTTTCGCTCCAACTCTCACATAACCTTGGTTGCTTCATATAAATCTCTTCAGGTTATCTCACCATGAAGGAATGCAATTGGTCACATCCATTTGATGGACATGATAATCATGAATTGCAGCAAAGACACAATAAAGCGCTAATTGACACAAGCTTAACAACCCCGGAGAAAAAGTCTCGGTGATAGTCAATACCTTCTACTTTGTGTGAATCCACGCGGCGACAAGTCTTGCTTTGAAGTTTATCTATGGAGCCATCGGACTTAAATTTCAGCTTGTACATCCACTTGCATGTCACCGGGTTTGCGCCCAAGAGGAAGATGAACCAAACTCCAAGTCTGATTTTTATAAAGAGAGTGAATCTCAAAGATCCATTGCCGCCTTCCATTCTTTCGCAGATAAGGATCGGCCATTGCAGCAGCAAATGATGAGGGTTCTTCTATAAAGTCCGTGATCACGAGCTATGTTCAAAGCTGAGGCTCGCGCTTTGAAGTGCTTGAATCTTGAGTCGCTTGTGCCTTAATGGACGACTCCCATCGACTCTTCCGTGATCTGGTCACATATGGCATGATTCGAACACCTCCCCCATACGGCACTGACTTAGACCTATGTGCGGATCGGACTCCACGTGCTCCCACTTGTTGAGAAGCTGGAGGAACTAGGGGAGATTGTACCTCAGTTGCTGAAGGAGTGCTTGGTGGCTCAAGATTCGGATCTGCTAGTGGTTGGTTGACAAGGTCAACTTCTTGATTAAACAAGGGTGCTACGTCTTCAAGACCAGCATCATTGTCTTCTAAGATGACTGCATCATACTTCTCATGTTGAAGAGCAGCTACTCCAGCCTCCTTAAGATCTTTATAAAGAATATGTACCCAAAAGACCACATCCTTGCTATAAAAAATGCGATGAGCCTTAAAATCATACAATCTGCTGCCCTTTACTCCATCACCACAGCCCATGAAGAGTGAGACCGTGGATTTAAAATCAAGTTTATGCCATTTTTCCTTAGGAATGTGCGCATAGACTAGGGAACCAAACACTCTCAGATTGTCAAGTTTAGGCTTCGTTCCTGTCCAAAGTTCTTCTGGAGTTCTGCCATGAACGGATGCCAATACTCTATTCTTGATATAGGCAGCAGTTGTAACTGCTTCTCCCCAAAAGGATTGAGGTAACCCTGAATGATGTAACATACAACGTACTGCCTCTACAAGTGTCCGATTCATCCGTTCAGCCAGCCCATTTTGCTCAGGAGTATAAGGATTGGTGTGCTGCTGTACTATTCCCTGAGCACGATAATAAGAAGTAAAAGCATCAGATAAGTACTCACCACCTCCATCCTAACGCAGAAGTTCGTCGCCTTCCGGTTTGAACTTGAGCCGAAGGCTTGATATCTCGAAGCTGGCGAAGAGCTTCGGACTTCACGGAGCATCAAGTACATCGCTACCTTTCTTGAATGGTCATCAATAAAGGTTATAAAGTACTTCTTGTGACCAAGTGTTGTTTAATGCGATTGGCCCACAAATGTCGTAAGATGCACCAAATCCAATAGACCCTCGGCTCTTACACTTTGACCCTTTGGAAAAGTTTTTTCCGCCTTTGTTTGCCAAATACACGGGCTTCACAAAATTGTAACTTTCCATGCAAATGAAGGTCCAAATCCAGCCACTAACGTCTTCTCTTCATCTCCTTAAGAGCTTGAGCATTAAAGTGTGCTAGTCGTTATGCCATATTTCCAATTTTGGATCTCCATCCTCGCTATCGGCGATTAAATCAAAACAGTCATTTGCAGAATTACACGGGCATTCAAGCTGCATGCGATTGAAGCATGCCTTACACCCAGATGCCACTACTCTCATCTCTTGATAATATTTGACATCCCCATGCTTAAACCACATCAGATACTCCGTGATCCGCTAATGCCCCTTCCGATAGCAGAGTATGAGCAATCCCGGAACATAACAGACTTTGTGTATTGTCTTGGTGCTACCATTCTCAAGAGAAATTAGAATGCTTCCCTACTCCCAAGATCACCTTTCCGGATCTATCTCCAAGTATCACCCTCCCGGACCCACCGACGGTTGTATCTTTTGGAAGAATTCTCGCTTTGGACACATGTCGTGTGTGGCTTCGAATCTATCCATATAAGCACCGATCATCATCCGGAAAACGTGATTGCCGATCGCGAGCCATGAAGCCTCTTTCCTCCTCTCTTTTCTGGCTGCAAATGCCTTCTCCTTTCCTCTTGCAAGATGTCTTTGGACATTCGGCGTGCAAAATGGCCTTGTTGCTTGCAAATGTTACAAAGCACCTTTCCTCTTGCCAAACCAGAAGAAGATTTCTTTGGTAAACTTCTTATTTGAAGTACCCTTGTTCAACTGGCTGCCGCCGACGCGTTATTTCCTTCCACCTTGCCTCATCTGTTTTGCTTTGCTGCTTAGAACCTTGAGAAAGCCTGACCCGTGAACATCATTTGCGAAGACGTCTCCCACGCCTTTAGCTTTCTCTCTTCTTCGGCAAAGATGCAATAATCTCGATCAAGGCTAAGTCCCTCGCACAATCGTAATGTGGTGTCAGACGGCGTGGAAGCGTTAAATAACACGACCTTAGCATCCTCTTCGTCTACTTTGGCATTAATTCCGGCCAATTGGTGAAGCCTGCATCGCATCTTATTGATATGCTTTCGGCCAAATTTCCACCATCCCGCATCTCAAGATCAAAGAGTTGTTTCTTTAGAAGCACCTTAGAATGCTTGGCTTTGGGCTCCAAAATCTGTTCTAAAGTATCCCGGACTTCTTTGGCATTCTTTGAAAATCTACATGATGAATGTGTGCATCACCAAGACCAAGACCGATCATGGCCATAGCCTTCTTATTCTTCAAATGCCGCCAATTCGTAGCATCTCCGGCTTCTTTTTCTGAATCGTCCAACTACTCCAAATAGATCCTTCTCTATGAGATGAAATTTCATTTTCACCGCCATGTATGGAAGTTCTTCCCGTTGAATTTTTCTACAATATACTTTCCACCGAGAAATTGCTTCCATGCTTCAAATCTCGGGCCTAAAACCGCAGGCGTTTAAAGACACTAATTCTTTTCTTCTTCTTTTAACTTCTTTAGTCTTATTTGCACCAATTTTTTATTCAGCCGTTGAATTGCCCTTTGAACCCTAAGGGCTTGATGCAAATTTCGTTGGTCGCGACTAGGCTCCATCGACGCTTTCTCGATACCATCTTAAATAATGGATTGATATATTGATAGACGAAATGCCTCGGGCCGTGGCTCACGGATCATGGATTGAATAGAGAACAAAAATGAAAAGTCTATTCTAATACATGGAGTTATGCCTCTTCGCACGAGGCGCCTATTGGAGATGATACGCCATGTCAGAAGTGCTGACTAAGTGCTGATGAGGTGCTTGTTCAGCAGGACTGCCGAACACTTCTTCATCATTCTTGCAGAGTTTGATCTGGTTAGAAATTTTACTAGTTCTAAGCTCTTGATCTTTTGTAGACATACATCAAAATGAGTCACATATGCAGGCTCTTTATTTCCCTGGCTTTAGTTCTTACCACCGCTTTCTGTCATGCAATGACTGAAGGTACTTGATTTTGTTGAGTTTGGTCTGTGCAGCTTTGGTCTGTGCAGCTTTGACAGCACCGCCAAATCCAGATGAGCAATTTTCCTCCGTTTCTGTAATTGGCAAACTTCGTTCTGCCCGTTGCCTGCCCAAAGGGTATTTTGGGGATTTCAGATTTGATAGGGGCAATTGCCTAATTTACCAATTTCGCAAGGGCATTTCAGTAACTTTCCCAAGATTTAAATGGGTGGGTTTTTAGTGGAGTTGGGTTTTTTTTTTTTATTCGGGTTAAGGTAAAATGGGTGGGTTTTCAATGGTTGGGGGGTGGAGTTGGTTTTTTTTTTTAATTGGGCTAAGGGTTTTTTTTAGCAATTGGATAAATTGTGAGATGGTTTAGGCGAAATTAGGGCGTGTCTTTTTTTGTTATTTTTGTTGTTCTTATCCGTTATTCTACCGATGAGGAGCTTATCCGTTCGGCCGGTGAGGATCTGGGGACGAATGGGGCCGAGATAGCTATGGCGGTCGAAGGAGATCGGGTTGACCCGAGGTGTAGTTGCCGTGGAGCCGAGATGTTTCGAGGCGGCTAAGCGTGGGGGTGTCCCCGGCAGGGTAGGCAGTGGAGATGTGATGGTCGGTGGGGATGCGAGATGTCGGTGGGTCTCTAGATGTCGGAAGGGGCGCCAGAGAGCAGCCGTGGCGGGCGTGGGGGCCATGTGGGAGTGGGTTCAGGCGTCCGAGAATGCCAATTTCCACGAGGAGTTCTTTTTGTGGAACTTCCGAACCTGTCTTTGGAGCATGGGCGGGTTGATAACCGTATCCATGTGAGCTGGTGATAGTGAGGATCCTGGCGGTTTGTGCGGTACCGCGTGTATTTGTGGATAGAGGCCCTGGCAAGCAGAAGTTTGTTGGGAAGAAGAAACCTGCTGTTGTGAAGAGAGTTATAATGAAGGGAAGGCAGAAGAAGAATCAGCATGTTGACGAGCCATCATCCTTGGATGTGAGTGTCACGATCAGTGTTGGAGGGATGGATGTCTGGGAGGGCCTTTATCTGAGTGTTTGCAGGTTCTTGGATAGTGAGTGCATCAATGGTGTGGTCAGTCAAGAGAGAGGGTCCGAATTGGACCATCTGCATATTCAGTGTGTCTTTAGAGTGCAGATGAAGACTCCAGCAAGTGTGAATGTCAAGCTGAAGACATACCTTGGGTGGGACACTCATAAGCCAGCAGGAGGCGTTATCATTTGCAAGGCGTTGAAAGATACCAGGCTACACTGCTACGAAGGGATGATCGGATATTGTATGAAGGATCTTGGCAAGCTCCATTTTCGGCAGCACATGAAAGGGGTTACTAGTGAGCAGATTGATAGGGGGAAAGAGCTCTATGCTTTGTACGGAGCTGGGGATATCAAAGGCTGTGTCACTTTAGATAACAGGAATCTCATGAAGAAAGCAAAGCATTTTGTGCTTTACCATGGACGGAGACAGATTTCACCTTCGTTGGAGCAAACTGTGGCGATGATGCTCAGGACAGAAAAGTTCGTTCTCAGCAGTGCATGGGTCTTGCCACTGAATTGTGCATTCATTTCACAACAAAGAGTTGAGGCTGCATGGAGAGTCACGTTGAATCCTAGCCAAGCCAGCCTGCGTGATGTGAGATCTGTTATCTTCGGTACACCACCTGGTCTTGTGCCAATTGAGAAAGTAGGCAGGAGAATGAAGAGGATTTGGGATGTGGAGGGAGGTTGCAATGATGAGTATGAGGAGGAGGACGTGGAAGGAAATGCACGGTCTGACCCTGTTGCAGCCCCTGCAGACACCCTATCGCAGCCGTGGCCAGATTACATCCAGCTTCATATGGAAGATGAATCTGTTGCTGTGAATTAGCTAGTGTGGTGTCCTTGCATAGTTTGTGTTAACTTGTATATATCCTTTGGTTTTGTAGGTTTTGTGACTGTTGTAGATGTGGTGAAGGAGGAAGCAGGCGAAAATGTTGCTGCTGCTAATAGTGTGCATGATGTTATCAACCTGGACAGTGATTCCGAGGTTGAGCCAGCTGGAGACATCCATGGTTGCAGTGGTCAAGGATCTGAATGTTTCCACGTTCACGTGGATGTGGAGCTGCTCTCAAAAGAAGTCCTGAGTGGGATTAGGAATGTGAAAGATAGCTTGTGTGATAGTATCCAGAGAATGCAGGAGGCCTTGGAGTGTCTTGAGATGGAGGACCTCAAAGTCTCTGTGAGGCAGCGTAGAAACTTCCGTGGGCACATGAATCTGCTCAGGGGAATACTCATCCGCCATATCAATGCCATAGATCGCCTGGGACGGCAGCATCCTAGCACTATGAAGGCATAGGATCTGCGCTGGAAAACTCGGTGGAGCTGCTCTTGTTCAGTTCTTGGCTCAGTTTTGTGTGCTTGGGTTTGATGTGTGGCTTGTTCAGCACGTTTGGATGCTGTTCATGTTAGTGTCTTGCTTTTGTGTTCTGTCTATGTGATGACAGGAAACGTCCAATGTAAAATTGTTGTTGTCACTGTGAATATAGTATGTACTTGTTCTGTTGTTAATGGAATATGGTGGATTTTCAGATAGTATTGATGGAACCCTTCCAAATTTCCAATTTTTGAAATCAGGAAGGGTTTCCACGGAAAATGGGAAGGTCGGAAAGGTTTACGGAAATTGGAAGGGTTTCCACAAATTTTTTTAATTCCATATTGGAAAATCAGAAGGGTTTCCACAGAAATTATATTTTTTTTAATATTTATGGACGTGAGTATTTATGGCTCACGCTTATCGACACAGATGCCCGACATTAAGGCGGCACGTCCATCAAGTACACGTGATTCTAAAATTCAAATTTTGAGAGGAAACCCTTCCTGATTTCCCTGGATGATGGAAATTAGGAAGGGTTTCCATAGGAGGAGGAAAATAGAAAGGGTTTCCACGTGGAGTTAGAAATTCCATGGAGTAAGATTAACTAAGGAATTGAGACCTCAAAGGGCACAATGGAGAAATGTTTAGGGGAACAAGCGTACATGTGAAGTTTCCCTTGGATGAAGGAATATAGAAACGATGTTATGTTGCATCATGGCACTATGCTCTACATAATTTCTGTTGCATAACCTTTGTCTTTGTTAAATATTATTCTGTCGTTCATGCAAGAGACCAAAAGAAAAAAAGAAACAAACATAAGTAAATGATAAATGTAAATAAGAAAGAAAACTTAAGAATTTGATAAATTTAAGCGTCTCGATACATATAAGTCATCAACCCCTTGGCTTGTTATGAGATATATAGCCATAGCGCATATAATAACGCAATAGCAGAGGAGAGAACTTGTCGCTCTCCTCGAATTTATCCAACCTATAAAAGAAAACCATATGAAGTGGTTGGTATGGATATTTTCTAAGTCACATGCAAAAAGGGGGTTGTTATTGTGATGTACCTGAGCGGCACTAGACGAAGCTCCTTCGATGGAATCCTTGATGAAGAACCTATTTGCCAAGAAATGCATGGTCAAAGCCACATGAACACCATAACTGGTCGCATCAACCTGGCTAGGCACATCCATATCCTGGATAACGAGTGGTGTAAGCCCATCCCGTACCTCCTTGGATGCACCTCTAATATGCAAGTAAATCCTAAACATCCTGCATATGGATCTGGCATTAGCAAACATCCATTCCTCTCATTCTACAAGCAATTCATATACCTGTTCAACTGGATAACGGTACAACGCTCACCATATTTCTCCACGCCTTGGGAATCAAAACAACCAGGACGTTTGCACATCCTCGATGTCCCCAAGGGCGAAGTAATCGTCAAGGTCTCGAGCGAGGATGTACAACCACCAATGAGAACTATCATGATACAAAGAGATGTCATATAAACATATAAACATGCATACAATAAAGTATAACATTCCACTAACACTCATCCATGCACGACGAGCCAAAACACCACTCGTAGCCAACACACTTCACTGCTGGACCATAGGTGTCACTGAATAAAGGATCCAAGGATGGTACACTCTCGTTATGGGTGGCAGATCCTCCACGAAAGGGATATGCACGTGTGTAGAACGTGGGATCCACAAACAACACACGCCCACGATCCTCGTCAGACAACAAGTGTTGAATAGTCCTACATGTATGCAAAGCATATATTAGAGAAAAATCAAGCATTGCATGCAATACAAAGACATGTCGCTGCACTTACATGATGTAGAATCGCATGTGCCAATCTCCCCACCAACCATCGTATGCGGCGTCAAGGAACTCGATCGTCAGCTCTATAGAACCATGTGGACAAAGGCTCACATGATCTGGACCCTGCCTCCTTCCTCAGATGCCTCTCGCACATCATGGTACAAAAAGACCATGTACCCGCCAAGCATCGTATCCTATGGCACCGCTTGAGAACCAAGGCGGAGGCCTAAAGCCGTCTAACCTCAACCAAATGGGTGCCGAGCTTCTCTCTCTCAAGCCCATCCCAAAGGGGACAAAGACATGTGCCCGGACGAAAGTGCCCCGCGACGTTCTGGTACATAATCCCATGTCCACGTGTGCAGTCCTATCAAATGTCCATGCCTCATGACTGGATCTCGCCCAATCCGGTGGCGATGGGGCATAAAGGCGTGACAAGCCCATGTCTTCCCATGTGTCCCCTCCCATAAGGGGGTCCCGCGCCCTTTATCTCCTAGTCACCTCGTCCCATTTGCCTCTACATCACGGCGAGGCACGCCCCTGCCTCTGCCTGCGCACGGTGGCCTACCTCTGCTTCTACCTCTACCTCCCCCACTTGCCTCCTTTGGTGGCCTACCTCTACCTTTGCCTCTACCTGCAGCCCTCATGTGTCCATCACATGTCTGCCTGAAAGAGGTGTGAGCTGTCGGGGTCTCTGCGGCTATCGAGCTCATTGCCTGCGTGGCTTCGTCGTAGACGTAAATGGCTCGGGGTGCCAAGCTGGCGGGCTTTGGTACATCCACATCAGAACAATGGTGCGCTTACGATGAAAGGACTTGCTGCATGGTCCATTTGGAGTGGGCTCATTGAGTGATGGTTCATGGGCCAATGCTTACTTGTATTTCGCTAGGTCTGTATGCATTTCCTTCAACAATCGAGCAATGTCGCCCAAGGAAAGTGATGTCCGAGTACAGAGCTAGGTAGTGCATTGGTCAGTGACGGGGTCTGTGAAAAGGAAGTGGAAGTACGTGGGAGGGAAGAGGAGGAACTGTGCGAAAAGAAGGTGGGCCGGTGATAAAAAATCATTGTGCAAGTTACATGCATCAGAGGAGCGCTCCCATTCTGCAATCGGACTTTGATTTTGCTGATATGGCACGGGTCTAGAACTCCAATTCAGATGGATTTGAAAGCTTCCGAATACCCTAAATCAGAACTGAGTTTGTCCTCTAGCAAGATTTCGTTTGTTCTATTCCTAATTCCATTTGTCCTCATTCCTAGTTTCTGTCAGAACTGGTTAAAATGCATCACAGGTGCAATAGGAATAGTGGTCTTCAAAAACTGATAACTGGGACTGTGAAATTGCTGCATGAAATTGTCGGTGTTGGCTAATGGGGATACACCCTAAGTGTTGTAAGTAAAGTTGAGCATATCCAATCCCCAATTCCTCATGCATGTTCTCTATGGACTTCCTGCAAGGCTTCAGAAATCTAAAGAGTCAAATAGCCAGCAAGCTTGGGCATGTACTCTGCCTGAAGAGCATTAACCCAGGACTGATCTTGAATGTACTTGTTGTCTTGCTGTAACATCCACCAAGCATGGATATCCCTTTGAAAGGCACGGGATGGACCATCAATGAACTTGTTTGTGATGTCAGCTAGATAGAAATTATGTATAACATAGGCCATGGGTTGGACAAGTCAAAGAATGAAGAAATCTTTGTCTTCACGTGATGAACTGAAAATTAAGTAAGGCACAAAGAAGACCTTTTTCTTCAACAGTAAGGTCTGGCCAGAGAAAGGGCAAATTCTTGCTAGTGAAGGGTTCATCAATGACCCCATTTGCATTGAACCACCGGAGCATAAAAAGATATCTTCGTGACTTCACATAATCCAAGTAGCTCGTGGGCTTGGAAAAGACACTAGGATCATTCAGAGCTAAAGCGATGTAGGTTTCTTGCTGGTGATGGACATCATCTGCAGACTGGATGGCCTGTTGCAACTGATGTTCCAAATCTTTTATTTTGTTTTCTTGTGTTGCAAGGAGACGAAGTTGTTCCTTGATTTTGCGATGAGCATGCATGGCGTGGGAAGGAGTAGAGACTTGTTGCTGGAGGATAGCAATCTCAGCATCATCCACAATCTTTTATTTGTGCAGGTCTCTAAGCTGTGCTTGAAGACATGTGACCTGTATTTGAACAGCAGCTAACTGACCTTCCAGAGCAGAAACGTGAACTTCACCTTGCATGGTTGCTAATAAGGATCTAGATAAGATCGGTAGTATACAAAGCTTCAGCATGTTTTTCCGTTGCTCTTGGAGCACGGAGGAGGTAGCCAATGGCCTAACTTAAACATTGGCATCCCCTTGGATCTAGGCGGGTTCCCCTTGTGCTCATGGATGATATCTGACATAAGTTTCATCTAGGTGTTTTTACTTTTTATTAATATAATACACATACTTACCTCAAAAAACAAATAATAATAATAATAATAATAATAATAATAATAATAATAATAATAATAATAATAATAATAATAATAATAATAATAATAATAATAATAGCTGAATAATGCTTGTTTGGTTTAATAATAATTAATGTAATAATAATAAAATTATTTAAAGAAACCTAAAAGAAATATAACGGAGGGTATTTTGGAATGGTTGGAACTATGACCGGCGTAGTATGTTATATAGTATATTTTAGGCAGCTTGAGGCTTGTTTGGTTTAATAGTTTTGTTTCTATTTTGGAGTATTTTGGGATGCTTTCTTTGGAATGGTTTGCAAATAGAATGATGGATCTTAGATTGCTAGATTCTTCCTGGGCATGCCCGAAGTTTTCGGCATTTGAGGGTATGAGGGAGAAAAGCAGGGGTTTGGGCGGAGGCATGCTTGGTTTTCGTTGGAGCTTCCTGGCTTTTCTTGATCCCAGCGAGGGTTGTGATCATGCATAGATGGCCGTCATGGCATGTGCCCAGCTATTTCCAGGATGGAGCAAAGCTCTGCCAAATTGTAGCATTGGAACTTCCAGCTGGAACTAGCCAGATTTCCATTTTTCAAGAGCTCTAGGGATGTGGCTGTGCAGGGCTACGATCATGTTTTCTATCATCGCATGTTTATGTGAAGTGTTTAATTATAATGGTGCAAAATAGTCTGTTTTGCACCATTGATTTGTGCAATTTTGAGGAAGAAACTATGCTGACCTTGGATGTGGAAGATTTCATGGAATCTTCCATAATCTAAGGGCCCCAAATTCAATGCCAAATTCATGCAATTGCCTTCCCCTAAATTCCAACTTCCCCATATTATTATGCCAAACCCATGCACACAAGCACACCATGAAAGGCACACAAAAATCTAAATAGCCGTAATATGGTATCCTATATTTTGGGGGGTTCAAATAATGCTGAGTAGAAAAGGTTAAGAAAAAGAAAATTATCCAAAATATCAGACGTGTGATTTGAGAACTAAAATTTCACATCATTGGCTATCTTGTGGCAGTGCATGACATTCAAACCAATGGCAGTCTTCCAATTTTGATGTCAAAAACAAATATGTATATATATATCAGCTATCTTAGGCGTGTCAGCCTAGTTTCTTTAAATTAGCACAAGTTTCACAATGCTTCTAAATTTCATAGTTGACATGTATTATCTGACTACCATGATCATTACATAAGATCTTGAATGACAATAAGAAAACAGTAACTCAATAAAATGTATAAATATCTGGAATAGCACTTGTTTCAAGTGCAAGTCAGCTTTGAGGCAAATCATCCTTATGACGAATAACACCAGTGTCAACAAGATAAGGGACTTCTGCTGCTAGCCACGGTGCAAGACCTAGACATAGCGCATGCGCAATGCCAAACCTGGGACTGGATAAAGTAGAGTTGTTACTTAACATCTTGATTCCTGAAAAAAATCATAGCTCAGAGGTGAATGCCTACCAATTTTTGGCCCACAGTGGTTTGAAGTGAATTGTAAGGCATATCTTGCCGCCTCGATACATCTGCCACATTATACAGTTTCATATGAAAACCTTCCAACATAAGCGTGTCGAACATTTAAAGAGATCCTTTCATCATTCTTCACCTTGGCAGTCTTCCCATCAAGTTCTGGAAGTTCAATCTCCGGTGCAGTTACTGGGTAAGTAACTGGAATGTCAAACTGTAAATCAAACTCATATTTGAGTAAATTATAGATATACCAGCATTTGCCTTTCCACTTTGTCCCATCATCACTAGCCGATATTCTGAACCAGTCATTGTCATTGGCTTTGTTCATTTCCATATACTTTATCAATGCCTGAAGTATGGTCACAAGCATGTCAGCCAGAAATAAACCTCAACCAAGCTCATGCGCACAACTTGCACTTCAGTCATACAAGGGTTCCATGCACTTGCATCTTTTCAATGTGCATATTGGGTATTACAACATTACTAATTCTCTATACTCTATAAAAATCAGGATCAATTTTCTTCAAGAATAGATGCATGAATATTTAAGCCAGAATGAGAGGGAAACTGTTTAAAGCACTCCAACTCCTAATCTTAAAGTTTTTCCATGGGAAGATGAAACAAAAATCCTAAATAATATTTGGAAGTGTGTAATTCTATAGTACAATCTAGGAGGCCTAACAAAAGATCAACTCTCTAAATGTGCTTGAAAATCAGAGGCACAAAAGTAACACAGTTTGTGGTTTTGGATGTTAAAAATACGGAGATAAAAACCTGATACTCCTCTTTGAGCCGCTGCTTCCAGGCATCGCCATCGCGAGGGCCAGCACGGGTTTTGAGCAAAGGGATCTTAGAAACGGTAGATTTAGTATTGGGATCCCATCCCTCCATGTTGGTCGCCTGCGCCTGCTTCAACACGATGGATCGGATGGATCATAGGAGCTTCTTTTCAACACCAATTATTTAGAAACCCTTTTTCTCTTTCCGAATGCTTTTGCCATGTGGCAAATTCCACGTCCTCATACCGCTGATGTGGATGCTTGTGGTTTTTCTGAAGATACCATTTCATCTCTAATATTTTTGGGTTGCCCCTAGGGCGGGCAAACCTTCGCTCAGGTGGGTTTTTGGCATATTCCAGGGATATGCTAGTATATGCCTGGGATATTCCATAAACTACTCCATACCTGCTAGCGCCATTAAACTGGCAGTCATCCTCGTTACTGTGCGAGGCTCTTTTTACCGTGTAACCGGAACAGTATAGGATAGGAGATACTCCGAGAACATCCAAAAGCTCTCTAGTTGTTGCGTGCACGATTTGTTGTTTCTTTGTTTACCTTGCACTCGCTAGAACATTATGTTCTGGAAAAGTCGTGCATTTCTTTGCTTCGATTTGTCTTTGGCGAAGGTGAATATCAATGTGATGCTATTTTCTGGACAAGTCTTGCTTGAGGCATGGTGGATCGTCTGCGTGCGGAGCTATTAGGGCCGAGCTAAGGTGCATTTGGCAAATTTTTTCTTATAGTTGAGCTACTCATCATTTTAGCTTTCGCATGTCTTCTGATGTGGCGTTTCATGGTGTTCTGTCAATTCTATATCTCGGCATCCTCATCTATTCTTTACTGGATTGTTTGGATCCGAGCTAGTTGGACGTGTGCTTCGTTAGACGTTTTGGTTGTGTGCTTGGTATAGCGTTGTTGCAACTAAGTTCTTTCCCCTGTTGTGAATCTTTTAGGCACTGCTTGTGAGTTTGTTTGTCATTTTTGTTATTTCAGATACCATGCATATGTTGTAATCTTATAGTCCTCTACTTTAGATGATCAGAGGTTGCATAAACATGTTCTGGTAGGGCCTAGATGCAGATCCATTTCTTTGGACGATTTTTACAGTTTGTTTCTTCTCTGTTGAGAACTTCCTAGAATCTATGGGGGGTTTCTTTCTTATCTTTAAAAGTTTCTGATACAAGTTTTACAAATTGGAGAAAATGTTCTACATCCTTCTTATTCCCAGTGTGGGTGATGGCCGATCAAAAAATGGGAACAAAAGAGCGAACCTGATAATTTGGATGATCCAGTTAAAATGTTTTTTCCTCAAGGAAGGATTAGTGATTCATTGACCGTGTTGCAACAAGAAGATGAGAATGAGAATGAGAATGATTTTTTATCGTCCACTGAGGCCAATCGACCTATGGGACCCATAAGGAGCGCAGCAAACTTATTACTGTCCGGGTTAAAAAACCCTCGCCCCGAAGGGTTTTCGAGGGAAAAACCGTGGCAGTAATAAGAATGCTGTCAAACTGTACAAGTATACATCAATGTTTATATACATGTCAAGTGTGTGCCCGAGGACATAGCTGATCTCGCATGTCCATAACCTCCTGAAGATATGATCCCAAAGACCCGTCACGGATCTTTGTGCTCAATGTCACATGTAACGGTGGCGGGCCGACCAACTTCGACATATCGTGCCAGAATTTGATCATATCTTTGGGCAACTTTGAAGGGTATGAGATTCATCTCAATGACTCCCATTTGGCGGCGACAGAGGCCTGTCTGGCGTGGCTCACCAATCCATCAATCCATCTGCTGTCTCAATTCGAAGATGATGTGCCCCTGTATGCGAATGGAGGCAATGAGTCTGCGCTTTTCATGGGCAAGTGGGCAGATGCAGGTAGCATTGCGGGCCTCGTTTCAAAGTGGGATTTATGTGGCTATTTGGTAGTGTCTTTGTCTTGACTGTTCAAGGGCATTGGCATCCCAAAGCTTATTTGAGGAAGCAATCGTCAAGATATTGCCTCAATTTATGGCGATCTGCCTCTGTTTGCACATGTATGCACGTGCTCTGCACATTCCATCTAGCCAACCATTGGGCTCTCTTTTCCCTCCAGGGCCTTGGTAGCTGCGGCTCCATTTGCCATGATATAAGCTAGTTTGGGGAGGCGAGCATCGTCCATATTGACCACCTTCGAAAAAATAGACAATGTGGCGATCAAGGGCGCCCTCGAAGAGGCAAAATCCACATCTCCTGCGGTAGAATTTGATATGGGGCTGTGGACTTCACCCTAGTGCTCGTACTAAGAAGGCTTTACGGACTGCTCCAAGTCATTCAAGTAGCAAGTGATACTCTTTTGGGCCCCATACTTCCACCCAGTATAAAAAGGCGAGGCTCCACTAAGACCTTGAGCAGGCGTGGTGATGGGCCCAATCATACAACTCAAGCTCTATGACTATTGTTTTGCATTGCATATAGTGCCTTCTAACTTTGCCGTCACTCGTGGCCGTATGGATGTGTCGGTGCATAGTAGAAGGAAACTCCCTCCCAAATATTTGTATGTGGATGCAACTTCCACATTTTGGCCTCGATAGCGAAGGAGGGGACCCTCGGTGGCGTGAAGATGATATGAAAACCACCTTAGTCTTGGCGGGTTATTGGCGCATATCGGTCGCTTGGCGGGAATGTGTCCGGGGCATCGAGATGTCGTTGCATGTCCGGCGGGGTGTGTAAGCTAGGAGGTCCACATCATCAGCATATATTAAGCGGCGATGATCTGATAGAAGGTGAGCTCCATCGCCCCCATTATCGACAAGCCGACTCTCAATTGATCAATGTAAAGCCCAAACAATGTTGGGGAGAGAGGGCATCCACGGCGAACCCCGTCACTCGCTATCAAATGTTGGCTTATGCTGCTGTCGCCCGAGCATCTTTCATATAGCCTATACAGCGCATTCTACAAATCTCCCGGGAACCCCGGCTATTGTAGTCTTGCCCATAGTTTTCCAGAGCCGCGATGTCAAGCGCGATTGTCAAGCGAAATCCACAAAGCAACAATATAGATCGACGGCGGTTCCTGCTGTCTTCAATCGAGTTAAGCGTGAAGATGTGGTCAATGGTTGAGTCGGGAGGAGTGCGAATCACTTTTGGGTGAGGGGCCGCACCTCTGCTTGCCTCTGCCCAACCAGTCAGCTTTGCTGTTCGAGAATCCCAAAAAAGTAATTTTGCAAACAAGGCTGACCATGATTGTTCGATAATTTGGTAGGCGGTGTGGGTCACACGCCTTATATATGGGAACAACTCGCTGTGGTCCCTTTGCGGCGGAAACCTTCTGTAATGCCTTGTTGAACAAAGGCGATTAAAACCTTAGTATTATAGGCGGCCACGCCCACTTAAGCAATTACGCACGCATACCATCCAAGTACGGGGCTTTCCCATTGGCAAGGCGCTACAAGCCTTGTTCCGCGTCGAATCTGTGATTTCCAAAGACCGGGCCTTCTTGCAAAGGGGTAATCTTTGCATGTGCACCCGAGGGTAAATACGGTTTTTGCAAGTATTGTCTCCCTTTGCCGGGAGTGATATTCCCGTGGGGAACATGCGGCTTTCTAAAACCCTTGGCGAAGGTCACGGGATGGCGTTCGGGTAAAACATTCCCTTTGATCTTATTTACAATGTGCGGCTTTCTTAGCTTTAAGGAAGATGCGGTCTTGTCATTTACATGTGGGCGTAAAAGCGGGGTCTACGTGACTTGGCGGACCGGCGTTTGTGTTCCTTGCACTCGCATCAAACCATTGATTACGTGGGAAGGTTGTGTTCACGGAGGTCCGTCGTGACGGCTTATCCCAAAAGCACCTCTCTGCTGCGGTCCTAAGCACATCGGTCGGCCGTCACATGCATTTGCTCTAGTGTAGGATATTGCAAAATTTACGCGAGGTCATCTATAAGCATCACGGGCATAAGCCCTGCATGTTCATAATCAATTGGTTGAGGCATGTGAGGAGTTGTTACCTTTGGGGGTTCGCACAACACATGAAGCCAACTTCAAGTAAAGTGGTAAGTGGTGCAATTCGATCTCTTCATCCCTATTAGTTGTTCCCACTGAAAGTGCTTGGCGACATGCATATCACCGCTCGGGCACCGACACATAGTCCACCACACTAGATCCGCCCCACGGTTTTCACGCCTACAAGTGCTCTTGCGGTGGAAGGCCCTTTGTGCTAGTCCATTGCGGATTACCGGGTCAAAGATCTTTGCGAGCAAAAGCAACTGTCGACCATAGCGTGTGCCTGATTGTCATCGATGTCGCGTGGCCAAGCTCTTACGCGGGGATGCAAGCGCAATATATCATCGATCAAGGGATCAAATCTCATGGGTTGTTCTACCCGGTGCTTGGCGCATTGAAGTCTCAAGGAGTATGACCTTTGCCCAAGCTGCTTATCTTTCTTTGTATGTCATCATATAGATGCGACATAGAGGGTCCGACCTATCAACATCAGTGGGTGTGATAGAAGTTGCTTCGCATGTGGAAAGTAGCGGTGCCACAAAGAGGAGTGCCTTTCTGCAGTTTTACACACGCACCCACGTAACGGTTGTGCTTATCTGTCTTGAACAAGGAGATTGATTGTGCCAAGGTTGTTCGGTAGTGCAGGCAACCCCCATGCCCAAAGCTTTCCTGTGCAATCATTGAAGATTGAGTAGTGCTCGTATCGGCAAGTCGGCTATCTGTGTCCTGCATGCTCCCCATGTTTCCATGAGGAAGATGAGATCCATGTCCGCAAGAATCGAAGTTGAGACTATCTCCCTTACGCCGTGGGAAGCCCCGACAATTCCGTGGAGACCATGCGAGGCACAATTCCTATTTGTTGGCAGGGGCGGCAGGTGGAGATTCAAGCATGGCGGCGAGAAAGGGGTGGCGTGGTGGAAGCGGCTCGAGATGTGCGAGCAAAGCAAGGTGAGGCAACTTGGAGCATGCGGTTGCCAGCAGCGGCAAACCGGCCTGGCCGGAGGCTGCTGGAGGGTTAGCAAGATTCGTGAAGCGGCGCATGTCCGAAAATTTGCATCTTGCCCTCAATCGGGCCCCGCGGCTCCTCCCCTCGCGCGAATGCTTTTAACTTTGGCCAACTTCGTGCTGCGGTCTTCTTGTTGGGCCGGGTCGGGTCTCGATCAACATGCTGGGCGGTGCCCTTTAGCTGCCTACGGCGGCGGGATGGCTGCTTTCACTTCGCGATCTACGTCAGGCGTGTGAGCGTGACCACCCGTGGGCGATACTCAGCTTTGGATGCCATGGCGTCTTGCCCTAATAATGTTTTGGGGCATGGGGAATGTCATTGAGCAGAATCAACATTTGGAGCCGATTAATGAGGTCCTCCCTCTTACAGCCAGAGCCCGCATACCACCACATTGAGGCTTCTCCGCCCCGGCTCCTGAGCTCTCGACATTTGTTGGGTCAATCACTGCCCGCACAACGGGAGTTGTTTCTTTGTCGGCGGGGCATAGGCGCGGGCCTACGTTAGAGGCGGGGTGGCATGGAGCAGCTTGGGGGGTGCGGTAGTAGGCAGCCACCGGCCGGCGCCTTGCGAGACTCTTGGCGGTGGGACTGGCCGTGGCGGTATAGTGGTCTCTCCTTCACGGCCAGAGCTTAGCTCCTGCTGAAATTGTTGTTGCCTTGCCAATTCATGCATGCACCGTTGCAATTGCTCATGAGCATCTGCATTGAGGCCCTTGCCTCGTTCAGCAATGGCTGCCCTCAGCTCCTGCATCTTACGATCTTGGGCTGCGGAGCTATGCTCCAGTTTCTACAAGCGAGAGTCCACCATAGGGTTCATTGCAGATGAGGCCACTTCTTGTGTCTCGACCCTACTTTGAAGGGCTCTCAATTGTGACTGGCTCTCTTCAAAAGCGAATTGGACTTTTGCATCACATGGCAGCCTCCTCGACCTCGATCGGAAGGCGGAGATGGTTACCATTGTCTCTGTTCAACGCGTTGCTTGTCTGTGTCATGGTTTCCATGGCGGTGTACAAGGAATCTATCTTTGGGCCTGCATGTCGGCAAGACTCTTCTTATCATACGCCTTCGAGAGTGCACTAGGCTAAGGCCATCTTCCAGTGTTGTATCACGGGTCTCCATCTTTGGAAACGCTATTTGTTTTCGGTAGCAATTTGCCTCTTGAGCAATTTGGGTGCGGAGGCTGCATTTCCTCGCCAAGCAAGCAATTCGAACTCTGTTGTCCTCTGCCATTGCTTGAACTGTTTCGGTGCTCCTCGGCTACCTGGTTTGGTGGTGGTGAAGCACGGATGGTTAGTTACATTATTGTAAGTATTTCGGATGCATGTGATTTTTAATTTTTGCATGCCAATTTTTGTCAAGAGTACTGCAAAGCAAAGGGATAGCGAGAAAGGAAATGGTGCTTCTACTTGTCTTTTTCTAATTCAGGACCATTCTACTAATTTAGCCTGCATGCACCAGCTTAATAAGAATGATAATATACAGGAGCAATTATTCACGACTTTCTAGAATATGGCAAATGCAGCAGTCCTGTGTCCGATTCTAATCATTGTACGAGGACCATTATATGGATTTTTATTGAGTTACTAGAACCTTAATAAGTAGGTGGCCTCTCTACAACAAGCATTTTCAAAGCAATGAATCCTAACCTAGAGGGCCACTTTTGATTGCAACTAATTACATAAATTTGGCAACCTTGAACAGATAGCGAGGAGCATGCTATTGGCTCATTTGCCAGAGAATTTTCTTTTCTTATGACAAAATCATTAAAAGCAGCCAACATACCTAGTTATCCTGCAATGGTATGTTTAGTTTGCTGAATTTGTTGTTATCATAGATAAGCATACTATGATTTTCAATGCATACATTTTATATGTAGTCCACTACGAGTGAATGGAATTTCTCATCAAACTATTCCAGACTTACTTTACTTGGGAAATTTAGAGCATGCTATGGCTAAAAGCAGGTTGATTGAACTTAAGATAAGTCATATTGCTTGTATACGGGAAAAATTAAACATTCTCTCAGAAATTAGCATAGAGATACCACTGATGATGCATCATGCATCATGCATCATGTGGCAGTAATAGTGGCAGTGAGGGCAATGTAACAAGTGAGCATTGTACATTTCATTATTTGTTAGAACATATGCATTTCTTTCCTGGCACGATAAGGCACATTTTAACTAAAACATCTATTTGTAGCTATACATGTGTGATGCAGCGAGGAGCATAAGTGATGAATGCAAATGCTAGATGAAGAGGACCATGAATCATAAGAGCAAGAAGAGTAAGTACTAGCAAATGCGTTATTTTTATCATAACTCTTACCATGCATGACCAACACCTGCAAGAGATTGGATAGAAATGTTGTCTTTTGTTCTTCTTCTGGCTTCTCTCTTCGTCTTATTTTACCTCTTTCTTCTTATTCTTCATCCTTTTCATGTCTCTGTCATCATCTTCATCAACTTCTTCTCCCAATTCTAAAGTGGAAACCAAGGTGCGGCTGATATGCTATCCCAAATTTAAATACTGGAATGCTATTTGGGTAGTTCTATTAGAAGATGGCTAGTTTTAGGTCTTTTAGGTTATTAAATAAAACGTTTAAAACATTATGCGCTCTTTGTTCTATCCTTTGTTGGAGTTTATGACATACTCTCTCATTCGGTCATCAAAGCAGAATAAGAAAGATGCTGAGAAAGGTAGAGCCGTCAGTCTGATAGTGTTTTCACTTGCATGTACGTCAACTAGAAAAATCTATAGAAACTAGAAACGTGTGTCCGGTGATGTCGGGCATTAATGATGGGCAAATAGAATAGGCGAATATAATGGAGTGCATAGATGGGTTAAAATGGAATCAATAGGTTGTAATGGAGTGTGGAATGGAGTATAAATATAACTTGGTAGTCAACATGATTATAATTAAAATGAGTTCGTAAATCAGTCTTTCATACGATTCAGACAATATTCATGTGCAGTTCTAAGACAACCATAAACTCACCATGATCTAACTTGTGTGTTGTTGTATGCCGCATTGTGTTGAAGAAGATAGTTTAGTGCAATTCACATGATGCCTGGCATATATAGGGGCGATATACGTAGAGTTATGTGTCCTACAACTAATATCATTGCATGCACGTAAAGCATCCTAGGAATAGAGATCCCTGCCCTAGCCAGTATTGTAGTGTGGCCGGCGATCTAGGCATATGTATAGGGGTATGTGTGGTGTGTGGTCACATGTCCAGTTGGATGCTGCCTAGTGGCGTGACGTTAAAACTACTATCTATCTATCTATCTAATATAAATGCTACTGGCAATTCCATACGTGACGCAGGGGAATATTTAATTTAATTTAATTTAATCTTGCTCTCATAGGGCCCTAAAAGGCCATGGAGCGCTCAATTACATGTTACATCAGAGTTTAATCAATAAATTATGGTGTGCATCCACCGTCTTAATATATTGTCCTAACTTATAATATGATTCTAAAAATAACGCATGAAAACTAGTATAGTGAAAAGCAAATCTACTCCTAATATCATTGTATGCTGGGCAGTGAACAAACACATGGTCTTCGTCTTCAACACTACCTGTTTCACAAAATTTACAAATTCTCTCTTCCAGTGGTACTTTGCGCCATCTACCTGTCTCCACTTCCAACCTGTGAGAGCTTGTTCTGTATCTTGCCATGATTTGCCTCAACGATCTCGGGATATCAGCTGATAGGTATCCTTGATGTTCATATTCCTGCATAGGATTTACCTTAGCTTTGTAATGTCTCATCCTGCTGCCAGGATTTTGCCATAATTTATCAATAGCCAGCCTCTCTAAGAGTGCTCTAGCGTCTGTTTTACAATCCGGCCAATTGCTGGTCTGCACCCCCCATCGATTAGCCCATTCCATGACATCGTGTAACCAACCTTGTTGCTCAGATGCTAACATTGCTTGATGGGGTAAACGGTCTACAGATAGCTTCTTAACCCTGTTAACAAAGTTTATGGTTTGAAATAAAGCTTCAAGTTCGAGGGGGAACATACCTGCTTCCGCTAAAATAATAGCATATGGCAATTGGTTTTTTATGCCCAACTCCTGGCGCAAAAACAATTTCTGGACTGCTTCAATCTGTCCCCAAAGCTTATCAGAAGTATTGGGCCCCCATATAGGTACACCATACAGCAACACGGATTGAACCAGTGTTTTAAAAAGCATCTTCTTAAGCGTCCAACCATGGAGAGAAACCCTGGAGCATTTAGTTTGCATGCTATACAATGCCATTTTCCCACCTGTAACTCTCCTCTTTACGCAGTCTTTCCAAGTGTACTTAGCAGAGAAGTCTATGCCTAGGTACTTGAAGCACTCTACTATTTCAATATCCTGCCCATCATAAAAGAATGCCTCCCTATCCCGCGTACCAAATATCATGATCTTTGACTTGCTAATGTTCACCTTCATTTGTTTCAGCTCACAAAACCACCTCAAATTATCTAAGTGGGCTTGCAGTACCTGTCTTTTATTAGCTAGCAATACCACATCATCAGCATAAAGCAGTAATTGAATGATGTAAGCCCCTAATCGTGTCCCAGCAAATGAATGTGCTTTCATCCAATCATCTAGTTCATCAATATACAAACCAAAGAGTGTTAGTGAGAGAGGGCACCCTTGCCGAACACCAATCGTATTCTTGACCAATGCATCCATTTCATGGGACAATTTAATTAGGACTTCCGAATACAATTGAGACACAGCCCCTCTAAGCTCTTCTGGAACCCCAATCTGCTGCATTCTCTCGCCTAATCCCCTTCTAGGCACTGTGTCGAAGGCTTTGGTAAAATCAATAAATGCTACATAAAGTGCTGAATTTGGTGCCTTCGCTTTTTCCACCATTACACGGAGTGCCATAGCATGATCAAGCGTATTGTGGTTTTTACGAAATCCAGCTTGACACATGGAGCGCTTCTTATTGTCCTCAGCCCAAGAACTCAACCTTCTTTCCAGCAAACTGCCAAGAATTTTTGAAAAAGTGCTGCTAATCAGAATTGTTCTATAATTATATACTGAACACGTGTCTCCAGATTTGTGAATGGGGTGTACCCTATTCAACTTCCATGCAATTGGTAACCCCTGTTTGATGCATAAGTTCAGTAGGCGTGTCAGGATAGATATTGTCCCATCTCCTGCCCATTTAAAGAGCTCTATACATAGCCCTTCCAAATCCCGTGCCTTGTTATTCCCCATGTCAGAAAGAGTCTCTCCAACCTCTGTCTCTGAGAAAAGATCTGCGCTTATGGACGTGACAAACATTTCCTCTGCATCTCCTCTTGCATAAATATCTCGTACCATATTTAGTAGCTCGTTCATATCCAAATTTACATGATCATCTCGCTTATTCAATCTATTCCAAAAAGTCTTGGGAGCTCGTATCAATTGTTCAGACAACTCAGCTTGCCTTGTTTGAAGATATGCACGCTTCTTTGATCTTATCAGCTTCTTATACCAAGTTGGTTTCTTAATGCAGGTGGAAGGTAGCTTGGATCTCGCCGCTCTGCAATCTTCATCCCACCATGAGTTAAAGTAGAGGGGTTTGCCTTTCACAAACTTTTTGTGAAGCCAAACACCTCACCTCCTGCTTGGAGAATCAATTTAGTAAATTGCTTCAAAGATCTAATGATACATCCCGGTCCATTTTGATTGCTTAATCGGTTCTTCAACCATTTCTTTGTATGGCAAACAAAGATCATATCGCACTTTCATCTTTGGATGGAAAGGAGGGTGTATATCAGCAGCCTTCAAATTCATTTTGAGCGTAACATGCAGCGGTCTATGATCAGATTCAAGCATCTTTATGCCAACAGTGCATTCATGGATCATTTCCAACTCATGTGCAAGCAAGTAATCAATGGCACTCGCTCCAGAATGGTTAATGCACGTGAAACTTCCAGAGTTTGGAAATTTCAAGACGCCATTAATGATTTTCAAATGACAAATTGTTCCAAGCTCCAAGAGAAAGTTGCCCATCTCATTTGACATGCTATCCTCTGAGCACCTAGTGAACTCGGGTTCTACTATCTCCTGCATCCGGGCATCCGATATGTCGAAGATATAATTTAGATTGATCATTACCGTCCTGCGCTAGTTAAAGTCTCCAAAAAGGAAGGCGCACCTTGAGACATAAACCGCATGGTGTCGAAAGCAAAGCCTCCGAAATGGGTCCTCCTTATTAAACGCCTTATTTTGGTACAGATTTGTCATTCAAGGGAGCTGGTAACATGCCGCCACAAATAAATCTTGGCTAGTTGCCTTTATTTTCAGCCACATATACGCTTATTCACATCCTCTGCCACTACTTGCATATGTTGAGCAATATGAGTTCTACCATAAACCGCAATTCCTCCCCGAACCTCTACCTGGTCCACCGCAGATTTCTCATTCCATACATGTCCTACTAGCATAAATCCGAGGGCACCTCGGGGAGCAATCGAAATTGATGCTCCTGGGTTTTCAGAATATTAAAATGTCTTTGCTGCACCAACTATCTAGAGTTGCATCAATCTTTGCTTGATGTAGGCCAATGAGCGGCGTTCCATAAAGTTACATTGAGGGGCCCAATCTACCTAGCTCCGTTTCTGTTCGTTATCACGACTTTACCCGGCCTGATCCAAGTATGCAACAAAGCCCCCGAGTTCCTAGCATCCTTCACTCTTGCCCATTCTTTCTTTCTCACCTCAATTTGTGTTGGAGTTAAGTCTTGGTCTAACCACCGCCCTTCTCACCCCTTGGTGCTACCCGATTATGCATAATTCTATCCCGTGCTTCTTTTTTGGGGAACCGACCAAATTTGGGGGGTATGGTAGCTGGTTTACCCACCTTTTACCGGAGAGGAAGTTTGGTTCATGAATACGCATGTTTTTTAGAAAATTTTTTTCCAATTACCTCTGATAGATTTTCATCTTCATCTTCAGCAATGCCAGATATCTTCAAATTCTTGGCTCTAAACTCCATCTCGGCTTGCTCTGAAGCAACTTGTTCTCTGTGAAGCTTCATTTGTTCTTGAGTTGTTTCAAAGAATCGATCGCCAATTTGGATTCCAAGGCCCGAATTTGGTCATTGTAATCAACGGGTGGGTTTGCTTCTACTTTCTGATTACACAGGTTCTCGTCTATTTTCTGATCACACAAGCTTGTCTGATTACACAGGTTCGAATTTTGCTCAACCAGGTTATCCACTGTTCTCCGGAGAAGAACTACTTCATCTCTTAACCCCAGAACCTCGGATTTTAAATCAGAAATTAAGGAGATAAGATGGGTTGAATCACCCTCATACTCCAGTATATCGGGTGTTCCTTTCTTGGCCTTTGGAGGCATTGCCACAGCCAATTCCGTTCCCCCAAACCGTCGCCCTTCCGTTCGCCCTAAAACCGTTCGTCGTTAGGAGCGCCTAAGCCGCCTCCATGGTCCAAATTTAATAAGAACATTAATGATGGAATGCGCTAGCGAGATTTGGAGAACGTGTGGAAAATTATGGTAGAACATAATGTATGAAATCGTTTAGCTTATTTCATTACAAAAACTTGATAATCTCAAGGTGATTGTTCTCAAATATAAAACCTAAATGATGACCATGGAAAGGGAATATAGTTCTTACGGCTATTTGGATGTCTGCACTATGCTATAGAAGGGCAGAAGTCAGCGGTAGGCTAGAATAGAGTTTGCATGTTATGTACTTGTTCTTTGAAATGGCAAACCTCATTTCACAAAGTCTAGAGTAGTATTCAAGCCATTATCTCAAATATAAAACTCATTTCAAACGTGCAAATGACAGCAAAGTTAAATTTCAAAATGCATTTATATAGTCCTTGATACGAATTAGTAGAAATTTTTCCAGTATATTTAGATGGGAGTGCTTTTTTCAGAAGAAACCCACGATCAAATAGTACACGATTATTACAAAATCATCAACTTAATTTCAAGATCACAGATTAAGTATGCATCATGTGATTTAGATTCTCTCTTTCGAGCCATATAAGATTAGCTCTCTAAGTATCAGAAATTAAGGCAAATATAGGTTGATGATCACAACTCAAGACCCATGTATGTTTCAGCTTCGCAAAAGTTTTTGAGCTAATAACATAGTAAAACTGGAAAATAAAAATAGAGGTAGAGTTTAGTTATCAGAGTGCTTTCAGCTGAACGAAGATGTCTTTCGATCAAAAGTTCTCGTCTAGTACTTTCATAGTTTAATGAAATGACTAGCCCTTTGCATCTTCATGCCATGTCATATCGAACTGTAGATTCATTATAATTTAAATTCATAACATCAATGATGCTTGAATGCACACCATGGCATAATGTTCAAATTGCACTAGGTTCCCACATCTGCACATGCATTAGACAATTCAAGGTTAGAGGTGACACGTTTTATTCTGTACAACACAATGATTGGAGATGTCATTGTTAAACCTCACCTATATATTCAAAATGTAGCATTAAAAAGCTCTACTACTGTTATATTATTTTCTTACCAAATCAAAATCTTTCTACTATGTTCTAAATGCTAGAAACAACAACATCTGCAACATCACACAAAGCTAGAAAAAGGTGAAGTATATGGGGACTCGTTAAATTTACCTCGTTGTTTTATGTGGGGCTCAGCAGTGTAAATAAAGCTGAAAATGATTTAAGGGATAGAAAACGAACTTTAGAATATAAAATACATGGCACTTAAGCTTCGAAGGAAAAAAATAGAGCATCACAAATGTTTATGCAAAAAAGTTGTAGCTAAAAAGCAAACGAAGCATTTTCATATAGATATTTGAAAAAACAGAATACTTATCAATCAATCTTGTTAATTTGGGATTTTCCGGCATGGAGGAAAATATTTTTGGATTTTTTTATAAACCGATTTCCTAAGATTTTCAGCATTTCAGATGCTGGAGAAAAATTCCAGTGATCCAAAAATTAGGTCCAAAATCGAGTAAGTTTTTTCCTTATGATTCTTGATTAGTTGTTAGTTGGTTGGATAAGGGACATGATTCTTACAGATGGCGATGGAGCCGTGCATGCTAGCCGGATTGAAAAGGAATCCTAAATTATACTGGCCGGATTTAGCATGCTGGCCTTCCATGTATGCGTGCATGCTTGTGTATAATAGATTCTGGAGTGGACCCAAGGTTTTAGAGGCAATTCTTGGTTTCCAGGCTCACGAACCCTGAGCTTAATTTTTTCAGGCAGTGAAGGTGAAAGCAGGTCGGTTCTTAAACAAAAGTTAGGCTTATGCCTTTAATTTTTGGGTCATCCAGCTGCCTATTGCCAGCGTCTGCTTTCTCTTTGTAAATCACTTCTGATGGATGCGAAGGTGAGTAACTTCTTCATATTGGATTGTAATTGCCACGAAACTCTGAGCATAGTGCTATTTGGATAGGTTCTATTCCGGCCTCCTCCCTTGCATTTGCCTTGCTTCTCATGGCATCTATCAGACAAAAATTCCATCTTTTGTCTGATTTTTTTCTTGGAAAGAAAGGGAGTAAAAGCTCTTCCATCAGCAGAAATTCTTCGTGTAGATGGAGTGATTTTGATAGCGATTCCGAAGCTGAAACAACCCAGATTAATGGGGTTCCAGAAGGTTGCTTGGCTGTGTATGTTGGATATGAAAAACCGAGATTTGTTGTAAGAACAGATTTGTTGAGCCATCCATTGTTTAAAGCCATGTTAGATAGATCTGCAGAGGAGTATGGGTTTGAATATGAAAGCGGCGTTTGTATACCTTGTGAGATTCTAATGTCAGATTCTAATAAGGTTAGTGCACTGTATATTTGCAAAGATTCAAATAGGGTTTATGTAATGGGTTATTTCTGCTCAAATCTTGGACCATTAGTTATGCAACTCAGCAGCAATTTAAGGTGGAGTTTCTGCCTTTACATTTGGGTAAGTGTTTTTTGCAACACTTCGTTTCAAATTTATTACTCATTAAAATTGTGGTCTTGCCTGCTGTGTTTTTGAGAAAATGGGTAAAAGTTAGCTGCTTTTAGAGAGACCTTTTTACAGGTCCTCTTTATATCATTAGGTAAGTAGTTATTTAGTGGTCATGACCCAAATATGATCCAAAATGTAACAGACTACCATAGAAATATTCATCATTACAGAAATATTCTTCTTTCTCGGACATATTGAGATGCTTTTGATGCACAATATGATGTAGTGCATAGATGAATGGGGCATGAACAAGATTTTAGCTCAGAGACGAAGGGCAACATGATATTTGACCTCCAGTATGGCAGCTTAGGCAATAGCTACAGGCCATATAAATAAGGCAGGCCGTCACACTTTGTGCTCACACTTTGGGAACAACCCAAAATTGAAGGTGCAGGTTCATGGCATCATAGTTAACAAAGGAATTTCATTGCATGCACATGGAAGGCAGAGTCACCAGCAATATCCCAAGGTTGCAGATAGTTGATAGTCTTCCAAACCTGTAGATTACGACATTTAAGCATGAAGCATGCCACTTGAGCAAGACCTTTCCTTGCATTGCTAAGCAACTCAGCCCTTTTCGGACCCTGTTATACTTCAACATCTCGATAAGGCGCAATACTTCATAGCCAGTATTGAATTTATTGCTGCAAAAATGAAATTATCCAAATGCTTCCACTTTTGGTTATTCTTTTTTATTTTCATCTTTGATTATCAATTAAGTACGTCTTTTTAATTTCCATCTGCCATCAAAGCCAACTTGGATAGACATTAGAGTGTGCAAGGCGGAGAAATGTCCGGGACACATTTTCATGATCTTAGGCAATAGCTACAGGCCATATAATTAATAAGGCAGCCCGTCACACTTTGTGTTCACACTTTGGGAACAGCCCAAAATTGAAGGTGCAGGTTCATGGCAGCATAGTTAACAAAGGAATTTCATTGCATGCACATGGAAGGCAGAGTCACCAGCAATATCCCAAGGTTGCAGATAGTTGATAGTCTTCCAAACCTGTATATTACGACATTCAAGCATGAAGCATACCACTTGAGCAAGACCTTTCCTTGCACAGTGCTAAGCAACTGCCGCACTCGGACCCCTGTTATACTTCAACATCTCGGTAAGACGCAATACTTCATAGCCAGTATTGAGTTTATTGCTGCAAAAATGTAATCATCCAAATGCTTCCACTTTTGGTTATTCTTTTTTATTTTCATCTTTGATTATCAATTAAGTACATCTTTTTAATTCCCATCTGCCATCAAAGCCAACTTGGATAGACATTAGAGTGTGCAAGGCGGAGAAATGTCCGGGACACATTTTCATGATTTTGATTGATAATATAGGTGTTCACTTTTCCAATCAACTCTCGGGCCTTCCAAAGGTTCGTGACACAAGATTATGTCATGATTGGACGGGTTCAACAATGAGCAGAATACAGACTGAGAATGGCAAGGAGCATTTAGATATGAATGCTCTGTATTTTTTGAAAACATAACAGTAGAAGTAGACCTTTGTTCTCTGAATGTAAAATTTTCGCTTTCTAATGCAAGTTTATCTTATCCTATTGTGTTTTGTTATAAGGTCAGAATATGCATGCTAATACTCTTTGATACTAAAGTTTCTTGCAAAGTGGATACGGCCATGGCAGGCTTCCTCCTTCATATCGACATTAACAGATAGGAAATAAGAGGGTTGCCATTTGGAAAATTGCCAAGACCACGCCTGTTGATCCACATTTACCAGTGCATATCAGTCCAATCAATCCTTCGAGCACATTTACCAATGCATATCAATAGCACATGTTCATAACATGATATGTAAACATGTGTATCCTAGCTTCAATCCACAGTTCGCTCTTTAGATAGACTCATGCTTGGAGATGATGTGTTTTGTCAAAATATGAGTTCTTTTTCTCTTAAATATTTAGAATCTAATTGGCCCATGTTCTTGATTGTATGCATTGTTGGTCCAGGCAAACATGTATCAAGCTCTGCGTTATCAAATTTGAAGCCGAACAAGGCATTCATGTTATCTTCAAAGATCAAATAGTTTGATGGAGGTATGAGGATAAATCTTGCATCATGTGGTCATACACAGTTCAAACCACGTTTTTCCACGTTGCAGATTGAGCTATAGCATAGGTGCCTTGCAACTTGGAGTCTCTTTCTGTTTCGGATTTCAAAGCACATCTGAGACACAACCATGGGTGTTTCGGTAGATCAGTCTGGCCAGGTAAATGAGCCATCTGGCCAGATTGATCTTCCAAAACACTCATCGCGCAATGTACAGGTAAGGTAATGTCTGATACAATCTTCGTGCTTCAATCTCCGTGCTTCATGATAATCTTGGAGGATTTTGAAGTGTTTGTAAGCTCATTGAGGAGAATTCCGTCCTTAAATCATGATGCAGCATTGTTGTTAGGTTCTTTATTTAGCTTCTAAATGGATCGATTAGGAGTTAGGATTTTAAGATGGTATTTTGATTTATTTAAGGCATCATTTACAGAAGAATCCTCCTTCTCAATGTGGAGCCAATGGGCAGATAAATGTCTCTGCTTTTATAACAGCATTGCTTCTCTCAGGCTCTGTTAGCGCAATGTATTGAGGTGATCTTTAATTTTGACGTTTGCCTCTTCCAATCTTCAGAGGAGTCGGCTCAACTAAAAGAGTGAACGCATACGTTTTGAAGGTAAATCCTTAGATTACAAATACAAGTATGAAAATAAGCCTCGTCCAGCTCTGGAATTTCACCCACGTGTTTATGCTGGCTCTAACAACCACTTGCTACGAACAAATCGAATGCAATTATAATATATATGAACCTGTTAAGAATCTGAAAAACAAGATACTGAGATAGGCTCATCTGAGGCGAGAATGTCTAGGTTCAACTAAACCATAAAACAATCTTCTGAGCTTATGAATCCTATCTTCAAAAAGGATAGTGGACGATTTTCTTAGTCCTAAAGTAAAATATTTAATGAGCAGATGGAAGATGCTATTTAATTTATGATCCGTTAATTTATTCTATTTAGATAGCCCATTGTCCATTGTTTTCTGCGATTTTGATGCAAGAATAAATTCAAGCTTACGTGAATCTGATTGTTTCTATTACATCTCTCGCAAAGTTTGACATGTTGGAAAAAGTATTTTTTCTTTATTTCATCTTCGAGGCAAGTTTGGTGTAATTATTGTTGCTGTCGTTGCACCCATAACATACTTATGGCATATGTAAGACAAAGAAAGTATGCTATATATTCTAGGTGCAAAACCATGTGAAAAACAACAAATTGTATCACGAAAAGAGCCATTCTAAGAAAAGCCAAAGTTTCATATAGCAGAAGAAAACGGTGTATGCCATAATGGTACTAAATGTGCTTAAAATGGTGTATGCCTATGTGTTTTATGGACTACTGCAAGTAAAGAGGCTAGCGTCTCATCCTACTCATCGCCCTTTACATATAATAACAATGTCACACTGTGAACCCATGATGTATTAAGGTCGTGGGAGCCTTTAACTTATGATTTTGGGCATTGCCTTATACATTTTCACCTCCCATGTCAATTTTAACTTCATGACTTCTGGCATTGCCTTATGGATTTTTACATTTCCTGTGAATGTTCTTAATGGAAACTGGCATCATTATAGTGACAAGTGGGATCAACGACATTTTCATAACGAAACCTTCGCTCTAAAATAAAAGTGCCCCTTAGTTAGGCTTGCTAGAGTCTAATATTGCCTCTTTCCACAAAGAAAGTATTTTATGTACCTAAGAAACAATGGTTGGCTATAGAATTGTAGTTAGGCTCGGCAACACCAATCTGTTCAGATATGTATCTACTGGAGTAGTTAAGGTTCATAGTTCAAAGTCAACTTTGTAATACATCATATCATCATAGAAATCTCAGCTGCATCGTTGAAACTCAAAGCATTGCTTATCATTCAAACTCAAAACGTTGCTTATCAGATGTGCAATGTCATCAAATACTTAGGAACAAGGTAAGATCACAATATTGTGATGCAATCTTTGAAAACATGCATTGAAGAAAGAAAGATGGCGGGAAACGCACTCTAGAGCATAGTATCTTCTCATCCATGTAGAGATCTGACTGCCAGCTGAAATGCTTACTACTGCTTTGTGATAGATGAGGTCAAGCATGGATCAGGTGTGTACATCTATTTTCATTTGTACACCTAACTCCATCTAACATTCTCCTTAATTTGTTGGATCCGGGCTTATTAAAAGCAAGGAGCAAAATTTTAAGGGCAATAAGATGGATCATATAAAGTCATAGTATAATCTACGTGATCGGACAGAGTTGGTGATTTGTTATAGAGCAACTATCTTGAAAGGTTCGTCTTCTACAATGGTGAACGATGGTTTCAGGCCTATTTACAAATGCATTCTAACAATGTAACAGCTCTGTCTCTCTTTGTTCATTCGAAAAACGAATCTCATGTCGTATTTCGCTTCCTTTTCTTTAATTCTTGCAAGTATGCATTTATTGCTTAGCTCATTTAACCCAGAAGTAACTTCAAAAATGCCTAGCTAACTAAAGATTTGTATTTCGCTCTTCTTGGGAATGAGAGGTGTATTCACAAAATTCTCTAATCATTATGCTTCTATGGCCTAATCAAATCCATTGGATTAACTCACTTCCTTCTCAACCTTGGTTTCCCACATAAATAAATTCTTTCCATCTACAAATGCATAAATTAAAAGCAACACATTCAATTCTTATGTTAGAGCAACTCAACACAACTACATCTACAACTTTCAAGCAAATATTACTTATAATTGACATACACAATTTCAAGTGTAACTATTGTTGCCTTCACATTGCAATGCAAATTCTTATAGGTTGCCAAAGCCTACCAATGCCTGACCATAACATCATTCTGGTAGACGTATCATATAATAAAAAACAACGCACTAGAAGATGCTCCCAGTCACTTGAGATTTTTGTACAATGGTTGGTTAAATTTGTCAGTGAACCTTAAAGGCTTGCTCTATATAACCCTTGCCCCTCCAAGCCACATTCTTCACTCCAGCCAAAACAACCACCTTTTTAAATTGTTAATAAAGCCCGGCAACGCCGGGCACCATAACTAGTTACAATAAGAGAGGGAATGATTGCATCTTTGCCTGCTTCATGAATTGTACGCCGATACTGTATGGCTTAAGTTTAATCGCTCCAATTGACAAATGAAGATTTAGAGTGTTGGGCCTAAAGAAATAGAGAATGTTAGATTACTTAGACATTGACCAGACTGTTAATCTCCAATATCTTTGTTTTTTCAACTTTGTGCATAATGGACTTATTTAGAAATGGGCAATCTAGCCCATATAACTAATAATGCCATCGATTCAAGCCATCGGATCGGAATTCTCGAATGGGCGAACATGCATCTCTCCCATGCATGCATTTTCTGGAGCTCTGGTTCGTTTGGGGATCGCTATTTCTTGCAGGTTCTTCATCGACTTCTCATCGGCGTTCTCTTCTCTCTCAGCAGTTCCCTTAACTCCCACCCACCCACCCACCCACCCTCTCTTAATGTGTATATTATTGTAAATATTATTTTTTGTCGCGTGGCACGCGTGACCAGCCCCTCGCTCTTTCGATGTGTAAAATATTGTTTTTTGTCGCACAGCACGCGTGACCAGTCCCTCGCTTTTCGAGGTTTTTTCTCTATTGGTTTTGTTGGCGATGTGCAGGTCCAGAGGTGATGCGCGACTTCGATATTCTCTGTGGAGCATGGGTTTTTTTTGTGGGAACGTTTACCAGCCTTGCGTTATCCAAGCCCATTGCCGAGATTTTATCGCTAGGGTTTTTCCTCAAAAACCCGAAAGGGGGGAAGGGGGGGAGAGGGGGGGGGGGGTTATATCCCCGCGATAAGATCTCGCCAGGTACACTAGCCAACATTTGTAGCACATAATTTTATTTGGGGTCCAAGTGACTGGATATTCCCTATATTTTTCATTTTTTGGGTAGCCTGCGATGTGCAGCTACCCATTATCATTGTAGAAAAACTGCTGAGATGAATGAAAAGCCTAGCTAGACTAATGCACGTATGTGCTTGTCTATCAGGAGTGCTATCAACACTTAAATTATTAGAAAAAAAGGATGCAATATAGCTACAACACAGAACATGTCAAACAGTGTACAAATTTTTCAGAAATCAACTATTGGAGAAAATAGAATAAGGTAGGAAGCAGAAATGTAAATTGGATGCATCTTTACCTGTTCCTAAAACTATATGTCGATATTGTATGGCTCAAATTCAATCATTCCAAGTGACAAAGGAAAAATTTAGAATGAGCCAGATCTGATGTGAGAAAGCTTAATCTCTTTATAGAACAAAAAAATCTCCTATGGGTTAATCATTTTTTTTCCAACGTTCATATCTATCAACTTAGCATACAAGCAGCATTCACATCTGCCAATATAGAAAATCAAAATATAGCAGTTCTATGAAAACAAATGTAAATAGTTATAGGCCTTACCTCTGTAGCAAAATTATTGGTGGACATATAAAAAAGGCGTCAGCCAATGCCATGATAGCATGTATATGTAGCAAACATGTGCACCATCTAGATTTGCTATTATCCATAAATAAAACATAGATTTCGTTGTCATGCAAAACCTGTAATTGCTCTGCATTAATTGATATCAACATTAAGTCCATCTTAACAATCTCGTTGATATCAACATTAAGTCCATCTTAACAATCTCTGATCTAATATCAGACACCGCCCTTTCGACTTTGCAGTTATCCTCGAGCATACAAATGAAATCCAGATTCTATGAAAGAAATTATAAGCCAAACCCTGCCATTTTTCAAACTTAATAGGCATCCAGAAACTAAGAGAAACTGCCACGCAAAGTGACATAAAGAAGATTAGAAGATAACGTATTGCACAAATGGTTAAGAGGCCTCTTTTACACAGATTATCAAAATGTATAATCTTGCCTCTGTAGATGGCTACTACTATGACTGAAACCCCTTGTTGAAATTACCGGCATTGACAGTGAAGTCCCTTGTTGGAGTTGGAAGGAATTGGGAGATTCAAGTGCTTTACTTATACCATTTAAAACATGCCTAACTTGGTCTTTGTCCACATATTCCATTCTCGTCACAAGCATATTCCAGCTATGGACTGAAGGAGCTCCACAACATTGAAAAATATGCAGGTCGTTTTGCAGATTACGAGCCTAAAGGATCTTCACATCATGAGAAAATACATAGGCGTTTAGCAGGAATTGCGAGGTCTATGTGAAGTAGACAAGCAGTGCATAGACTGGAATTTTTGTGCCAATTTCTTAATGTATTGACTGGATAATATATATATGATTGTTTAATAGATGATTAAAGCTAGAACATAGTGAAAACATATTCTCTATCATGTTCCCATGTAATTACAATTAGCGATTGAACTAACATTAGCATTAACTAGAGCAAGTACTCAATTAATAGTAGCTGAAAAGGAAAGAGTGTCTTTCAGAAACACAATGCCTAGTACAACAAACTCATGTTCTGTGCATACCTCTGCTGCCAGTATCCAAAAGCTTGATGGATAAGCTCCTTCCACCTCGCAGGCAGTCTGGCGATGGTGCCATCCATTGCTGTCCATCTTTCTGTCTGCCTAAGACATGTCTTCTTTCTGTTGTTTCTGTCTACCTTTGCTTGTGGCTCAATCTCATGATGCATTTGATCTGATGTTGAGAACTAGGCATTCAGAATGATGGAGTAATGAGGTTGTGGTCCCCTTTATAGGCTTCTTTTCCATTGGACTTCTAACCTCACTAGCATTTCTTGTTGTAACATAGCACGGTCCTAAAATTAAACTTGGTTGTATAGACAGTCTGTAGTTCTAAATTCAAAGAGATTATTTTGTGCACTTGGTTGTATGGACATTTTGTAGCTCTACATTCATAGAGATACTTTTGTACTCAAACCTTTTCATGTTTATAACATAAAGCATACTTACAATTTTAATCTTTACAAATAGTACACTACGGTCAGATCTCTTTTGACATGGAAGACTACAAAGAGACCTGGATTAGAAATGTAAGTTCAATCTTTACGTCATATGACAAGCAAGAATTGGGCACATAAATGATGAGTTCTAGAATTAGTATGCATGAATACTTAGATGTTCTACAACATGAATGATCTCATGTCAGTTTTACAAATGCAATGAAATGCTAAACTAGAATGGTTGACCAGGAACCGTGACATGTGACAGCATGATAAAGTTTTCCTCTATATGGGACAATAGTTTGACAAGAGTAGGCAGCATTCCATGCACAAGTGAATACTGGGATGGTCTGATGGCTGCATCAACAATACAATTAGAGTTAATTAGCAAAAACAAAGCAACTGCTCTTACTAGAATTCATCCGTTAAGACACCTGCTTGTTTACTAAGTAAACATATCTGGCCGTCTCAAGTAAATTTTTGCAAACCGCCTAGCATGATGCACACTCTTGAAATTATCATTAGATATAAACAAATGCAATGCAATAGTTGGTTCAGGCCTACTGAAAACAAAAACTGAGGATAGTCCATGTCAGAAACGACAAACAAGAAGTGTCCTACTTACAGTTATGTTCCTTTGTGTAGATAGGGATAAAAAATTATACCTTCAGTTGAAGTAGCACTGGCATTTTCAGCAGTACCTCTGCCTCGAGGGATGATTGCATGCTTGGTTGTTCTGTCACCTGAAAATCAATTCCGAAACAAGAAATTGGAATCTCAATGGAGTACTAACCTGCTGGAAGAAACAAGGCCCGTGGTTATGCTTTTTGAAAGAGCTCTACAAGTCTAGCTTCACATCATTTTTTAATTGATTGTGATGAAGCTAGTCATATGTAACTCTATAATGCTCAAAGTAAAACGAAAAAATCTTTAAAGACAAGGTCGTGATGTTCCAAATCCAAGCTTAAACATTATGTAAAATATATCTATTCAACGCATTGCAACCTTTGACCTTCTGGCTTTTGTTGTAGACTCATGTCCATTTGTTGCTGCACATGCAATCGAGAAAATCAGTGACCTCAATACAATCTTATATATGAATAAGAACTTATTGAATAGTCCATTTCTTCATCTATATGTCCTGCTTTATCCCAACCAAACATAACCAAAGAATCTCCCCACGGTAATGGCGATGTCAGGAATAATGTTAGGTGCTTTCTCATATGGAACAACATATGCACTAACTTCACTGCTAAAAAAATAAAAGTGCAACCATTTTCATTTATTACTCTCCCCAATAATTACAATATTACACAGAAAATAGACCTGGCCCTATGCACTTGCAACAACAAGTCCAGCTATAGGCATATTCCTGAATACCAAGGAAAAAAAAAACATATAATTCCTAGTTTAGAGAAGCCGAACAGCTTACATTTATGAGTTTTCGTCCACTTCAAGAACTGACATAAACCACAACTGTCAAGGGTCCCTGCCAAGGAAACATTATCGTGAAATAATAGCACTGAATAAACATGTAATATTACTCAACTTGACAACCACTCCATTTGGACAATAAACCTATCTGGACATGTTGGTATTGCTTCAACATTTTTTCTAGAATGGTAGCTGCATGTCAACTTCTTTGATTCTTTCTGCAGTATCTTTGAGCTGCGAATCAAATATATTTTTTAAATCGTGCTCGTGATGTAAATTTAATATAACAATTACATATACAAATACCAGCAGAGGTATGAATGTAGAGCAGTTTTTCATTGTGAAAAATAGCTGATAATATTGTAGATTCTATGGGATTGGCAAGCCTAAGAAATTGACTGGATTAAGAACTTTGATATAGCGGCAGTCATTATTGTTGGCAATCTTAGTTTGATAGTAGAATATTCTAGTAAGGGAAGGCAGGTGGAAACACTGACATGCAAAAGTATAAATAGAAGGTGGCATTTTTGCTGGTGAGTGCAAAATCTAAATTCGAGGCCTGGCCCTAAGGTCATACCGACATTGAAAATTCAAATTTAATCTCTTCAATTAATCCTTTATTTTCCTTTCCTTATCGCTTTTTTGTGGGGCCGAACATCGGAGCCATTGATAAAGGGTACATTCCACGCATTATACGCCATCGACGCTCCATCCTTTTTTGCCAAACAGAAACGAAAACCAAAACCTAAGGTGATTATTGAAAAGTACAACCATTGAAACATATTCCATATTTATATTCAACCAAACCCAAGGTCCATTATTACAACGCACAAGCATTCATATATAGTACGTACTCATATATATTACATACATATGACACACTCATATTAAAAAATATGTACGCCCATCATATGTACAAGCATCTTAAACTATAGCTTCATACAAACGTAGATCCACACTAGAGCACCCATAACCCCATCAACCATCCACTCTTCTCTTCTTCCGACTGACACTTGGATCATGTCGTCTTCTAACGGCTTCCATTTCGCGAAGCTCCCTTAGCAACAAAGCTCTACAAAGGTTCAGGTGCGAGCGGAGAGCACCTCTTTCTAAAACTACGGAATTAACACCCTGCCTCTCAAGGAGATCCATGGAAGCTTGGATTCGATCCAATATGTTTGCTAATAGTATCCGTAACTCTTGAACCGCTGCACAAACATCCTTCACGGAATCCTCTGCCTCAGCTAGACTACTCAAGAGATCGGGTGAGCTTTCCCTCTCTTGGCATTCAACCACTAACTGTTCATCTGATCTGGACTCGGCACTCTCGTCACTAATCACAATAATCTCAATGCCCCTATTCTCAACTATCCACATAAACAAACTCATCCCCCCTGCTATCATGTTCTCCATTGCCCTCCACATCCTCAAATACATCGACACTATCCCAGACTCGCCTCCTTCTCTTGCCTATCCGCTCCACAGGCACGATTCCAGGTTGACTCCCGAACAACGCCATTCTTACATCCTTATACGCGCATCATTTAGGGGCTAGCATTATCCGCCACGCCGCCTGCACACGCTCAAGGGAAATATATGCCGAATTATTCGGTAGAACCCAAGAGCTTGCCAACCTGAACTTGGTCATCTGCAGCATTGCCTTCATAGTATGCACAAAGGAGGCCGTTCGGATTCTGCCAGTATGGTATGAAAGGTAATGAAATGCTCTTTTCATAATGTTGCGATTATCAAGCGTAATGACGTGCTTGACAGCCCCAGCGAAGAGCGTACAATTCTTTCCTAGATTTCACCTGCTCGGCTGTCACATTGTGCATATGCACCTTAAAATGAAGCTTACCTATATCTTTTAGGCAGTAACCAACTATCCCTCAAAACAGTGCAGTCTACTTCCTGTGAGGGCCTTGCAAAGGATAATTGCACCAGCGGGTCTACTGTCTTTCCATCCCAGGAAGTTTTTAATCCTAACATTTACACTGCTTGGTGTCTTAGCCGACAATCTCATAACGGACTGAACATGCAAATGGTCCATGGAGGACCCTCTCTCCAAGGCCACAACCCCGGCCTCACAATTCTGCTCCAAGAACTGCACCATTCTGTCATACAAGGACACAGGGACATCCACACCCCAAGCACTATTGTGACACTAACATCCAAAGCCGCAGGCATATCCACCACTTCCTCACCAGAGCCGCTCGCTATATCTTCACTGACATGCTCTTCCAACGCACTTCGGATCTTCCTCGGTCTACCCCGTCCGCGCTCCCCCCTTCTACCCTTGCTCACATACATCCTCCCATCTCCCTCAGACTCTGCCATGCTCCCTTCTTCGAACTAACACGCAGCGACAACATCATCGAACATAACCTGCTTCTTTCTCCCTCTCCTCGCAGCACCTCCCCTTCCCCTTTTACTCAGTCCCCCTCTAGTCGCTGGATATAAGGCCGGTCTCCGGTCTTCAAATACAGCAGCACGCTCAACAGGCTGCCTCTCAGCACTAGCAAAGTCACTACTGCCAGCCTCACCACTCCCTTTTGGAAGCACTACGCCCCCCTTAAATTCTCAGACCGCTGTGCATCGCACCAACTCACCACTTCCGGAAAACTGCCATCTCCTTCAACAATGAATTCTGTGCTCCCTGTCCCTCCTGCTCCCTATGTCACAGCTAGACTCTTCTCTGCGGCAGATTTCCTTCTACATTCACCTTCCTTGCTGGTTTCTGGCATTCGGCCCTCCCAATCCAAACTGTGGAATATCTTTCCTCCGTCTCTGCTCCCACAAATCCCACAACACACACCCTGAAGCAGCACCCTGGGAATGGGCATATGATACGTCTTCACCTTCAATCTCGCTGCTCGACGCAGATCCATCTCCACTCCGCCTTCTTACTGACCTCAAATCCCTCTCCTCCACTCACAATTCTTTCTGAGCCTCCCGCTGCACTGACCTGGAGCCGTTCTCCTCCACTCCGGCCTCTGTACTTGCGTTCCCAACCAATACCACTCGATTCCGACCTCAAATTCACTGTGCAGACATTCAGAAACCAACACACGTTACTGCGCAAACGCCCCGGCCGAAGTCATGCCCGTGGCTTTCGTCTGAATTGAATTCGCTCTTCACCTCCAAAAACAACAAAGACTACCAACTTTCCTTCCACTCGGCCCTGCCCTTCAGAACTTACAGTTCCGTCCACAATTTCTCTCTGATTCCAATTCCGACCACCACACAGAGTCTACAATTTCTCTCTGATTCCAATTCCGACCACCACACAGAGTGTATAGAAATCTACAATTCCTACTCATAGAACAAAACAACCACAGAGCACTCACCAGCATAATCCATGGCGCTCCTGCTAGTCGCTCCAAGACCAAACACTCTACCCGATTAGATAGGCATGCCGCCATCACCTGTCCACCCGATCTGCAACCACTCTCCAGGCCCTCCTCCTTCTATTTCTAAACCATACGCCCATAAATCCAGCTCCCACCAAGCAGGTCGAATGAATTCCCTCCGACAAGCAGCTCGAACACCTCCCAAAAATACCACACAGATACGATTCTGCATATATACGCCCCCAAAATCTAGGCCCAACCTTTGGTGAGATACCCTTCCTAAATACCAAACAAAATAATTAGAACATTATTATCGATGGTTCTAAGTACTCCCTATTTGGGTCGGGCTCCCATGGAAACCCTTCCAAATTTCCATGGAAACCCTTCCAATTTTCCATGGAAAATAGGAAGGGTTTCCATGGAAACCCTTCCGGCTTTCATTAAAACCAGGAAGGGTTTCCATGGAAACCCTTCCTTTTAATGGAAAATTGGAAGGGTTTCCAATTTGAAAATCGGAAGGGTTTCCTCGGAAAATGGGAAGGGTTTCCATTTTTTATTTTTTATTTTCAAGGCGCACGCTGCCCAACACGCACGCCGCCATTAATGGTGCATGCTCATAAATATGCACGACACCCAAGAATTTAAATTTTAATTCAAATGGAAACCCTTCCTATTTTCCAAAGCCATGGGAAAATAGGAAGGGTTTCCACAAATGGGGGAAAATAGGAAGGGTTTCCACGTTTGATCAAAAAATTTCTAAGGGCGCAAGCTCTTCTTGCACTTTGCTCTCCGCCATTGCATCTCCTTATGGATCCAGAGCTTGACGCATTTGAACAATGCGAGGAGGATGCTTCTACCGATTCATCACTATATGATTCGGACGAAACTGTAAGTGATGAAGCTCCAAGTAGCATATTAAAATTTGGATTGCTAAGATGGCAATTTGATATGGTAACATCTGTTCAACCTTGCAATACTGATACCAGTCCAAGTTTTGGATTGAAGGAGGTTACGTGATCCACCCAAACCTTATTAGAACCCGCAAAGATATGTATGGTCTCACTTTATAATCTATAAGTTGTCATCAACTAGGAGATCTAAAAGACGAATGCCATAGCTATCAAAATTGCCCAACATTTACAACTACCAGAGCTACCTTGTCTGCATATTCTTTTACACACATCTAGCATGCTTGCTCTACTCAAGCAATGTGCACAAACATACCGAGAGCTACCTTGTCTGCATATTCTTTTACACACATCTAGCATGCTTGCTCTACTCAAGCAATGTGCACAAACATACCGAGCAGGACGCGTTGAACTATACAAATTTCTAGTTTTCTTTTAAAAATCTTGCGAGGTTTTCTATTTATTATAAATCCCATATAGAAATGAATTTAATGTATTGGGTGTGGATGATAAAAGAATGAAGCCATCAATTCAATTCATATTTCATTTTTTCAAGCTATACCTACAAAGCCATATAAACCAAAGGGCACATTAAAACTTTTTTGTAGTGGACTCTAATAACACATTTTAAGCTCAGAGGAGATGCTCCAAGATCAAAACACACAATGCCAGTAGTATCCAGCAGCCCCCGAGCATAATACATGTCCCCAACCATCCCCACTGCAGCAGCAGCTTTCAAGGCCTTCTCTCCCCAACCATCCCCACTGCACCAGCAGCTTTCAAGGCCTACTCTGGTAATGTAAGACAAGGAAACAAATACATTGCACCCTCAGCTTCATTGCAGCTAATCCCTTCTAACTTGTTAAACGCATTGGCCATTAAAAATTGCTATGGCACTGAAAATTTAACCTTTGCATGCCTAGCAAGCGAGGATAAGATTGTTTCCCGTTCTTCAGCAAACAATTCATATGACTCTTCACCACCCTAATTGAGAACTTGATTGTCACGTTATACAACATCAGTTATTTGTCATATTTGAAAAAATATCATGTATACCATGCGGATTCATCACAAGACTCGTAAGTATCTGTCCAGATATATTGGAGCAAAGATTGACGAGAAGATTATTAGAGAACCAAATAAGATTTGACGGGAAGCCATGGGTAGCTAATGTTTGGTTGCATGGTGCTCCAAATTGTTCACATCAGCATATTCATATTTTCTGTAAAGAATCAAAAGAACTTAATACTAGGAAAGCATTGCTGAGCTAAATATCTCGGTAGTGTTGCTGGCAAGAGTGTTTTAGTAGCTAAAATGCTGGTCATAATAAATTACAGAATGAGATATTTATGCTTGATTACCGTAAAATTCTTTGAAAAGGGAAGATCCAAACAAGCTAGAGCACCAACTTACCCGTTAACTAAATCGCTATTGAAAGAGGGCCGCAACAAGAAAAAGAAGAGATAGTCAGAAATACTCAGGTTTGCCTCGACAACTGTGAGTTTAAAGAAAACTAGGGGAAGTTTTATAAACGCAATATTTCTGATATTCGCTGCCTGATTTCACAGATTTTTAATGAGCAACACAAGCAAGCAAGTGGCAAGATCAATAAACATGATTGCTTTGCAATTAGAAGATACAAGCACATCTAACTAATTTCTCTAAATGATTAGCATGATCATACTCAAAACTTAGCTCTTTAGCCACACTGATACATCTTTGGTTAAGACATGTCTACCCCCAATTGAAAATTCCGTTTCTTCTAGAGTTCCAATAGCAAACAAAGATATGCATGTATAACAGTTCCAGGGAACGCCACAGCAGATACATGCTTAATAATATTTAAACATCAAGTTAAATGCTTTACCCGAACCACATCCGTTAAAAATGGGAGAGCAAAAAGTGCATCAAGGGCTCCTTAAAGTCAGGGGACGTAAGACGCTAGGGCACAATATCTTCACGACTTAGCCCTTGTTCAAGCTTCTCAACGAGCATCGAGCTAAAGAACCGGGGGGACTATAGATTTTATTATTTTGTTACATTTAAGCGGACCTTTGTTGTTGGAAAAATTGAGAATCTTTACCCCGAAAGCAGCCCAAAATGAAAGAATCATCTTTAGGGTTAAGAGGGCTTGCCTCGAAATATTCTACAACCGCTTTGTTATCCACGGTGGGAGATGTGAAAGCAATTTCGAAAGTAAGAATTTCTCGCATCCTCGCATTACAAAAAGCAGAAAATTCCCAATGATGACGGTTCCGTGATGTGATTTTTGAAAGAAATCTACAATAGTTACCTATTTGTGGAAAGGGATCTTCTCTCTTGCGCTTGGAGGAAGCATGAGCGAGCATGGCTATGGCGTTTATCTGCGAAGATGGCGACCTGCGTCCTCATACTTTACCAGGTTAGGCGCTCAGAGCTTGATGTAGAGGGCAAATACCTTCATATTTCTCAACAATCTTGCACTGACCCTCAAATATCATGGCTTTTGTTGAATGTCAGAAGCATCAAAGATGCTTTGAATAGCTGCAACGACCAACAAAAGGAAGCAATGCCGATCCTGGCAAAGCCGTTAAACTCAAAACTAACTATGCTATCGTACAGTTTTGGGCACAGATATGCTCAAACTAGAACCTGTATGTAACAAATCTGGCATAAAGCCTGTGTAACTCCATTTTTGGGCTCCATTTGCATTCTCGGATCCTTGCAAAGAGCTGCCATTCTCCCGACCTGTTAGTTTGGAAGCAGATAGGTCATGCATGCAGCCGTTTGGCGCCATAGCCATATTGCCAGAAACCTTTTTAGCCAACACTATGTCTCATGCAACTCCTGCCAGAATGGAGAGCTTTCAACCAGTTAAAAAACCAAAAAAAAATGAAGCGAAATTGAAGCCGAACTCCAAAAGTTTTTCTGGTACCTGATTGTTCCCATAAAAACGTTCCCTGCATCGACCGTAGGCCTTCCTCAATCGCGAAATGGAAAGAAAACCGCCGGAGGAAGAGCTAAAAAAAAAAAAATTCCTTTTCTGGAAAAAGCTCTTCAATAAGAGCTGTAGAAATTTAATTCCAGGCATTAATTAGGGGGGATTCCAAAAAAAATTATATTCTTGTGGAAACCCTTCCGGATTTCAAGGAAATTTGGAAGGGTTTCCATAATTTTTTTTTTAATAACCCCAATCGGGGGGGAGATAGTGTGAGCGTTATTAAGTTGGGCGTCTTTTTTTGAAACTGGAATTTCCCCAATTTGTTTTCCAAGGAACCAAACTAATATATACCCCATGTTTTGGAGCTCATTTTCAGACAGATAAATGGCGACTGTGTTGAGGGGCGCCGGATTTGTTCTTCCGTTGCGCTTGTATAATCTAGCATCGTGGAGCCATCCTGATAGATTAGCCTTGAAACTAGCTTACACAACAAAACTCATCTCTCGCCCCGTTCCTGTTTCTGTCCCTCGATTGCGCGCCTTCACGAATGAGGCGACTTTGCTCTGCTCTGACTCAAATGGTACTAAATTTTTGATTTATTTCTTTAAATAAGTATTGTGGAGAATGCAGTTACTATGTTTACTCATATTCCATAAAAATACATTCTATCCATATTCCCATAATAAACATTTCAATTCTATATCAGCAGCCTATATTTCCCATGAAGCATGCTGACTTGTATTTTATAGACTTTAAGTATTTCCTGGGTGGTTACTTTCTACTTAAAGAGTCCTTATAATACCTGCATTATATAAGATGTGTCTGTGGCATATTGCTGTGTGTATATTAGTTAAAATTTGGTTTTTGAACACAGATGATATTCTACAGGAGGAATTAGTCGCCGGGCTCACATCCTTTAGCCAGAATCATGTTGATGGGCCCAATAACTTCTCTCCACTTAGAGAAGGTAATTCACATGTTGAACAAAAGGCTCATGGCATCCAAGTTCCCAACACTTATGATATCTCATTGGATAAACTGGCTCTTCCTACACGCAGATATCCTTTGTCCAAACACATGGATACTCAAACTCCAGATATGAGACAAGAAAGATGGTTTCCGTATATAGATCAGTTCAAATTAAATGATGGGACAAGTTTGACAAGCAAGGAAGTCATTAATTTGTTAAGTCCTTCTTTGGTTGAAGGGCGGAAACAGAAGCTTGAGTGGGCAGCAAAGAACAGAAGCTTCTCCATATGTCCTGTGGTAGAAGGATTAGATGACCTTGGGAATATCTCAGCTGTTTTCCGGTCGGCTGAAGCTTTTGGATGCCACTCTGTTCACGTTATTGCACATTCTCAAAGCAGAAGGTGTGATGCATATTGGCATAGTTGTAATATCACTTTTACAGTGCAACTATTTGATATGGTTAATTGATGTGTAAAATCTTTTAGTCCCATGTTAATTTTTTTCGACCACAGGTACAAGCAGAGTCGCAATATTAGCATGGGGTCAGAGAAGTGGTTGGATGTTGAAATATGGGACAACTCAAAGGATTGTATACAAGCGCTTCAACAACGTGGTTATCGCATAGCTGTGACACATGTCTCCTCTGATGCGGTAGAGTGAAAATATTTTTGTGTGTGAAATCTTGGTTTGGAAAGTTAACAACCTCCAAGGAATGCTTCTGCGGTTACTTTTGAGCTGCATCATTTTAACCCTTTGCCTATTTTATTTCTCGTCTGTTGAACATAGGTGCCTATAAACGAAATTGATTGGACGGTGCCAACAGGAATTATTTTTGGGAATGAGAAAAAGTAAGGACCTTTCATACTTCTATTTGGTTTCTACAGGAGAGGATATTTCAGTTGAAAGTAGTTGGCAGTCACTAGGAACAAACACAATCAAACAGATAATGACTATAAACAGCCATTCGACAGACATGGATCTATGCCATAAATATCCACACAAGGAACCTTGCCCGCAAGCTTTATCTAGTTGCCTAGGCTGGAGTTGAATGAGTAGTTGACATGCAAGGGATGGCATTTCACTATCTTCCAGGAGAATTAACAGTCTAGAGAAAAGATAATTTTTTCTGGTAGGTGGGCAAATAGTTGGAACAAATAGTGGGAAACTTAATTGGTATTTAGAAGGTTTATGTTATTACTTGTATAATTCTTTTATGGGGTGTGCTTAGCTCCAATTCTGAAAAGAATCCTTGCCATGCCCTTTGTTACTTGTATGCATCTGGGAATGGACAGCAGGTAATAGAGAAGGAAGTTTCCACTGCTTTGAATGCGGAATCTGACATATGGATTCCCACGTATTATCAGTATGTGTGTGCACCATAATTGCAAATGGTCTAGAATGGGGAGATAGTAATCCAACTGTGATAGATGAAGTATTGTGGTTTTACTTGTAGACCGTGTAGTGGAACCACTGAACATTGACGTTCTTGTCTTGCAGTGGTATTAGCGAAGATGCACTGCTTCTAGCAGACATAAAGTGTAGCATCCCAATGGTTGGAATGATCGACTCCCTCAATGTTTCAGTTGCAGCGGGCATACTCATGCATCAAGCTGTGAATGACCGCATTGCAAGAGCTGTAAGTATACCATAACGTTCCTTTTATTTTATAAATTCGTTATAACATGAAACGTAAGGTGAGTTTGAACAGTAGTCGAATTTTTATTGGAAGTAGCACACTAAGTACGGCTGTCTTCTGAAGTAATTATTTATACTGTAGACCTTCTCCACACCTAACCCGGCCTCTCTTCCCTATAAGTGTCTCAGCTGACGGATTGATGGTTCGCTAGTTTTGTAGCTTTGTGGCAACAATGATATTAAGCTTGGAATTTAAGTCGACTGGTCCTGTGCGTTTTACAACAAGAGCTAGAGGATATGACGATCCAGTCTGTCATATAATCTTCAGATGTCTTAGGATACCATGTAGTAAGGTGATATTACCAGAAGATTGACATTAGTTATAATTTATAGGGGAGCCATGGAGACTTAGATACTGAGCAGCAGAGAATCCTCACAGCAGAGCTTTACCTTCGGCACAAGTGTCATGCCAAAGACATTGTACAACACTTAATTTCAACACGAAAAGGCAAGTATATGATGTTTTGTTTCAAGCTCCTTTAAGCTTAAATTTTTAAACTTAGAAATTTAGGTTCTCTTTTTATGATGCAACGTGTTACAGAAGCTGGTAGCTAGGAGTTATCGGGGTAATCCCATAGCAGAGTGAAAGCATCATCTACGTTATGCATGTTACTAATGGTTTTCGATTCTGGCGAGCACCCAATCAATGGATTCTGGCAAGCACCAATGGTGATGGTTTTGGTTCTACAATGGCTTCTAAAAGTTTTGTACCGAATGCTTGAAGAGCTTCTTCCATGGTGGGGTATTTTGAAGGCCTTTCTTCCTATGTTTCTACGTAGGTTGTTTTTGACTGGTGCATGCACAAAGCATATCCATAGCACAAAGGTGTGCATGCCTTGATTAACGCAAGGGAGTGGTGCAGTAGCTGGTCAATCTTACAATGGGATATGTCTGGATTGGGTATTCTGGTCCTGCCTCTAAAGGTTTCAAATATTAGCAAGAGCTTGTTCTGCCATGCTTAATGACCTATGGGTCAATACAAATTTTTATGATCAAAATCTCAGTATGGTATGTCTTATACCAATGCCGCAACTTCAGAATGCCTGCTCGAGTAATTGAAGCAGTTATAGTCTATTATTTATGTGAACCAGCTACAGCTATCATGCTAAGATGTCAAAGGAAAGTTAAAAGGTTGTGGATTTGGAACTGCAAAATTTATTTTAACATAAATGTAATAAGGCTGTATCAAAAATCTTCTTCTTTTAAAATGTTATATGTACTAGGTAATTGATGGGCAGCGGGGTTGTATGCCCCGTGGTTTTGTAGGGGATACAATCCCCTTGCCCTTCAATTACCAAGCGTAATGCATAGCTGGGGTGCAATTACGTCGAAATAGAGGACCCTTGCAAGCAAATAATTTCCATTATGCCCCGTGGTTTTGTAGGGGATACAATCCCCCTGCCCTTCAATTGCCAAGTGTAATGCATAGCTGGGGTGCAATTACGTCGAATAGAGGAGCTTGCAAGCAAATAATTATTCGAGGAGCTTGCAAGCAAATAATTTCCACGTAATTATGGAGTAATTGCACCCATGCATTACATTACGAGAATTCATGCTAGGTTGTAATTGTCTACCAAAATTTGTCATGGTATCTTGGGGTCCATCTTAGGTCCTCATTGGGGATGTTTACTTGTTTTATGCTTCCTTTTTGCCCTTTGGATACATTGAATCCTCGAGTTGTAAAGTGTTTACTATGCATTAAAAAAATGTTGTAACACATTTTCTTTCAAACATACCCTCAAGTTTGCAAATATTTTAAAACTACCCTCAAATAAAGAGCATTTTTGGAAATACGGTAATATATTTCTTGTAACTTCTCGAATTTAAAAGTTGTCTTCATGAACATTATAGATTGAGATAAAAATTTTCAGCAAAATTAAATTCATCAAAATCTGAGTAGAAATTCATACAAGTTATGCTTATCTGAGTTGTCTTTTATAACACTTTGTTTAAAACACTATAACTTGACAATTCTAACTCCATTTTAGATGATTCTATTGCTTCTGGATAAATCTCACTCTCATCTATTAGTTTCATGAAAGGCTTTTAATTTGATTCCTCACGAAAATCTTATTGCTATTTAAGCCAAATATCCTGTTTTTGGGGAGTGTTTTTAGAATATTTGCAATTTTCCCTTTTCTTTATGGCTAAATCTTAGCCATTGCCACAATGAATATTCTACAAGATGCTCACAACTATCAAGTTTAGAGTGCTATTTTGGAATCCCTATAAATAAAACATGGATAGTATAAAAAATGCATATAAAGACAAAAAAAAAAAAAAAAAAAATCCATATAAAGACTAAAAACACTGCCTAAATCAAACCTATATAAACATTTGCGCTATAAAAATACCAATGGATTCCACATGAATCACCCACCAGGACTTAAACTTGGGCTATGCAAGTTGGAGAAAAGAAAGAGACATATCTGAGGGTCCGCGCTTTGTTGTCCAGGAAAAGGAGTTTAAAGAATGGCTTGGAAACATTGATCCACAAACAAATAAGTAAAGCAATTCAAATACATTAACCATCTTTTCATTCAAAAACACAGTTGATCACCAACACTATTTGACAATAAAAACCAAAACATGATAGGGGTAAACAAAAAGGATGGTATACACCTTAGCATCAAAGCAAAATATAGTGCAAATCATTACTACAAGGGTGCACAGAGAAACTTGCACCAAACAAAACCTACACCAAACAAAAAACAACTATAGAATCAAAAGCACAAGAAACTCCTAAGCAAGTGGCCATTCTTACAATTGTGCAAAAAGTGTTCATAGCGCCTGCCATGCCTAGTCATAAGCACTCTAAGGGTGCTTTCCCATGGGCCTCCGACCCGAAGGTTTTCTGAAGGTCAAGAACTTGGCATGCAGATTCTTGTGGGCACCTCATCTTGAAGAACTCAGGTTTCTGACGTGAATCAAAAGTACTTCTAACACATTTCTGAATGCTTAGGCTTTTGACCTCATAAGGAATTTTGACTTAGGCTTTTGACCTCATAAGGAATTTTCAGGTCGGCGGGATCACTGGTTTCATGGGAAACAACTCTAATCCTCTGCTTATGGCTGTCCTTGTAATGATAGCATATGCACGCGTTGATGTTTCACAAAGTTTATGCAAGCTAAGAAACAAATACTTTTTTTTTTTTTTTGAAGGACGACAAGCTTTATTCACCAAGTAAGAACTAGAGCAACATAAAATGCAAAGACAGGATTATAACCCCAGTGGACAAACCGATCCAACTGAGCACAACCACCTGCCTATGCAAAAGAATGAATTTGAAGATAAGTATGCCAGACCAGTACTTTCTTCTCTTGATCAAGAGAAGAACAATTGTAAGCCATAACAATTTTATTTTAAGCCCGAAGAACAATCTCATCTGCGGTATTCAGCCCTTAAAGATAAACAACCTCCTTCTCTTCCAAGTTGACCATAAAAAGCCCGCCACATGCGAGATGAAAAGCTTCGTTTCCATAGTTTGGGCCAAGCATCGGGGATAGATAGCAAGCAAAATTTGCTGGCTAGATCGAGACGATGCCAAATAGGGTCAACAACCAAGACCACCATGTCGGCCGAAGCCGCTCACACAAGAAAAACAATGCTCAATACTCTCAACCCTTTGCAAGCATAAAGGGCCGAGCTCAAATCCGATTATCCATTTTATGGACCAACTGTTTGACTCACGAGGCATCTATGGATCACTTGTCACCACAAAACCACTACTTTGGGATGAAGCAACTTATCCCATACCCATATCAAACACTTTTCCATTGTGGGTGAGGGACACGAAGATGCCACCTATTAGATGGAGGCGGGATTTGAGAATGCACAAGCGGTTTATACATAGAAGACACAAACCGCCCGGCCGGATATCCGATGGCAACCCCATACGACTACCTCAATCGTGGACCGGACTCTGTGGCAACAATGCAAGCAATATGATTCCAGATTACTCGTCCCATTTGTACAACAAGAACTTTGTTCTAAATGCTTCCCATGACATGAGATGACGGACTCATACCAAAGCTGCAATAGTGCTTATACCCATTTGCTATCCATCGTCGTTGTGTCTTTGGATGAACAACCACACTTAGAGGCACATTCTGCGGAGTGTCATGCAAAGGAATCCACCAAAGACGGAGTGGACAAGCGAAGACATACCTCGGGATTAATATAGAAAAGAGACCGGCGGTGTCCCAAGCAAACAAGCAACCCCTTTAGAAAGGGAGGCGCATTAGGATACGGATGCATATGATAAAGCAAAGCCCAAGGAAGGAGGGGGCTTAATGGTGGCCTTATGAAATGGGAGACAATCTTTGAATCAAGCTGCACCAACAACCTCGGGCAGGGAGAATCATCCTTACCAATGAAAATCCTCGGATAAACTTTGATATCATCACCTTGCTTTGGAGGTGAAAATCCAACATACCAAGACCACCGGTGCCTTAGGTCTAATGCATTTTAAGCCCAAGCTACCTTGACCACCACTCCTAACTCATTTCCACCCCAAATAAAACTTGACGATACACACAATCTCCTCCATCTTACATCATGGAGCTAATAGAGCGTGACGCCATGTAGACATGAGTATTACTAAGAACACATTTAGCCACGGTGATTTCTAGGGCATGGATAGTTTAGCTGTATTCCACCAAAACAAATGCTTTTGCAACCCACTAATGATTTCATCCCAAGCATCTGAAGCGTGAATTCCAACTGGGATACCAAGCAACTTTGTGGTATTGCCATGCCGAATAATCTTCCATGGATAGCTGTACATTTTTGCCACCCTACAAGGACTCCTGATGCTAAGGAGAATGTGTCTAATAATAGCTTAGCATTACGAAGATTCTCAGCCTCGGCAATTAGGAACAAAAAAGTGTCATCGGCATATTGGTTACATACCTCTTGAGAACCATCGTCCATTGGGAGGCCTCGAATAATGCCATCACGGGTAGCCACGGAGAAATTTGGGATAATACTTACGCCACAATTGTGAAAAGCAAGGGTGCTAAGGGACAGCCTTGCCGAATTCCTCTACCCACTATAAAAATATCAGATGGTTCACCCTAGAAAAGGACAGTAGATCTGGCCGATGTATGGAGCTTCATGACATTCCTTGTGAATGACTCCCCAAACCCAAGTGCAAGAAGACACCTCTCCAAGAAACCCCAATCAACACTATCGTAAGCTTTAGCAAAATCAAGCTTAAGATACACTGCTCTATGACCACGTGAAGGGCCCAAATATATTCCTTCATATGCGGCTAGACTACGTTGTTGAGAATACAACGACGAGGGAGAAAACCAGATTGTGTTGACGAGATAGCGTCAGCCAAGTTGTCTGGGACTCTTTCTGTCAATGTCTTAGCAAAGATCTTGTACACAGAGGAAAGCAATGTAATGAGAGAGATACAACCTGTATTCAAAATCTTATCAAGGCTCCTAAATCTCTGAAACTCACAAAAGGCATCATATATGTCATCCTCCAACCAGTCCCAACACTTCTGAAAGAATTCAATAGGAAAGCCATCAAGACCAGGGCATTTGTCCCTTTTCAAGAGAGCCACAAGCGCTTTTAAGTCCTCCTTCGCGATATTGGACTCAAGAAGCAACCCTGCGCTCTTCGTAAACAATGCGGCGCACCTTAGTCAACACGGCCAATTGCATGTCCTTACGAAAGGGCAATGGGTGTCGTGCAAAGAATGAAGAAAAGTGATGATGAAGATCTTTGCTTAAGATTCACCGGATCGGAGATAAGGCGCGAAGTGGCGAAGTTTCCTTCTTCTGCGGCATAAAAAAGAACCGCGTGTACATCTATCTCCATCCTTGAACCCTTTGCAATCCCCGCCTTCAATAACTTTTTACGGTTTCCATAGCCTTGATGAGATAATAACTCCTTTTTTCTCGACTCCATTAGTATGGCCCACGGGCGAGTCCTAATTCTTGGTACAATGCGGTCAATCGTCCTCTAGCTTCAGCTGACTCGACTCTCCCATATTCTTTTTGCAAAGACTTCTTTGCAACAACCCCGGACATGCCCCCTACGAGGAGTCGAAGGCAGAGACCAAGCGGAGCTACTGACCAAGTTTGAACTCATCATTCTCCAAGTACTTGCAATTAAGCTTAAGGTCCTGGTAGGTCGATGACAATTAGCCACATCATTAGTTAGGAGTTGTGGATTATGATCGGAACGGAGCTATCGAAGATTTGGCGGCGAAACTCCGCCGAGCGGCTGCACAAGTATTAAAGTATCCTCTATCATGCCTTGCATAAGCTCTGCCGACTCTGTCCAACCATTACACCGCGTAAAGGGGTGATCACCATCAATCTCTATAAAGGTGACCATCATGTAAAGGCATAGCCATTGTTCTCGCATTTCGAATCCTTGCACTACTTGAGCCGCGCGACCACTTCTATCTCTTTCGGCTCAACCATATTAAATTAAGCCAGCGGCGACCATGCAACTGATCGCGCCAAGGCTGAAGAACTTTACTCCTCGAGTTGCCCACAAAGCACCACGGCTGGCGAGGTCTATTATGGCGTATACATTTATCAAACCACATTCTTGGCCCTTATCTTTCCATTTAATTATTATCCCACGCCCAGAACCTATGCGTTTGAGTAAAAGTGACATCCACGAGAAGACTTCCCGCTTGATAAGCACACCGCCTTTAGATGCATCGGCAGCAGACATCAAGACATTATAGTCACGTCCAAATACATTAGCTACTTTATGTACATCACCTCGGCGGCATTTATGCTCTTGAAGGCAACAAAAGGTCGTAGAAAACTTAGACAGGTAAAGAGACAACCTGCTTCTTTTACTTGGGGAAGAAGCCACTCCCCTCACATTCCAAGACAACAGGTTCATGTGGCCAAAATATTATGTTTCACCTCCATATCAATAGAGCCAGCATCAACCATGTCCATCTCGCATGGAGGTCAGCCCACCTCGTCCTGGAAATTGGCAAGGGAGAGCCCACTCCCCTTCCATTGTTTTGTTCAGCACTTGGTGAGGGAGAGCCTCCTCTACCCCCCCCCCATTATTTTGTTGACTAGCCTTATTGCGTGCGGCTCTTTTCCGATTAACATTTGTCCATCCCTCTTTGGCACTTCCATGATGCTCTTGGACACTTTCATGCCGCTCTTGCAATTCCTGGATCTTCTGTAACTTAGCCCTAGCATCCTCTTCAAAAGCGGGAGTATGCACAATCTTCTGTGGGATAGTAGTTCTAGCAGCAGATGGAGTAGCAACAACAGAGGTAGCAGTAGCATTGGCAGAAGGGACAACAGAGGGTAAAGGGGACTCAACAGAGGTAGGAGGCATAGAGGAAGAAGGGACCATTACAGGGCGATCTCTCTTAGCACGAAAATTTACAAATAAAGCAAGTTGAGGAAATAAATCAGCAAGCTGAGGGCCATTGAGCAATTGCAAAGCATACTTCAGAAAGATAGGGCCACTTTTCACAACCACACAGTCAGGAAGACTATGACCAGAAGGAAGAGAGACACAAATTTTAGCACCATCAACAATAGAATGGGCCAGATGAGTACCCAGACCATTAGCAATACTGATAAGAAACTCCGGCACTAAGAGATCAGGAGGAAGATTTGGAATAGAAAACCAACATGGCATCCTAAGAGCACGAGCTGTACCAGGAGAAAATCCAGGCGAGTAAGGCTGGTACAAAATATAATCACTCCACATTGGGTCCACACCACGTGCCACCAGTTGCTCCACAGCCACAGCATCATAAAAAACGATCAAAAAGAACTTCTTATCCAGCATCTTTAAAGTACGATAAGGTGGCAACCCTAATCTCCGAAGATGACCAGTCAACCAATAGCCAGGCTTCTAGCATCAAGAAATACTCCAGTGATTGACCAACCACACTAAACGACAACAAGTTACTAATACACTTCTTGTGTAAGTCATGATCAATCTCGACGACATTGTACCCAGACGCTTGAAGAGTATTCTTACACATTTCGGGCTGATAGAAAACTTCAACAGGAGGTAACTGAAGCTCCAACTGAGTCTCCTTTGCTCGCAACTCACCCAAAAGATTACTGAGATCTCTTTTATTATCCTGAATCATCACATCAATAGATGTAGCAATACGCACAGCAGACGTAGTTGACGACAAGTCCTTCTTGATCCAATCACTAAAGCGCTCCCTGCTAGTACTTACTCCAGAAGTTGAGGACCTCCAAGGAAGTGAACGGGATTGATCTTTGTTAGAATTGGCACCAGATGGCGCCGAGGCACCACCCACAGAAGCATTACCGCTATTCAAAGCACTTGTATTCTTCGGTGCACCAGCCGAGGGTGCCAAAGCAGGAAAATCACCGTCTTGAAAGACATTCTCGCTATAAGCCAGAGGGTTAACATGCAATGCCAAATTTGCCCCCTGCACCAGCATGGATACAGGAGGTCCTGCAGGCAGCTTGGAAGTTGACGCCATAGAGCCGAAACTGCAGGGCCGAAAAGGCAATCAGCCAGAACCTACAACCTGCGATGTCATACACCTTGGAAAGAGCTCTGAATCATCTTTCCAACGAGCCAAAAAACACCATAATCCGAGGTCTGTAGCTCAAGATATGAACACAAACGTAAAGCAGCCTCCGGCAGAAACCCTAGGGCGCCTCCATCTCCCAGTCTCCAGCTAAGAAACAAATACTGACAACCTTCAACACAATCCATCAATGTTTAAAAATTCATCCACCTTTATTATTCAGTTATCGGATTCATTTGTGATATGCAAGATAACATCATGATTAATATTCAATGAATGCAAACCATCGACAACAGAAGCAAAAACTCCAGAAGAAGGAGAAGGAACACAAGGCTAAGGAATTCTCCCTAACCACATGAGCGAGCGCTGATAAGGAGTGGGCTAGCTCTAAGGAGTGAATACCATCCTTACCAAAAAAGAAATTGCGAAATAACTGAATACACGATATATTAAACACACTTTCTTGGAATCCGAGCCAATATTTCCACCTTAACGTATAGAATTAAAAGAGCGCTTTCAGATTCATCTTCCTTATTTTAAATAATAATCTGGCACTTAATAGTTCTGGTATCCAAGACCAAAATGGAATCTATGTGCATTAATTTTATTGAAAGCATACTCCAACCTCAAAGGACCCAAGGGTAAATCGACTCGAATACCAACACCATAACTATAGCCATTTCCAGATTTCCCCCGAACACTGGCAGGATCCCCTGTACCAGCAATAGTTAAGAAGCATGATACAATGAAACACAATACAAAGTCATAAGATGGAAAACGATTGCTACCTGGAACACTGTGGCCGGAACCTAAATCAATACCATAATCAGCAAAAATTGCACATTCTAGAGGTCCAAACTGTAAAAAATGAGCCAATTTTCAGCCAAAGAATGTGATTGTGTTTCATTATCTAAAAGCTTTAACTCAAAACCATGCTATAACAACAATATTACTAATTATTATAATCTTATTCTTGTGACAGGAAAATAGTGCCAAGAGCACATATATAGAGGACCCAAAGACGGCTGCATTCAGATTGAAGTAAAATTCTGAAAAGAAGCAGCAAGGTTATTACCAATGGAATTGACATTTCACCACTGGCTACAATGCAAGAACGCCCAGAGCCAACTGCTTCCTCATCATATCCACGAACACTATTTGTCCCTCCTATAGGAGAAACTTCATGAGGAGCAAGATCTCCTAGCACATTACCAGTAGAAAAGCTGTAGAGGCCATAAATGTATTATCTTCACATGACCAGAAAAGCTTTCATAACTCTGATCTTGCTATCATACCTAGCAATACATCAGACTGGACCAATGCAAAGACCTTGCCTTACATGTACATTTATTTGATTAAAGAAAAGCCACTTAGGTGCAACTGGCAACCCTTGTTCTGTGTTCAAAACAAGCTGTAAAAGCCAAGAAAAAACTTGATGATTGGAAAACCAATCAGGTCTAAACAAAATAGACTAGGTTCATCACATACCTGGAAGGAACTATAATCACCAGAATCTGTGTATACAAATTTCAGTTTACCAATTAACATGTCATCATATGCTTTTCCACTGAAATACAATGTGAAACTTGTGAAATGTCAAACATAAAAAATCCATATCGACTAAGCTAGTTCATAACAGACCCAAAGGTGAGGGGCCAAGTGTCATTCCATGTCCCGAACTTCAATGCTAATTTATTGACTTATAAATGTTTATTAGACATGAAGGCTTATGCCAGCTGTGCCACTTCATTTTGGCCGTAATGGCTGGCTGTAATCAACACCTATAATGAGCCTGCCAATGGTGACCACAAATACTACTACCATTTGAAAGCTGAGACTTAAGGTGAAAAGACAAATATACATAGAGCCGAGATTTGATGGTCGAGATTTGATGTGCCTTTTTTTTAGGGTTCATTCAAAATTTCGACGACTTCTTCTTTCCTAGCAGCGTCCAAGAATGGTAGAACAAATCTATCAAATCTGACCATAAAACACCTCCAAGCATTCTTAAGGGCTCTTGGCAGAGTTATCACCCCCGTCCAACTCAACGCCAACTTATTTCTTAGCTTCTGATTCAACTTTTTGAACATGATACATGATTCTATTCTTCCTCAGCTATCCCCGTTTGAAGCCTTTGTTAGCACCATAGAATAGTTAGACAGCTTGGGTATAGGCATTTTTCAAAATTTGCATGCAAGAAGAGTAAAGAGTCTGAGAAAGATAAAAGCAGATTCGGTGTAGGGCTTGGTAGATTTTTGCTTTGAGGCCGTTTGTTAGAGCCACAGAATGGTTAGATGAGTACGTGTGTTTTTTAAAATCTGCATGCAAGGAGAGTAAAGAATCTGAGAAACATAAAGCAGATTCGGTCTTCATAGATTTTTGCACCCCAAACAGCTAATGGCTTGCCATCAATGCTTTCTTGCTCATTGTAGAACTTTTCAGGGTAAGCATTATCAAAACAACAGTTTCCAACCTTTTTATGAGGGGTTTGGTAATTTAGCTCAAGTAGATGCCTAATTTTGTGATAGTCTTTATATATTCTAAGGAGCATATCAAGCTCATCTATGATGGCTAAAAGCTTCCGCAATTGATGTTTGCATACGCATCAGCAACATTATTAACATGAGCTTCGAACAGATTCTTAATCAATGAAAGGGCTTAAATTACCTGGGTTTGAAATTCATTACAATGCATTTTTCTACAGAATGAGAACTTGTAAGCAGACGGAATAAGACATCCAAAAATGTTCCAAGCTCCATGCTCTATGCTCCAAGAATGCTCATGCTCCAAGAATGGTGGCTATGGCGAAACTCCATCTTCCCCAACCTCCCCTTTTTGCTTCCTTACCCTGTCTCATGTTAATAATGTTGCTGATGCGTATCCAAACATCAATTGCGGAAGCTTTTAGCCATCATAGATGAGCTTGATATGCTCCTTAGAATATATAAAGACTACCGCAAAATTAGGCATCTACTTGAGCTAAATTACCAAACCCCTCATAAAAAGGTTGGAAACTGTTGTTTTGATAATGCTTACCCTGAAAAGTTCTACAATGAGCAAGAAAGCATTGGTAATGTGAGCTCCACTAGAAAGCTGGTTGAAGACTATTTTAGCTCTGCTACTACTTTTGTGCAACATCAAAAGAGCATCGAGTTCTAGGGTTCTAGAGTTCTGCGTGGGGTTGATATGGCCTGCAGCAGGGTAAGGAAGCAAAAGGGGAGGTTGGGGAAGATAAGGTTTCGCCATAGCCACGATTTTGGAGATCTGTGGCTCCAAGAAATGCCATTGCTAGGTTGCCCAGCTTGCCATGCTGGGCTCATTCTACAAATCTCTATTTCTTTTTAAAGCTACATCTAACATGTGTTATACACATCGAAGCTATTCTGGTATTTTCTTTTACTTATTTGGATGCTTTACATGCTCATCTACTTCTAGGAACAGCCTTTGAATATATCTTTTCATATGTTGTTTCCATTCTAGGTGCCAGAGACATGAGACATTTATCTTTTGCACTTGGCCTTATCAAGTGTTTTGAGGATATCACGAGCAATTGGTAAGTTTTGGGGCATGGATCATTATTTTTATGTGGGTTGATTCATAAGTTTACTGCAGCATTTTCACGCTACAAACTTCTTATAACAATTGCTACTTGGAGCAGAGGCAGCAACAGATCAAGAATGGCTCCACATCCACATCTGGTTCCCTTGAGCAGAAGAACCAAAAATATATTTATAAGAACTAGGCCTTGCCCTTGCACTTAATCTTCTCAATTTAAATTTCATTCTCTGTTAAATAAGCTAAATTTTCCTCTTGATTCCATGAATTAGATAGAGGTTGAGAGTTTTAAAATTGTTTCTCTGCTCACATTAACGTGTTCTTCAAGGAATACTACTGTTTGAATGATGACAACAAGGTTATTGGTTATTTAAATTTTGCCATGGGAATGCATGGGATGCATCCAACACATGGCGCCATTTTTCATTGCGTTTAGCCATGCATCTGATTGCTAAATCAAACTATACTACAAGAAAATCATTTCTACTGCCATTAGAGAAAAAATGAGGTCTCTTGGTGTCCCCCTAAGGGGAAATTAGTTTTATTTTTTACATTATATTTTAGCTGGAGTTTTTCGAGGCATTGTATTTATTTCGAATCCAAAGCCTTTTAACGTATCCAAATGAGTTTATATTCATCTCTCTCTTTTTACCACGTAGTGTTCCAAGGGAAAAGCTCAGTTGACGAGCAAGATACCCAAATCTCCCAAACCGAATTCGTTCGTGCTCAGATTCGAGTTTCCCCAGGCTTTTAAATTCGTTCCTAATGCTCGATTTGCTACATTAATATTCCAACAACCAGCCTTTCTTTCTCCAGGTCGTGCTTAGGTTAAGTTTACCTCCATCATACAGTTCACGGTATTTTAAATTGAGCTCGCCTCCATCATACAGTTTCAAAATTTTGATTATAGCTTGCCTCCAGATTCTGAATTCCCATACTACTGTGTAAAGAAACTAATAGAGTCTATTGTTGAGGTTCAATCCATTCTTTTTCTGAAATTTTTGACACTAGCACAATAGCGTATCAAGAGGCTATAAGGGTGAATATGCCTTGCAGTTTACTTTGCTTGAAGAAACGGTGCAAATTCTATGAATGTAGTCAAAGCATGCAGTGGGGACCATGATATGCATCTTTGCTATATGCTTGTTTGAAGGTGATAAAATGAATTCAAGCATGAACAATAGCTGCAGCCTGGTGGAAACATCAACACATGAATTTGGAAGCCAAGAAATGTTCGAGACTTTGAGATTATTTCTTGCATCTTGCATCCGTGCCCAATTAAGCACCAGGTCATTGTGACTTCAAATGAAATCAAAAGAACCATTATCGACAACAAAATTTAATAATAAGTAGAAAACGCAACATCCGCCAAACACTTGTAAAGACCTTTCACAGTGGCCAAACAATGGGCAGTAAATAAAGGGCTTTTGTATTTTCTTTGTCATATCTAGCTTCAACCCCATAGTTTTCTTGCAAAATTACAAAGTTCTCTTTCATATTTCATATACACCAAGTTTATGAATGTTGAAATTAAAAATTCTGTTCAAATGCTTTACTAAACATCTATCTACACAAACTTTTGTTGATTCAAAGATAACTTGTGATGGAAAACTGTAACTATATACTCATGCAGTGTATGGATCTCAAGTGTCAACCACTGGATATAAAGAATCAACTTAATCAGAGTTTGAATAGTGGCAGGTCCTGCAACTCAATATCTATAGTGCATATACCACTCCAAACCTGTCTTTGCAAGCACACTTCTAATTAGTTGCTTTTAACAGAGGACTAAGCTTTAATGAAAGAATTAGACCTTTATTCAAATTACAGGCAGTCTGCGCATTAACATGTAGTGAACCTGCAAAATATGTACTTACAACTGAACTTTGAATCCTTTAATCCATATCCAGTGCAAGATCTTACCATGCAATGGCATTTTCTTTACTTGTCCATTCCAATGGAGCCACTGGATATATGTATAGAATAGACATTAGCCTCAAACTAGGAAATAAAACTAAAGCAATATCCACCTTTAGATCGTGAATATGAATTCCTATATGGCATGGAACAATCTTAAAAATATGATGAGATAAAGAATAACATTTCCACGTATGACCAGCAAAGAAGTATCACATGCCCACATAGCTGAAGAAGGAATACAAAGACACTTGGTTTCCAGTTGAGTTTCTTGGACATGTCACATAGAAAGAAATTAGACTTACGACATTTTAAGAGAAACAATGAAACATCCATATACTCTTCAGGAATTGAACCTGACAAGCCAAGTGTTTTTCTTTTCATAGATTTCAGGTTTTATAGCTTTCAGATCAGATCACGCAAAGATTCTCACACGCAGCACCTAACTATCTTCATGCCTGAGCTTCTGCAGACAGCGCTGCACAACATGGTTACCATTCAAATCCTTGATAAGTTTCACTACTCCATGCTTGAGAGATGATACAGCCATCGAAACCTGCTCAGGCGACTTTAATATTTCCACTTGCATCCCAAATGGAGTCATCAAATGGAGGCAATGCTTGTAACCAAATATCAAAAAGTTGTAATGAACATCATGCATGTAAATTACTAGGTTAGTCCAGACATTCTACTTCAAAATGCTAAAATCACAAGTCCGATCAAGAACATGCAATGACAATTTCTGGAGCTTAGCTCACTGATTTTTACACCTTCCTCATGTAAGATAACAGCTTGCAGGTCTTATCTGCAGTATTAGCATCAATCATGCTATTTTTTTGCAGATCTATTTGCTACTTGTGCATTGACACAAAAATACTCCATTCCTAAAGAAGCGTAAAGAAGATGATTAAACCATTTAAACCAAAGCATAAGTATTGCATATATTGATAATAACTTGATATTTGATTTTCAAGAATTGAACCTGGCAAACCAAAAATATGTCACCTCTTCCCATGAACCAATAATTTTGCACTTCTTTTAGTCATAAAAAATGAAAGTTTTGGAATCAGGATTACTAGCGATCAAACTGAGAAGAAGTCTATCCATCGCCATTGTTCTGCCATTGCACAAAAATACCATCTTTGGTCTCAGTCTTGGCATCTGCAAAAGCAAAACAAGTCAAATTCGGAGGTAGAATAAAGGATAGAAAGCAAATCGATCTTCTAGAACTCACCTATGCTACAACATCTCAAAGTCGGAACTCACCCCTGCTACTCCAACCCAAAGTCGGAGCTCACATCTACTACTCTAAGTGAAAACCTCTCCTCATGATTTAGGTTTTCGAGACAACATTTATTCTTCAAATCTCGCAGGGGGGGAAGTTTGAGTTTCAAGAAAAATTCCTATCAGGGGGGAAGTTTGAGTTTCAAGAAAAATTCGTATCTTGAGAAAATATTGAGAGGGAGATTTCTGGCTCAAATACCCAAAATTTGGGCATTTCTATTGCCACATAGACATGCCTTTTTAACAAAGGTCTTGTTTCTCATTGGATGCAAGGAAAAGCTGATGTGGAATTTTTGAATTTTATGGCAAGAGACCCCATTTTTTCTCTAATGAGCTATTTTATCAAGGTAATCAATTTACTTTTTGCCTTTACTGCCCCTTATGCTTCCTCTGCACCTGTGACAGAAGATGAATCTATTTCTCCTCATCTTGCATACTCTCTGGAAGAAGCCCAAAGTTTTTTCGACACCCATGGCTTTGGAATACGAGCTGTAGCCATAGAAGTTGATGATGCAAAGGCAGCATTTGACTTGAGTGTCAGAGATGGAGCGCTTGAAGTTCTGGAGCCCAAAATCTTTGAAGAACCTAGTAAGAGCATTGCAATAGTTGAGATGCATTTATTTGGTGTTATTGTGCTAGACATATTAGTTTGAATGAATATGATGGCTCCTTCCTTCTCAGTTACGAACCTGTTTGAGTCATATCCAATGTCTGCTGGATTGCTTTGGCTTGCCCATGCAGTGGAAAACGTATTCAATCTTTAAGTGACCTTGGCACTACTGAAAGTGGACTTAATAACATTGTCTTGGCTAGCAAAAATGAGATGGTGGTGTTACCATCAATAAACCCACTTATGGAATGAAGTGCAAATCACCACACATTGAAGGCCCTGGATTGCAGCATATTGCCTTAATTTGTGAAGATATATTTCCACTTTGAAGAATGAGAATGATTTTTTATCGTCCACTGAGGCCAATCGGCCTATGGGACCCACAAGAAGCGCAGCAAACTTATTACTGTCCGGGTTAAAAAACCCCCGCCCCGAAGGGTTTTCGAGGGAAAAACCGTGGCAGTAATAAGAATGCTGTCAAACTGTACAAGTATACATCAATGTATATATACATGTCAAGTGTGTGCCCGAGGACATAGCTGATCTCGCATGTCCATAACCTCCTGAAGGTATGATCCCAAAGACACGCATCACGGATGTTGTGCTCAATGTCACATGTAACGGTGGCCAGGCCGACCAACTTCGGCATAGCGGCGTCCGAATTTGATCATATCTTTGGGCAACTTTGAAGGGTATGAGATTCATCCTCAATGACTCCCATTTGGCAAAGATTGGATGAGCATGTCTTGGCGTGGCTCACCAATCCATCCGCCCCCTCTCAATTGAAGATGATGTGCCCAATGCGAATGGAGGCAATGAGTCTGCGCCTTTTCATGGGCAAGTGGGTACCAGGTAGCATTGCGGGCCTCGTTCCAATGTGGGATTTATGTGGCGAGATAGTGTCTTTGTCTTGACATGTTCAAGGGCATTGGCATCCTAAAGCTTCTGGCGAGGAAGCAAGCGTCCAAGATATTGCCTCAAGCTATGGCGACCGCCTGTTTGCACATGTATGCACGTGCTCTCGCACATTCCACCTAGCCAACCATTGAGCTCTCTTTTCCCCCAAAGCGGGCCTTGAGGTGCTTTGCGGCCCCATTGCCATGATATAAGCTAGTTTAGGGGAGACGAGCATCGTCCATATTGACCACCTTCCGAAAATAGACAATGTGACGATCAAGGACCGCCCTCACGAAGAGGCAAGAATCCTGTCTCTTGCGGTAGAATTTGATATGGGACTATGGACTTCACCCCTAGTGCTCGTGTACTAAGAAGGCTTTTCGGACTGCTCCAAGTCATTCCAAGTAGCAAGTGATACCTCTCGGGCCCCATACTTCCACCCGTATAAAAGGACAGCTCTACTAAGACCTTGAACAGGTGTGGACCGATGGGCCCAATCATACAACTCCAACTTTATGACTATTGTTTTGCATTGCATATAGTGCCTTCCGACCTGCCGTCACTTTCGTAGTCGTATGGATGTGTCCCAAGACATAGTAGAAGGAAACTCCACTCCCAAATACTTGTATGTGGATGCAACTTCCACATTCGCCTTGGTAATCAAGGAGGGGACCCTACCGACGTGAAGATGATATGAAACCACCTTAGTCTTGGCCGATTGACGCCAGCATATCGCCGCCATGCAGAATGTGTCCGGGGCATCGAGATGTCGATTGCATGTCTGGCTGGTGTGTAAGCTAGGAGGTCCACATCATCGCATATATTAATTGTCCGATGATCTCGATAGAGAAGGTGAGCTCCATCGCCTCCATTATCAGCAAGCCAGCTCTCCAATTGATCAATGTAAAGCCCAAGGGGAGAGAGGGCATCCCTGACGAACCCCGATACTACTATCAAATGATTGGCTTGTCTGGCAACCCAAACCCCGAGCATCTTTCATATAGCTCGGCATTAATCGCATTCTCGCAAATCTACAGGAACCCCACCATTGCGTCTTGCCCATAGTTTTCCCCGAGCCACAGTGTCAAACGCCTTCGCAAAATCCACAAAGCAACAATATAGATCCTGACGGCGGTTCCTGCTGTCTTCAATCAGAGTTCGAAACGTGAAGATGTGGTCAATGGTTGAGTGCCGGGGTCTGAATCATGCCTGGGTGAGGGCCCGCACCTCTGCTGCCTCTGAAGGAGATGCATATGCAGTCTAATGTTGGAGACTTTGAGTTTATACTTAAGCCTAATTCAACCTATTATAAGGAATTGCCACATCGAGTTGGTAATATCTTCGATGCAGGGCAATTGAAGCTCTGTGAGGAACTTGGAATTTTGCTGGATAAGGATGACCAGGAAGTGTTGTTACTGTTTTTTACCAAACCAGTTGGAGATAGTAAGCATTGTGCCATTTTTGTAGTAATAGGTGCATGTAGATCTTTTGGATTTAGCATTAATAATCACTCAATATTGTGGAGGACTGATTCGGTTATTCCATGAAATAGAGATTTTGGCCAAGCATTCCCTCAAAGATCCAAATAAGAATAAGGGGGATATTTCACTAATCCTCAAATAATACATTTTGAAGCAATGCTTCCAAAACATGACACTTCCAAAACAACTCCTATTGCAACCCCAATTATAGTGGAAAATTAGGAACATGTCTAAATGATCCAAAAATATCAAGATAATGAATATACAAGCTATGCAAAATAAATAACGATCATATAAATGCCCATTTTTAGATTTAAGCACATGATTCCCAAACACTTTAATTACATCAAGGTAAGTGGTTGTGTGTTCTGGTAGTTCATCGGATCATTCTCATTCAGAATAGCAACTGGCCCCCAAAAAACCTGTAGAATCCGGTAGCTTACCTTGACATAGTAGAAATGTGAAGGGGTCGAGCATTCTTGCCATCCCCCTGACCTGCAGAATCTGGTCGCGCCTCAATGACGCTCCTGGATTCTGCAGGTCAAGGGGATGGCAAGAATGCCCTTCCCCTTCACATTCCATATCACAACCACATGGGATACCCACCGACAATTTACTAGTCTTAGCAAGGATGTTATGAAAAACTCACAGAGTATAGATGTGTGCTTCACATCATCCATTAGTCCAATATCTAGCTTAATAACAAGGGGCTTCCTTTGGATTTTTTGTACGTTTTTTATTAAGGTTTTCCTATGATTTGGACAATGTATTCACGTGGATGTACTAAACAATATTTCTAGAGTGCATCCTTTTCTTAGCCGTTGATTTAAAAAAGAGGGGAAATCATGTGGTTTTAATTTTAGTGCCTTTTCCTATTTGTGTAGCCCATGTTTCTTGCATGCAGGCCCAAGGGTGTCTACTTTAGGGTTACAACCATGGCTTGGAGGAGTTAAAGTAGCCCATCTCTGTTTCAAATTGGTGGGCAAACTTTTTTTGGCCTATCAGGAAATGGATAAGAGTTATTTTAAGCATAGTTTATTGTTTTATCATTGTTGCTTATTAAATGTATGAATGAATGCAGAATGACCAATGGAGCTCTGTTTGGCCTCGTTATCAACTAGGACATGTTCACAGTAGTCGACGATGGATACTAAAGAAGATAAACCACTAGAATGCAGAACGCAAAGAAGACTGCTTAAGCTTAGCTCCATTGAAAAAACATCTTCCATTTATAGACTTGTGGCGTAAATTTGATTAATATGTAATGTGGAATGGGAAGCTGGAGTCGATTCCGGTGTTGAAGGGCGGTGGCTCGCCGGCAGCCGGAGAGCCGGCGATAGCCGACGCCGCCTACACCGGAATCGACGACCGACCATTTCATTCCGGCGTCAAAATAAGGAGAAATCTTTGAGTCTTGATTTTTTGCATATGGCTATGCTACAAGCGGTAGTTCGGGTAGGCTATGGCTTGAAGTTTAGGTTCGGATACTCGGCAATATTTCAAGTTTCAGAGTTCGAAAGCTTCGGTATGGCTTGGTGGTCAGGCTTGGAGTTCTGCCGCTATGGCGACAGCTTGGAAGTCTGCCGGAGTTTTAGCTATGGCTGTGGCTTAGAGTTCCGTCGTTTCCCCTTCCTCATTCGACAAGCAAGAATGCTACATTGATTTTCCATTCTTGATTAAAATGGTTGCAACGTGGCAAGCTATTATTGGCTGGAAAACAAGAATCTACACCAACTTACCTTGAAGTTATGTAGAATGGCATGGGGGAAGCCATTCTTGCTGCCCCATGACCTGCAGAGAATCGGGGGCCGCAGGGACTGTGTCTCGCAGTCATGGGGCAGTCATGGGGGCAGCAAGAATGGCTGACCCCATGCCATTTCTACTATGTCAAGGTAAGGCAGACTGGGTTCTACAGGTTTCGGAGGGCGATTTGCCATTCTTGACAAGAATGGTTCAAGAAGATGCAAGAACGGTGATCCACTTACCTTGACGTATTCTTTGGAAGCTATATACTCATTATTTTGTACACGTAGGAGTAGGAGGTAAAAACTGGACATGTAAATTTGGCCGGCCTTGTTTTGGATTCCGTTAAAAATAGGGCTTCAGCAGAAAAGCATAAAGCTTTGGGATTGTATGGCAGGTATGGAGGTGTGGCAGAAAACCCTACTGTAATATGGATTGCATTTGCCGGAGAGATGGATAAGTAAATTCATAGATAGATAAGTAATATAGATAGACATATAATCTGTATTAGCAGATATCACAATCAAAGCTGTAAAGCACTAGAGTGGCCATCTGTCTGTGCCGTCTGTATGCTCAATTTTGCAGAACGATCAGACAGAATCGTGTTACAGTGGCAATTAGATTGCTTGACGTGGCAAAACTTGGAGCTCAAATCGAAATGGGTGGCAGGTTGGATGCCAACAATATCATGGCTATACAGAGTTGATTTTTTTTGCTTCGAATTGACGCATAATTATCGCCCGAAAAGTCCCACAGGTATGGGGCCTTCATTGTCTGATGCATTTGCCTTTGCATGTTGTGCAGAGCTGCCTTTGCATTCAAACTAGTTGCCCCTGTCTGTCGTTTGCGTTGTATGTATGTTGGGGCTCCACATATGATAGAGAAGATATAGCCAAAAATCACTAACACTTTCCAAAAGTCTTATCGTTCATTCTTCTCGACCCTGCATTCACACTTTATCCTAAGCATACCATCAGCAATTAGGAGATTTTCCCCGGATATTGTATGTTTGCAAGAACATAAATGTAATAATAAAGAGATAGGGCAGTTGCTTAGAATTTCAGGCCCCTCATTTGTAGGTGTGGCCTCCACAAGTGGCACATCAAGTACTTGGCAGCTTAATTGCTTGGAGAAGTCAAATAAAGGTGTCCTTTTCCTCTACTAACTATTTTTGATAGATATTATGTAATTACATGGAAGGATGGAGAAGATATGTAGGGTCTGGTAAACGTATATGCTCATAATATACCCAGGGACAGTGGAGCTTTATGAGCTAAAATCAGAAATTTAATAAAAAGATGGGGCCTCGAATAGCATGGATGTTGGTAGGGGATTTCAATATGGTGGAAAGTGTTGAAGATGGTAACTATAACGATATAATCTGTGGATTTGAAAAAGAACATTTATCAGATGTACACCTATTTGAAATGCAGGGGACTGTAGTTTCACATGGTGTAACGGATGGATTGGAGAAGGAAGGGCCTAATGCTCGTCATGATAGGTACTATGTGAATGATATGGTATTGCATTTGAACCCACCCTTGTACCGCCACAATGTACAGGAGAATGCAATCATAATTTGCAGTTTATTTGCTCCCATGATAGAAAGATAGTAAAGCCTTTTAAAATGGTATTTAAGATGAATATGAGATTCCTCAAGAATCCACAATTCAATGATAGATGTAAGAACATTTGGATTTCAACTTATAGAAATAAAGTTGGTATGCAGGCTATGGTATCAAACTTAGCAGAAATAAAAAAATTTGCAAAGGAATGGGGTAAGGGTGTAGTTTGAGCAGAAAAGCAGAAGTGGATAGGTTGTATGGAGAACTAGATAGGTTGTATGGAGAACTAGAATCTATCAGAAAGGAGGAGATTGATTCAGGAGAAAAAGAGAGACACGTCCTGATCAAGATAAGACAAATAGGGTCTGTTAAAATTTTGCAAGATAAGGTGGAGCTGAAAGAAGGGGATATGTGCTCTAAGTTCTTCTTCAGAATAGCGAGACAAAAGAGATAGAAGGAAGCACTTTCATCCTTGCGATTGCATTGCAGGATGGGTCAGTTGTTATGGATCACAAATAAATAAGGGATTTCCTATACATGTACTTCCAGAACTTTTTTGAACAGAAGGCGATTGACTTCCAGGATTGTTTTGAAGACGTCGTCATCTCCAAAGTCAAGTCAAAGATGCCAGACTCAAAAGGAGTTGTTGGATCGGCCTTTATCCATACAAGAATCGCGGGAAGCAACTTTTATTTTGGCTAAGGATAAATGTCCTAAAATTGACGGAATTCCCATTGGGTTGCAAATTGGGAATGGCTCGAGGAGTATGTATATCAAGTTTATAAAGAATTTTTGAAAATTGATACACAATGCGAGACTTAATACAGGTAGCATATCGTTAATTCCTAAGGTTAAAGATCCTCAGACAATAAATGATTGGAGACCCATTACGTTGTGTCATCATTCTTTAAGATTATTACTAAAGCTTGTGCTAAAATTCTTAAACCCATTGTTATGGAACATATATCACAAGTGCAGTCGGGTTTTCTTCCCAAGAGAAGTATTCTTAACATTGCATCGGTATATAAGGGTTTATGGTTTATGCTAGGCTAGAAGAACGCATCAAAGAATCATCTATTTAAAATTGGATTTTAAGGCATATGATTCTGTTAGCTGGTCCTTGTTGAGAAAGATGCTTCTGGCATTTGGATGTGGAAATGAATTTACCGCTTCAATATCAAGTGTTTAGAAGTGGAGGAGGATGCCCTCAAGAAATATGGGACCATTTTCTTGGTTGGTTTTGAATAGTAAATGCTTAATTGTTGTGTACTACTCTTCATGATCCATTTTGAATATGGAGATATTACACCATCCAGCAACAAGTGTAATTTTCATATTTAATTGAGTTTTTATCTTTCAATCCCCCCAAAATGAGGGTGTTATGCCCTACTATAATAAATGAGGGTTGGAGGCCCAAGTTTGTTATAGTAGGGACATACACACACGAGTTCAAGGGTGCTATCTGCCATAACAAACTGGGCCCGAGATTTTTATGGTGGTTTTATGGTGGTTTCCATAATTATGGCCATTTAGCACAACAGACTAGGTGTTTATGGGCTTCTCAATGTGTTATTGATGGTTAACACCACTACTATAAAACTTGAGGGCCAGGTTGTTAAGGACTTGTTGTACCATGTAGCAAGAACACATTTTTATCCTTAAAAAATGGAAGAAGATGATGTTTAACCTTAATTCGAGTTGTTTAGAAGAATAGGTAAGTATTCATCTAGATCAATACCTCATTTTGCTTTATTGTGGAAAATAGGGGCGGGATTATATCTTAGATCAATACCTTATTTAATTGTAGAAACAAAGGGACGAGATTATTTTTTATTGTACATGGTTTGTTGTGGTATGCATATGCTAAATTAGTATATTTCTTTTGCATATGCCAAACTCTAGTAAGAGACTCGCAAAGAACACAAAACCGATAGGCTTGTCATTCATCACAGCAGCGGTATACAATGTTTGAATAGTATAGGTGGGGAGATGACCATAGGAACAATGTCGAGCTACCCCATAAGAAAAGAAGGAATAAAGTATGCACATGCATAAAATAAGGGTATTGGCGAAAACTTCTCACTGGGATGAAAAACCCCGCGCTTTCGGGTTGTCGAGGAAAACCCTAATGAGAAATGGTCGCCAACAACCTTGATGATTGCCTAGAGAATCAAATGAAGTGGGGTGATGTTCAAGCAAGAGTGAGTGAACCTGTGAGACGACAGAATATCTAAAAAAGTGGAACACATGGAAAGCACCCATTAATGGTTAAGGAGATGAAGAATGCTCATGGCGGAGAAGCGGCCACCTAAACAACAAAAAACAACCTGATAAAAAACTGATGAGAGTGGTTAGTAACTATGATGTATAAAAAATTGTCACTAAGTGGCAGAAGAAAAACTAGCATCACCCTATGGGCCGAGACAAATAACATCACCCAATGGGTGGAATAAAGAAACACCATGTAGGTTGGACACTAAACACCATAGCAACATCCAGCGAGTGGAGGATAATAGAGTCAGTACCGAAAAGGAAATAAACATGAAAAATGAAACAAACTCCAAATAATATAAAACGACGGGTAAGGGGGGAAGCAATGGGCAAGAAAGAGACGCTGCTATGAGAAGACGTCAATAACCAGCCACAAGAATGAACAATGCATATAGAGCTACTTGTCCCTTCCCAGAATGCCGATCCGATGGCTCAGATTGATGCCATTCTAGACACAAAGACCGGCCGACAACCAAAGAACTTCCTTTTAAGCCAAGACGACAAGAAACATCAAGACATTGAGTTAGAGCCGAAAATCACGTAGCAAGAGTGAGACACCGACATCCGCCTTGACCATGAGCACCATCATGTGAAGCTCCTTGGCTCGCACCTGTTGAGGCACTGCTGCGACAAGCAGGGCACGAACCGTATGGGTGAGGTAAGATGATGGCCAAGGATATAGGGGAAAGAGAAGGCAAGAGGATCGGGGTCAAGATATAAGGAGAAGGAAGGTGATGACCAAGGATATGGATTCTAAGCATAAATATTACAAAATGAAGGACAAGCATCAATATAATGATAGATTGTGGAGCAATTTCTCGAAAAGAAAGGTAATAACGTAACATAATGTAAGGTTAGGCACGAATATGAGAAAATATGATGTCGGGCATGGAAACAAATGCAACAAGAAATAACCACCGGGTCCAAGGCGAAGGAAAGGTTATGGCCAAGGGTATAAGGGAGATGAAAGGCGAGAGTGCCAGTGCCAAGGTTAGAGTGGAATTCTTGAGATTGGCGATATGACAAAGTGGAGCTGGCTAGAACAAAGGATCCAAAAATGAAAAATCTGGACAAGGTTGCAATAAAAAGGTAAAAAACGTCAATGGCATCAATAGATCATGTCTGTGACGAGATTGTATAACGCAATAAAAGATGTGTGAGTCTGAAAAAATAAATATAAAGAAACTAACCTAACTGTCATGAACCTACGCAAAAACAAGGAAAATACGTGGAAAATACACAAAAAATACGGAAGAAATATGCCAAGATTGGCAAAGAATCTGATATATGAACAAGAATCAAGAGTACAATGGCCCCTAGGCAAGTAGGAACACGAGATAGATGCCTAGAAGGCTCAAGACTGGCGTTTGAACCAGAATGATTCGACAAGAAGGAGGTGCCTCCTTATATATCTAGGCCAACGGTCAGGATCGCGCCATGAATGAGATCTCGCCAAGTGTCGCGCATGCATTTTAGGTTCTAGAATATTCTAGAACCTCTTAAAGATAATCCCGCATATGAGGAAAATGTGAGGGAATGTCTTTAATAAATATTCGTAGTGCACTTGGCAAAAATGTGTGACTTGCAACTCGAAGGTTGCGAGTTCAAACCTTGTTTTGTGCAACTACCCTTTTGCATCCATGTGATGATCATCTTTTGTACATACGAGACCCGGACAAGCCAAGTTCGAGTACTTCGGCCCCAGCTCCGAGGACTCGTCGTCGTCGTCGTAGGAGGGGGATGGTGTGACGATCATACGAATATTTTTATCATACGAACATTATTAACGTCGATAAAACTCCGCAATTTTATCAGGAGCATTAGTCAGATTCTTGGCAGGCTCCCAGGTTCTATCACCTGATAAGTAAACTTCCCAATCGTCAAAGTAATATGATTGTCGACGAAGAAACTTGGAGTCCAGAATCTCTCGAACCTCGAACTCCTTATGATCATCAATCTGGTGGTGGCGGCAGAGGAACGCGATCCGGGAAAGTATTAACTGTGTAGGGCTCCAATAGAGAAACATGAAATACTGGATGAAGCCGAGCAATTTGGAAGGAGCTTCGAGTCGAATGCCACATTGTTGATTTGAGCCGTGATCCGTAAGGACCAAGGCGATATTTATAGTCAAGCTTGTTGCAGTGGACGGAGGTAGGGAGGTCCCTACGAAGAAGCCGCATAAGGTTACCAACGCGGAAATTTTGAGCTTCTCGCCTATGCAAAGCGACATAATGCCGATAACGCTTCCCGTGCCGGTGAAGATGATCTGAAGATCTGATTGAAGAGCCCGGAGTTTCTCAAACGCGACTCTAAGACTAGGATTGACAGAGTCACCGCTAGCGACACTAAGGGACCAACGAGGATGCCCGGTGTTCGTAAAGAATGAGTCCGCCGATGGAGGCATGTCGAAAGTTATTATAGGCAAACTCAGCTAATGGAAGATAATCACCCAATCATCCTGCTGATAACTGATAAAGAACCTTAAATATTGCTCCAGAGTCTGATTTGTGCGCTCTGCCTGCCCATTAGTTTCTAGATGATGACCAGATGTCAGTGAGCAGTCGATATGCAATAACTCCAAAAGCCGCTTCCAAAAACCTGCGACGAACTGCGGTCCACGATCGCTGACGAACGATCTAGCAAAACCAAAACATAAAAGCCCCACTCATTGAAATCACATAAGGAGATCCTGCAGAGTCTCTATTCATCGACCGTAGAGGATCATGGAAATCTTTCCTGCAAAAAGATGGTGCTAAGGAGAGGCCAAAAAGATCGAGGATGAAGAGGATCATTATGCGAAGAAGAGAAACTCAAGAGCAATGGACAAGAAAAAGACGCTGCTATGAGAAGATGTCGATAACCAGCTACAAGTATATAGCTGCTCGTCCCTTCCCAGAATGCCAATCCGATGGCTTGGATCGATGCTATTAGTATATTTTCTACGTCAACAAGGTATTTTTGGAACGTCAATGGCTGGATCTTTTTATTTTTGGTGTAACACTTGACACATTTGATTTTTTGAGGGCAAGTTGCGCGTGTGGCAATGGGCCTTAGTGTCGGCATGCTAGATTTCTAGAGCATGATCATGTTGCTGAGCATCTTCTGGAATAGTGAAGAGATCCCATAATGCCGAACCAAAGGAGGATTGTAAAGAGCTCCCATAATGCTGAACCAAAGGGAGGATTGGCATGAACTTGAAACGATGTTATGCTCATTTGCCTGAATAATCATTTTTGTTGATGAAAAGATTTGAGCCATTACTATATTTTAATTTCTTAATAAATATGTGGATAACAAAAAAAAATTCTTTCTTAGAGATATTACTATAATTTATGTTATTAACTATAGACAATTCCTTCATATCTCTATATATCTTTTTTTAATGAATGTGTGTGTAACAAAAAAAGGTTTTTTTTTAGACAATTTATTTTCTATCTAGATCTATATAATTCATTCTTCCATTTTCTTCCTGCCTGTTTATTTTCTTCCTTTCCATCTTTTTTTTAACTTCTTCTTCTTCTTCTTTTTTTTTTTCTTTTTTTTTTTTTTTTTTTTTCTTTTTTTCTTCTTTTTTTTTTTTTCTTTTTTTTTTAACTATTCTATTCTATTTACAAAGGAAAGTTCTTATTGAGTATTAGAATTGCAACAAAGGCATAAGAGCTTTATTTCTAAACAAGATGCACTCTGGACTACCATAGTCATCGAATCCGTCGATCCTACAGCCCAGACTGTATGTTGGAGCCTCTGAGCACCTCTCGTTTTGCTTATGGTCATTTGAAATATGAAATACACATTTGCCTATAGTTTTGATGGAATATCGAGCCTCTATACGGCTTCGCCTAAGATTTTAGAATATGAAATACAGGGGCTTGAACCTCTACCAAAATAACTGAAAGTCCTAATAACACTACTTTGACCAATATAACCAGCGAGCTAAATGTGATTATTTTCTATCTTAAATCTATGTTTTTTTTTATAGCAGCCCATTCAATTGTTTTAGGATATGGTCTATGGTTTTAGGAATTGTCATTTTTATATCCATATCGAATCCCCCTGGAACCCCCTATTATTGTGCTACATATTGATGCCATGTGTCTAGAGGTGCCAATCTAGATATCTAGATTAGTATCTAGATTAGCAGTTAGATTCAACCTAAATCTAGAGTTAAGATTAGTGATCTACTGCTATGTAGAGAGACCCTCTTTCACTATGTACTCAAGTCTGTCTCATCAATTAGAGGCCTTTGTTTTTGAGTAGTTAGTCATTTGCTTTATATAAAAATTCTTTTAGTCTTAATTTATTTTATTATCTTGAGTATTCTAGTCAACCTTAGAGCATCTATAAGTCATAAACTACTGCTCCAAGGTGGACGCACCTCTCATTAACAAGTGTTAGTGGTATAAACCACTTGAGTTACTCAAAGGATTTTCTTTATTGCTTATTTTGTACATATACTAGGCGGTATCTACCATTTCATCTTCATTCTTTAGTTGTAGATAAGGGTATACAAGGATATGACAAGGCATTTTCTGCATCGATTTATATGTAGAAAATGTCATATCCGTACCTACCCTTAATGCCCTGGTTCTCAGGTTTACAAGCTAAGATTAAATCTCAGCCCTTCATTAGAGTGCTGTTATCAGCTAGTAACATCTTCACCGGCAACATTTTTCCCTATTTCTCATAACATCCTAGAGTTTTAAGACTATATTCCTTATAAAATCCTAGAGTATTACAAATCTGGCCAAAATATAGATTTTACCGGAACTCTGCCCTAGCTACGTTTTTTAAGTCGCATTCTTGAAGCTGTTTAAGGGACGAAAAACTAATAAAAATCTTCAAATTATGTTCTTGAAGCTGGATTGAAGTTGCTTTTTTGAAGCTTAAAGCTGGAGCGTCCTGCATTCTTGAAGCTGAGTTCTTCAAGAATCTTTCCCATGGAGTGTCGGAACTCTGCCCAAAGCTGGACAAAAGAAATCCAGTGCCTACAACATAACAAGAGAGAGAGAGAGAGAGAAAAACTAGCGGAACTGGTTATGGCCGAGCTTGCTTCTTTTGACGGCTTCATTCTAGCCATTCGGGCCACTTCATCCCCTCTGTTTCTCATGCAAACCTCTCTCTCCTCCATTCCGGCTCCTTTCCTCTCTCTCATGCAAATCCTCAAATCAGGGCGTTAAGGGCGATAACATCTTGGCCCTCGGACGTTACCCTAACACCCTCGACATTTTCAGTGGCCCTCTTTTTTTTTAGATAACGTCCTCAGGCCAGGACGTAATCTATACCTTACCCACTCTACTATATCTAGGAAGTAGAATCACATTCTTTCTTCCAAATTCCCATAAATAAAGATTACAAAATCTCATTTTACAATAAAGAGTGCCAATTAGTTGTTATAACAACTATGTGAAATATGCCCTTTAGAGCATAGAAGACTTCAAACAAGTGGTTCTCTCATCAAGTATGACGTGTTTCCATGTGAAGCTTCGGTAATACATTGCCAAAGTAGGAGAATTGACAAAAGGATATAGTATCCTTGTGCATATTTCAAACAAAGACAAAAGTATAGACACTATACGATTGCTATTCCTATTAAACATACTCCAAGCTCCGGCAACATGCGAAAAGTACATGTTCCTTTTAATAATCAACATACAAGTAGTAGATCAAGTAGATACTGATTATAGATCGAGCACCTATATTACACATCACAGGGGCGACAACCATCCTTATGCAATGTCAAACTTCTACTACAATCATCCACTCTTGCAATGTATCACATCTAGATGCTTTTTTTCTACCTACTCGAAAAGTCATGTCGCAACATTGGTGCTTAAAAGGTGCTGATACCGTTCATCGATTGTTTTCGATGGAACCTCGCATTTCTTCACTTAGCCATAGCCAACCTTGAGCGGGAGTTCAAGATTGAACCCGACTAATCTACATTGATAATTTTAGTTCTTATTGTAGTTCTAATTGTTTTATCAATATAGATGTTGTGAACCATGCAAGGCTGCAAATCAAGAAAATCATTCTTTCAAAAAAGGACAGGCGAGATAAGAAGGATTCAAAGAATAAAGAAAAGAAAAATGGATGCTACAATTGGCAACAAAGGTGCAATTGCAAATGATGCTGTGATAAGAAAGGTTCCTTCAGCAGTTGGGAAAAAAGGAAGTTGACAAAAGAATTAGACAAGTTTGTGAACGAGTTGTGTGAGGATGATACAACTGAAGAAAGAATGGAAATCCTAGGGGGTGCTAAAAAGTGGGTACCTAAACTAGATTTCTACATATTCTAAACCAGGTGCACCCTGGACTACCATAGTCGTCGGATTCATCGATCCTATGACCCAGATCGTATGTTGGGGCCTGTGAGCACCTCTTGTTTCGCTTATAGTCATTTATGATTGGAGGCGCCTATGATTTTGAAATACGAAATACGCTTTCGCCTAAGGTTTTGAGGGAATATCGAACCTCTATATGGCTTTGCCTAAGATTTTAGAATATGAAATACGGGGGCTCGAACCTCTACTAAAATAACTCAATGTTCTAATAAGGCTACTTTAACCAATATATCTAGTGAGCTAATGTGATTATTTTTTTATCTTGAATCTATGTTTTTTTTTTATAACAACCCATTTAATAGTTTTAGGGATACATAGTCTATGGTTTCAGGAATTGTTATTTTTTACATCCATATCAAATCCCCCTGGAACCCCCGGTTATTTTGCTACATATTCAACATCAAAGAATTAAACACAATAAAAACAATCATTAACAATTTGAGGGAGTCTTTTGCAGCTCATACGTATTCACAAACTACAGATGTGTGGAGAGCAAGAAGTGCTGCAATGACTTTTACAGCCAATGATAAAATTAATAAGTCTGTTTTTGCCAAGCAAATGAATCTTAACAAAAAAATTGTGTCAGCTGCAGTCAATAGAAGATTGGTTGCAGAACATAGTAATGGACCATGTTCCATGTTCAAAAAAATACTAGATGTGTCAAACTCTCGTATGATGAGAGAATAGAATAGAATAGAATAGAATAGTTTTTTTAACGTCCACGGAGACCAATAGGTCATGGGACCCATACAATAGGCTAGTACAATCATTACTACTAGGATTAAAAAACCCCTGCCTCGAAAGGTTTTCAAGGAAACTAGTAGTTGACTGTTGGAGAAATAACACACGTGTGTCTCCATGCAAGGAACTTGTTATAAGGATTAGATTGGTTAAAGGAATGAAGATCATGCATCCATTACACTTCTTAGAGGAGAGTCGGGTTAGTTTGACTGCTCATGAGTTGTTGTAATTCTATTTTCTAGTGTCTATTATTACAGATTTCGTTGTACCAGCATTTCAGAAAGGAATATCCTAAGTTTGAGCTTTCTTCCTCAGTTTATCATGGCTTGAAACCTCCTTACGTTAGGAAAGTAAAGGACAGAGAGACATGCTGCTGTGACTATCATATGAGAACAAGTTTTATTAGACTTGCAATTAATAAAGTAAGACATGATAAAAATACTTGTTGAAGCATAGGTGCTCTTCCTTGCCATGCATGTTAACAAACATCACATGGACCATGAATGAGCCTTGGAGGTCACTTATTTGTCCAAGAGATGAAAATGAAGAATGACATGCACATTATTGTCTTAATCTTAAGTGCGATAGATGTGGATCTAGCAAGTTGCCATCCAAAAGAACCGCATTTCAAATCTGGTATCATGGTGGAGTGGAAGATATATGGCAAGGTAATAAGGCAAAGCTCTTTTTATGTTTCATTATCATGTAGCTTCATTTTTAAATTTTGTGTTTGAACTTTGAAATGTTCAGGATTTAACAGAGATCGTTGGGTATTAATCGAAGCGAAGGCTCGAGCAAATGTGACTTTAACTCGTTGTTTCTAGACTACAGATCATTGTTTAATTGCTGCATCATCATGCAACAAAGTGGAGAACTGGGGCCGAATAAATTTCAAGTTGCTATTTCCTTTTTGAAACATCCTTGGTCTTCAATTCTTTCTGTTTCTTCCCCTCATTACACAAACCTCTATTTACATGAAATTCATACTCGATTCTTGCAAAAAGCAGTTCCTATAAACATAAAACGGACTTTTTTAGTTCAAATTGAGAAGCGAAATCGAAAAGCACGAGTTCTTTAAGCAAATTTACCTCGCCAGAGTTGATTGCCATAGCTCGTTTCTAGCATTCATGTTGCAGAATAAAATCCTACTTCCAAATTATGCCTAAAATCAAGCAATCAAGTTCAAATTATTTTGAACATCATTTCGAATCTCTAGCACCCTATGTTATAATCAATTCTGGTTGCGAAAACTTCTCATGTGCAGACCTACAGACCCTACAAAAGAACGAAGGGCGTCCTTCAAAAAATGATGTCATCGATTCGCGTAGTGGATCGACATTCTTGTACAAGACGAGCATGCATGCATTGCATGCGTCGCATGCATGCATCGCATGTATTTTTAGGTCGTTCATCAGGTTGAGGGATCGCTATTTATTGCAGAGTTTTTCATCGACGTTTCATCGGCGCTTTCTCATCTCTCAGCAATATCCATGGCTCCCACCCTCCCCCCCTTAGAATTGTTGTTAAACCCTCGCTTTTTCGAGTTGTTTTTTGTCGCGTGGCACGCTGCGGATCAGCCCCTCGCCGAGGTTTTTCGCTGTTGGTTTTTACGTTGGTGATATGCGTGTCCGGGGGGTGATGCGCCGACTGCATTGATTCTCTCGCGGAGCGTGGGTTTTTGTGGGAACGTTTTAGCCCCTGCGTTGTTTAAGCCCCCGCCGAGATTTTATCGCTAGGGTTTTTCCTCGAAAACCCGAAAGGGCGGGGTTTTTTAATCCCGGCGATAAGCTCTCGGCAGGTACACTAGCCAACATCTGTAGCACACAATTTTATTTGGGGTCCAGGTGTTATAACTGGATATTCCCTATGTTTTTCATTTTTTGGGTAGCCTGCGATGTGCAGCTACACACCCTATACCATTGTAGAAAAAACTGCTGAGATGAATGAAAAGCCTATCGGCGCTTTCTCATCTCTCAGCAGTATCCATGGCTTCTATTCTTTGATCTCACGCGGAGGAGGGGCTTCTTCTTGCATGAGCTACTCTTTCATATCCTTTCTAACCTCTTCTATCTTTGCCCTTTTGTCCGCATAGGACAATCTTCAACTTTTCTCCTCGGATCTAGTATTTGAAGTTCTCTGGTATCGGGATGTTGTTGGTTTCATGCGAGTCACAAGGCCCCCAAAATTGAATCAGTATTATTTTGTTCTAATGATTACTTAATGAAAATCAACTCTTAAAATCAATACCGGTATGTGGGCCAAAAAGTTTACAAACCATATCTAGTTATACAATACAGTTCATTAATGCAATTTCACAATGTGACAAACAAATATTGTTTCTTCACATGGTATTTAAAGATGATAATTTATAGTTAGTTTTTATGATAACTTAAATGTATGATGTGTGCTATTACTTAATGTATCAAACTTATCAGAATAGTATTTGATCACATCTATTATCCTTTGTTTATTGATATTGTAATTTTGCGTGGGTAATTGGTATGATATTGTACAGTGATTAATCATCTTCGTAATTTTAAGTGCCTAGTTATTATGATATTTTATTGTGCTTAATTATCAATAAAACTATGTTTGGTTTAGATATGCTAGTATGTTTTTTCGTCCATGGTACCAATACAATTAAAGAATGTTGTAAATAAATCTAATTTTGAATGTGAAAAACTAGTGTGCTTTTGTTTTCATGATATCAATACGATTATAGAAGGTTGTAAGCATACATAATTTTAGTATTGATATCTAATTGTGCTTCATGTGGCAAGTTTGGTGATATGATAAAAGACCATAATATTCTACCTTAGTATATTAATGCAGTAAAATTTGAGGGTTGGCGCATGATTTTTTCCACTTGATTGTGATATCTACTAATTAATTGATATATTTCAGCATTGAACATTTCTTTTCAAAATCGAGGTTTGCTTACGATCGATATTTTTATTTATGAGAGGGATTACAAAAGTAAAGACTATAGAAGGGAAAAATGGTCCAAATTCCATTGAAGTTTGCTATCAGCAAAGTACAATAATATCAAGAATATCTGGCCAGCACCTCTTTCCAGCTGAAAAAAGGTATATTTGATTTGTCAATTTTTTCGGATGAACGCTGGATCTTGGATCTTTTTATTCTATCCTGAGCACTTGCAACCGAATTTCCATGATTTGTAATCTGGCTGCCAGATCTAGTGACCCATTTATTTTCCTGGGTTCTCTTACATCGTGGGCGGTTAGAAATTGTTAGTTATGCAAAGATATGGATCCCGCAATATACCAAATTAGATTGTAACCGCTCGACTTTCTTTCCGGCCGGCCATCGGGATTGGAACAAAGATCAATTTCTTCCCCATGGAGCAACGTGTCAGTTTATTGAATTGCAAAGGTCTGAGTTGAAGCTTGCTTGATAGTGTCCTTTATAACTTTGTTCCTATCATAATATTTGTTCTCCTTGTGTAAACTACTTTCATTTCCTCCACTTGAGTTATCATCTGCCATCGCACCATCTGGATTCCCTTCTGGGCTTCTATTTGTTGCATCAGTGATCATATAACTTCTTCCAGCTGCATGTTAACCTATACAACAATCCATAGAACTACAGATATTAGTACATACAACCAATAAAGTTTAACAGACCTGAGGATTGATAAGAAAATCAGCTACGCCTAATGACAAGCTTTTACAACTTTCTGATTGCGACAAACCTGCAAACCTGCTTTGTAGAAAAGTTTTTTTATTGTGTGCAGCAGGAGCTTCTATGTTAAAAAGCCGAGTCTGTACCTGCAAAACAAAAGCAATGGATGTTATTAAGGGATCAAAACTACCTAGCAAATATCAGTGCCATATCACCTTTTTACCTCTATGTTGCCATGAAAGCAATTTTTCCTGCCATCATCAGCTCTGTGATTACCTAGAAAGCAAACAGAAAAAAGCAGTTAGAGAGGTTGTTTACTTGTTAATCCTAGTTAGCAACAAATCAGCCATTTTAGAGCTGCCACTAAAGATGCCTTTTACTTAAATGCACATGTATCAATCCTTTAAACCTGATCTGGGCCTGAATAAAGAAAAGAGACGGCACAGAATGGCAATTCAGATGAAGCTTACCTTTGACAAAACAATATCAACATTCTGCATACCACTTTTACTCCTAGCATATAAAGATCAGTTCCACGCTCTGGCTCCATTCCTCAGCTTCTTCAACATCCTGCAAACAAAACTAAGGCATAAATGTCTTCGACAACAAAATCCTTCTCAAAAAAACTATTCGCAGAGACAAGATCCCAAACATACAGAGATATTGTCATGTAGCAGAGATGTTCCTATTCTAATAGCATAGAACATTCAAGCCACAGCATCACAACATCAGAATATAAGGGCAAATTCGTTTTTGCTCATATCTAGCCTATGATGTACAGTCGACCATTTCAAGGTCTTCTCGATTTGTTTTATCGAACAAATTGCCTTTTGCTCATATCCTAGTAAACTACAACTTAGAGCAAATCTATTAGCTTTAAGCGCTCCTTAGAGCAAATCGGCCAGGTCCAACCTAAAGCAAAATGACATGCATCAGTACCATCTGCATCCAGCATTAGAAAGGCATATCTCAACTCTTTGATCATTATAGCAACTAAAAAACAAGCTTGAAATCTATGCCTATTCCGGCATGGCAAGTCGTAGGTCCATTCTTTGCAAATATGGAAATATCAAATACCATGGTTTTGCAGCACTTAGGGCTCCAAAAGATATTTGGCCAGAGCATTGGACATCCAGTAGACTCTGCCATACCTGTGTTGGAGCGGCATGTTAAACAGGCAGCCGCCATACTCAGCGAAGCAGCAAAGAAGCGAGGGAAAAGACGATGCCCTAACCAGAAACCTTTTAACGATCTTGATTTTAGCTCTAGAGTTCCAAAAACTACACGGTACCAAAAAGCCTATGTATGATTCATTTAATTTGTTCATAAATATTAGGACAATTCCATGTTTTACCATTAGAAATTCATTTTCATTGGAATTTTTTTCACCTCTAGGTGAGTTCATGGCATATGTCTATTATGTATATTATCGGCTTTTGTGGTAGGAGGCCATGGGAGCCACTTATTCAGGGAATATTCCGCTTGTCATTCCAGATCTGTGGTGCCCCAGGATTTTGAGACGAAAAATGATGGCAAATTGCAATAGTCTCAATTGAGCACATGGCCTGACTCAATTTTTTTCCGACCCTCACCCCACAAAGTTGCAATGGTGCAAAACGGCAAATCCAACCATTGTCTAGGCAAGGGAAATAAACAGGAAGAAAACAAAGCATGCCGAACTCATCATAGACAGCCGCAAAAATAGAGCATGACAGACTCATCATAGACAGCCCCGAAGGTTTGGCTGCTGGAGCTTGGAGGATTCGAACCTCCGACCCAAACTGGGCTCACCAGAAGACACAAACCCAGCTAACTTTGCATACCCAGCTTGATCTCTGGGCTTGGAGGATTCTAGGAAGCCCGCTTCACGAAACAAGCACAACAAACGATAGGGGTCCTTTGCATATCAATGCAAGCTCACAGAAAACGAGGTGACGTGGCACAATATAAATTCTCTCGAGCAATCGGGACACCGCAAAACAAACCTTCAGAGCATTCTCTAGAAAACAACGACCCTCAGTAGCCTTGGTCGCTGGATTTGACGCCACTGCTCCTATCCACAAAGATAAGGGAAAAGTTATTTCCTAAATTTGGAGAGGGTTCATTTGCTAAGATCGAGGTATGGTAAAAGCATATCAATGATATGTTCATCCATTCAGGCATGTTGCAAACGTGTAGCCATGTTTCCAGGAACCACGATAATGCCATTAGCAACCTACAATTATGAGAGGTCACCAATTCATTCTATATATTGAAATGTGGAAAGAAGTGGTCATTCAAATAAATGCATGCCATGTTTAATGACTACAAATTTCGGGGAAGAGTAGGACAGTTAATTGCATATTTTATCTATGAATGTGGCAAGTAAGAAGGCAACAACATACCTTAAGCTCAGAGTTGAGAACCACATGTGCTGCAAACGTGCAGGCATGTTACCTGACAAGTCCATGGGTAACCTCGACATTTCGGACCTATTGACAAAGTTAGATTTGAGTTCTAGAGTTGTTATGGTTGCCTCCTCATACTCCCTCTTCAGAAAGCAACTATGCTACCTCTAGGATAAAAGAAAATCGACATCGGCATGGCAAAAGTTGTCAAACACACATGCGAGATGATTTTGTAACGAAAGGTCGACTGGTTGCCCGTAGCGAATCGAGTTTGGATCTGTTGGTCATAATACCTTGTCCCTAGAGTAAATTGGACCCTTTGGACTTATGCGCAAAGTCAAAACCCCATTCCGAGCTTGCTAAAGTGGCCACAATGGGGAACATGCCATTTCCCCGTTGTGTCCCTACGTCGAGGAAGGGAAAAATTTGGGGACCACATTCGTGCGTGGATGTCCATTTTCTCTTTTCGGAGGGGTTTCTTGGGACATGAGCTACCCTTTAAATGGTGGGATTAATAGACGGAGCTGTTTGGTACCCCGATACTTAAACCCTACTAAATCTGTAGGGTTTCTGTTTTGGCAGTCTTTCCTGCCTCTGAAGTGGTCGAGAGCTTGCGTGCAGGGTTCCCTCAAGGGTTCGAAGAAAGACCCCAAATGGGAGAACAAAAAAACTCTTCCCATGGACCTATTCCAAACTGGCCCCGTTGCTGAACAACGATGGCTCCAAGGGGTTCATTTGCTTGTGGATGTTCCTGGAGGTGAAGTTTCAGAATACAAGTCAATCCTTGTAAGAGGTTTTATTTAGGGCTAGAGCCACAATTGTCGTAAAAATAAACTAGGGTACAGATAGTGGTCAATGATATGGAAAAATCAGATACACTTTTTTGCGTAGACAAGACGTTGAAACAAGACATTGCAGCTTGTTTTTGCATTTTCCCTTTGCTACAGTAAGTCTCGCTCATTGAATTTAAGAGAAGCATGTTGTTCTATGTTGTTGCCTACTCGTAGTTACTTATTTGAACATCTAAAATCTTAATGCTAGATGATACAATGGATATGAATATTGTTTGTCTAAAATTTTCATCGTTCAAGATCAATGTGCTTTTTTGAGATTTTAAAATTTTGGTTTGGCTAAGTAGTATGTACTTCAAAAATAAGATTGGGAATGAGGATGGAGAATGTATCATGGATTCACTACCATATTTTCCTATCCATACATCAAGGTAAGTTGCTATTCATTCTGGTTTATTATCCAATGGGAGGTTCTGATTCAAGAACGACAAATGGGTACAACATTCTTGAATGACCTCTTACATCATGTTACCTGAGTTAAAACCTGCATTCTTGAATGATCTGTTACCTGCCTGAAAAAACCCTATTGTGGCTATGGTTGCTGGAGCTGGATTTTTGAACCCCTGTTGCGGTTGTGGTGGATCTGGTGGGCATAAGAAGCTGAAGATGCCATGGTGAGCTCCAAAACCTCGTAGAAAATGCACCATCGCTGAAGCACAAAATCTGGCTGAAGCACCATCACTGAAGCACAAAACTTGAATCAAAGCCCAAATGAAGTTGCTTGGATGTGTAATCAAGCCCCAAATCACAACTGAAGTTGAATCAATTTCATTTCATTGTTTTTCTTCGTTGTCGGGCGGTAGCCAAAGAAGCATTTACCACAAATGGAATGGCCTCCCTCTTGCCATTCCACATCACATCTCAAAGTTTAACAATGCTAAGGAATATCAAAGTGTTATGCTCAACATTATTTAGAGTTTTACATTGGACATTACAAGCCCCTTATCATAATGAAATGATACATGTTGGTAGTGAAAGAATTTGACATAGTTACTCGAGGAGACTGTTTGACGCTGATATAAAGCTGCTTAAGGTTGCTACACTACATATAATGGTAGAAAACAAGAAACAAAGCATAGACACCATGCAACCAGTAAAAAAAATCAATGCATATAATAGAAGTTTATAATTACAATTAAGGATCACATTCTAAAAGCATGACAAAATTAGATATAATAGTCGGAATTACTAGTTAACCTAAAAAGTTATACTCAAAGTCAGTAATGACATTAAGGATTGAAACAAGCATATTAAAAAAACAACCACATAAACCAACATAATAGATTGCTTACAAGCATAGCAAATAAGCATGTGCCAAAACCCATAGCATACTTGCAAAATCAAACATGGTTTTTCAAAAACTTGGGAGGATTAAAACTAGTTAAAAAACTATATATGATGGTGATAACTAATATGTAAAATCATCTTAAATTGTAATATTGACAATGTACGCTAAAGAACCACCTCCTAAACTAGTAATAATTTTAAGAAACCACTGTTAGATATAAAATTATATGATCGTACTAGTAGTGATTATGAAAGCCATATAGTTTTTCTTGACATTCTAAATTACATGTAGTAAAAACCACTCTTATACTAGTTTCCATCATGATTATGAATGCGAATTAATTTTTGGGGGCCTTGTGAGTCGCAGTGCAAGAATGAAGGAAAATGCTAAAAAAGTGTGCTGAGCCGGTGCTGGCATGTCGAGAAATTGACTAGGTAAAAGAAAAAAAGCACCCATCTTTAGTATGCCTTAATATAGAAAAATGACTCCTAAGAAATTTGGAGCCATCAACAAATCCATACACAAAATTGTGATGGCTCCAGTGTTGAGTGCCACATCATAATCAACTATATGCATATATACCTCCCGAAAGTCGACTTCTTCTACTAGCCCAAAAACAAGCCAAGAATAATCGATATCAAACAATTGCTCGTTCAACTCGCATACTCCACCACGTTCAACAACTTCCCTGAGAGGTATGTCACATTTTAATATGCCTTGACACAAAAAGTTGACTCATAAGAAGTGATGGGCTAGATAACGCCTCCCACGAGCAAGTGAGTGGGCCTGAAAAGGGTAACGGTTATGTGGCTAGAAATTCTGCGTCGCACGGGCAAGACGCCGGTGAATTTCCGCCACATGGCCAATGGCAGGCCATTTTCATGGGCCATAACGCCGAGGGGGAGGACGCATCTAATCTTTAACGCCCCTGGCCGGTGCATTTGGCGTAACCGGCCATAGCTGCTTGGTAGCCGCATTGCAATAATACGCGAAGAAAACAAACAAAATGTAAGTCTCGCTTTTCAAACAGAACATGTGCTGGATCTAAGATCATGGATTTATCGGAATCGATTTGTTGCTCCTCGGAGTACTATACAAAAAGGGGAATTTCGGCAAAAAATAATATAGAAGAACCGAGGAGAAAAGCCATGCCAAAGTCTGGATCCCATCGATCCGAGCCATCGGACGCTTATTCGGGAAAGGGCTAGCCCCTATATTAGGCTAGTTCCATTCTCGCCGGTTATCGCAAGATCTTTCTCACAAAGAACATTTTCTTCGTGGCTCGTGAAGCTTCCTTTGGCTCCATCCTCTTTCTCCTCTTTGAGATTTTTGCTTTCTTTTCCTTTTTAGATTGCTCTTCTTCCTTTTCTTCCCTTTAGATTGCTCTTCTTTCTTTCCTTCCCTTTTGGCTTGCTCTTTCTCATGGTTTCTTGCTAGCACTTTCTTTGTTTTGCATGCTACGCTGGAGGATTCAAAATATGAGCGTGATCTCTTCTTTCTTCGCGCAATTTCTTCGCGTGAATGCTTGGCTGATTTTGCATGTCAATTGAAGGCATCACTTTGTTGCATGCATCTAGTCCGATTGTTTTTCGGATGGAACTCATCGATTGTTTTGTTTTTGCAATGCATTGCATGGATTATTTCCTCATTGGGCCACTAATGGTTTGCGGTGCCACCTGTATCTTTCTTTGCGTGATTTTGTTGCATGCATGGATTCGTCGAAGATCGGGCAATTCATAGAGATTTGGGCAGCCCCCGACCGATCGAGACGCTTTCATCTTGCTTTGCCGCTTCTATGCATTTTACAAAGTGATTCGCCTTTCCTTAGCACACTTGCCTTGTGCATGCCGGGTTGATTTATGCATGGCAATTGCTTGTGTAATGTTTCTCGCATGCATCTCCGGGTTTAGGGTTGTTTTTGGGTGGAATACCCGATTGTTTTTGTCTTTGCACTGCATTCCGGATGGTTGACGATGTTAGGGTGTAGATTCATCATCTTATGGATGAGGGTTCGAGCCATGGTACTATCAATCCATTTTGGATTCTTCCGCTTTTCTATAGGTTCCATTTTGATTCTTCAATCGCTTTTTCGGTGTATCTGGATGGATGCGGGAGGGGTTAGCGACTTCTCCTCATTCTAGAATTCGAAGTTCTATCTTGAGCTTGGGATTTCGATTTGATTCACCTTGCCGCCATCTTCTTCGCTCTCTCCACTCTTCCACCCAATTGTCCCCGCGACATCACCATCTCCACTTTTTGTCCACTTGGCCCACTTTGTTCATTTTCGGGGCTCATCTATAGCATCTTTATCACTTCTTTTCCTTCGCTGGCTATTGGTGAGAAGAGAACTTTTTTAGCAGCATCCGTGGCGATAAGTTCTTGAGAGCGTGTTCTTATGCTCTCCTTCTTTATGCTCTCTATGTAGTGGTAGGGGGCCATTCTATGTGCATCCGACCAAGATTTGGAAGGTAGGCGGTTTTTCTCATTGAATTTGATACATGCAGTTAACTTTGGGAGCAACAAAATTGCATCCGGGGTCTATTGGTTGAGATATATTGGTTTGTTGGTGATCGATTCAATTAGCGCAAGCCGCGAATCGGCAAGCCATGCTCGCATTTCCTCTTCCATGGTGCAGTTATATTAGTTATTGTTGTTGCGAATCGCCTTTGCATGCAATGGCGGATTATATGATTGGTCTTGTGCTCAAGAATTTGGCGATGCAGAGAGCTTCGGATTTCGGGCCGCGGTTCACTAATTAGCGCGATGCTCTGGTTTAGTTTCCTTCTTTTCCCCATCCTATCCTCGTTTTGTCTTGATCCCCAGATGTCCAAGACAGCTCTTCCCCGCCATTTTGATTATGGATCCATGCCCTGTTTTCTTTTTCGGTTTTCATTCTCAAATTTCTTTTGTCTTGCTCCTCTTCGTTTCTTCAAACGGACATTCTAGAAGCCGAACCATTGGTCCAGAAGGGACACCCGAAGTTGTGCAGAGCCGCGAGATTTATGCGTGGACGGGTCGCCGGAGCATTGGCAGGAGTATGGCTGCCGGACCTGTGGGCCGGTTCGCCCATTTTATAGCGGCTCGTAGGAGAGGAACAAGGTCGCAGACCTTTTTCCTCTTTGGCTTCGATCTTCAAGGTCGGTCAGGGGCGCCATCAATTGGTCCATGATTGCGCTCTCCTTTTTCCAGCTTCCCTCGCTCAAACACTTTTTTCCTTGATTTTTGTTCTCGCTTCTTTTGCCCGTTGACTACACCTAAGCTTTCTAAGCCTAAGCTCGACCTAAGCCTAAGCATCGCCCATTGTTTTTCTCTCAATCCAGATCCGAGCTCCTTTCATTCCATTCTCGTTAGGTTGATTTCTGGCCAGGTGGGGTACGCGCAGAACGGAGGTGAATGCAACATTTAGCCTCGGCTTTTCTTGTTCTTCCTTTTCTTAATTTGTTCCTCGCTCTCCCGCCGCCAGTAAAATCGAGGGGAACGGTTGGATGTGTAGTTTTAGTTTACTTAGATCATGTCTAGAATTTGCTTTTCTTCTTTCCACCATCGTTTGCAATTCCAAGTCCATTTTTAGCTCACGGGCCGCTGCAATGTAGTTCTTCCACTCCATAAACTATCTAGCCTCTTTGCATTTGCAGTCGTGGAGTCCAAGTGACGCCTCATGTTTGCCTATATGCATTTTGTTTTCCACATATCTTCATATTGTCTACATATACACCTGCATCCTACATTTACAGCCGGTTTTCTTTGGATATTGCATGTTGTTGTGACTTGTTAATTGTATAAAGGACATTTACTTATTTTTGCATTTTTTTAGCAGAGGTCGATTGAGAACCGCATTTATTTCTCTAGGTGTTATATGGATGAGTTTTTTTATTTCTGAAGTTTTCAATAAAATGATACATTTGCCCACTTCCTATTGCCATTATTTTTAAGTTCATATCAATGATTTGGGTTTGATTTTGATCTGCCTTATCCTCGCTTGAATTCGATCATGTATGCATTTGCCATTTTCGCCTTTTTTCATAATGCCATGTTCTTCGGGCTTTGATCAATACCAGCTTTTTTGACCAAATTTCTTATATGCATGTCATCGCTATTTTGCATCCGACTTATGCTTCGCTTTTCATTTGGTAGGTATTTAATTGTAGCTTATCTTATCATCATTTGGCTTTGCTCCTTGGTTTGGATATGAGCTTATATTTGCTAATTATAAATTTGGTAGAAGGTTGGTGGTCTTCCGTGGTTGGGGCTCGCTTTCAAAATTTCTGATCCCTCAATGTAGACAATTAGTTTGTTATGCCATTTTTCTAGCGGAAGTTCCTTTGTGGCCTTTAAAAGTCTCCTTTTATTCGGGTCCATAGGGATGTTTTCCTTTAGTCCGTGCCTTGCCATGGGGGCTGAGTTTTGACGGTTTGGTTTGGGCTTGGGCGCATATTCTTTGTCGATTTTATACAAGTTGAGTCCTGTGTGAGGTATCCATTCTAGGTTTGCTTTTTTCCACAATTTTATCGGACTTTACTTTTAGGCTATTGTTTTCTATCCATATTTCCCGCATTAATTCTTTTGAGTATGGTTATGGATTGATAATTGCATATTTTTCGAGAGATGCTTTTTTTACATGTGTATTTTATTTTGCAACATACATGTGGATGAATATGGTTAATGACTTGCATTCATGTTATTTGATGTTTTCAATTCTCTCTCGAGGCCCTCAATTTATACTCATTTGAGTTGTAATGGGGTTCTTGATTGCGGCGATATCTTTTCATATGTTCCTTTTACATTTTTCGCCTTAGTTGCCCAATGGTTTTTTTTTATGTAGCATGATCTTATAAACTTTATGTTCTCTTTTGCCATTGTCTTTTCCATTGATCTTGATGCTCGTGATTATTCAAATCCATGTTGTTGTGTTATTCTGGATTATTTTTCCTATTTATGTTCTGGCCTCAGGTGTTGATTTCATCTTTTGGCCTATGTCGATCATTTTTGTATTTCGCTTTCTCTCACATGAACCGTGGTTTTACATTTTCCTCCGTTGGGCTGGCTTTTGTCCTGGTTATTTTCTTATTGATTTGTTCATTGGTTTACATTCTTTCTTTTCTCAGATTTCGCTTTTTGGGTTTAACGAGATAACTTCTTTGTTGTTTTTTCTGGACTTCATTTTAGTTCGCTATCATTATGCATTGTGCTACCATTATACATCATATTTGCTATTCACCTTTGTCCTTTGTGGCTAAATTTTTATATGTATATTCTATATTTGGTGTTCGTGGGTTCCTTTGTTCACTTTTATTAGCGACTCTATTTGTTGCTTCCTGAAGTTGTATTTTCCGGGGTTTTGCACATGGGTGATATTGTTCTGTAAACCAATTTTATGGATTTGGGAGCTTCATTGTTTTCTTAGTCTCCACTTTGTCATGTTCGCAAGAGGGTTTATTTTTTCGCATAGCTTTGTTCACTATATATGATATTACATCATCATTGTGTAAGTTTCGAGACGCTGTTTTATTAGACGGGTGACTTTTCATGTTTTTTAGCCCGTAGTTTTTATCATTCTTCCTCGCTTCCTCCGCTTTTTGCTCAACATGCCAGGGTATACATGTTGAGGTTCGTGACCACCTGCTGTCGGGCGGTCCCGCCCTCCTCGCGGGCCGCTACGCAGGGCGACTTTTACTCAACATCTCCATGTTTTCGCTCGATCTTTATGCGTTATGCATGTTTACATTCCTATGCGCGACGCTTTTTTCCTCTTTGCCTTATTATCCCGCCATTTGTTATTCTCGGCTTCTTATTTATCGTTATTGTTTTATTCTTTTGGGGATCCATGATGAAGGGTTCCTTTGTTGACTTATCTCCTCTAGATATTGGCCACGTTCGGCGAATAATATTACATTCACGGATCGTCGGTCCGAGAACATTCAACTATCCACGGACATACGCTTCATGGATCCGTGATTCATATCATATGCATTGTAATGCATTAACGGGTTTATTTTTTCATCGCCTTTGTTGCCGCTTCGCATGTTTGGCGCTTCCTTCGATTCATCATCGGGAGACGCCCTTTCTTATCATTGTTTTTGTTCTCTAATGTCCTTCCCTTTTTCAGGGTCATTGAGTCGGGATACCGCCCATAGTGTGCTTTTCGCTCTTCTTCAACTTTCGCTTTTTCGGTACCGCCTGACGGCTGTTCTTTGGTTGCCGACGCTATAGCTTTTCATGAACCAGATTTCGACTTTCAGAGCCCCCTTTCCCCGCTTATTCTGCGCCAGGACGACGGTTCGTGTTTCAGATTTTTAGCGTCATGGTTTAACATGCCCCGCCATTATCCTTCAAAGACTCGCAGCCCTTTTCTCCTTCCTCTACGCCCTTATCCTATCCGATTGTTTCGAGGTGGTGACGGTGGTGATCTTCTTGTTTTCGCCTTAAACCGCTCCAGATGGTGTTTATTCTCTGTCATGACGGATTCTCGCCACGGCCGCCATCGGTTCTTAATATGACGTCATACGCTTACTGTCAGCCGGCGCCTTCTTTCTCCTCCCCGCGAGAAGTGGCGACCTAACTCCTCCGGGCGTCGAATACCGCCTATTGAGGGTTTCACTTGTAGCGATCTTTTCTATTTGCATGCTCATTATATATATTTTACGATTTGTTATATTTGGCTTTTATCATCTTTTGGCATATTTTGTTATTTGGTTTTATCTAGATAGGATGCATATTGCGCTTGCAGACCGCAGATTGAGATTTTCCGACATGGGGTGTATATTGATTATCTTTCATTTTTTATGCTTCTCTTTATTTAAAGATATGGGGTGTCCTACGTTGTTGTCCCATTATGGGTTTATATTTGATCATTTTTCCTTTTATATGCTTCTCTTTATCTAGGCATGCATGCGGTATTACTTAGTTATACTTTTTCGCTATATTGGGTACATTCTAATGGCCACTTTAGTTTTCGTGGTTCTTGATGTTCTTTTTTATGGTTTTACATTGATGCTTTTATCCTTCTAGATGTCGCTGCTTTTTTATGGACCGCTTTTGTGGGTGGTGTCATGATTTCAACCGCGGATGGTGACATTCATGTCTATTTATTATCTTTTAGTGATGTTGTAAATACCATTGTCTAGCATTATTTTGCAATGCATATTTCTTTTACATGATTGTTATCCACCGCTGGTGCCTTTTTCCACCATGGTGGTGGATGCTATCTCCATCCTCAGGTGATGGATGTTCATTGTGCATTGTGCATTATGCTATCCTTATGCATCATTTGTCGACATACATTTCTAGCTTAACCGCTGAGCTCTTTGTTCACAAGTATTGATATCATCGCATTGTGTTATTATTATTTATCATATTTTGCTATTTCGCTTATGATTAGATGTGCTGATATTTGCTTTTTTGTATGAGTTTTTTGACTATTTTTTGGGTGGCGAGTTTTTTTCTCGATGGGGTGGAATTTGTATTTATCCTTGTTTTTCTTCCACCCGCCGGGTGACGCTTTTTCACCCTCCCGGTGATGCTATCTCTTTTTCATGTATTGTTGATTTCATTACTAAGCGCTCACATCGATTTGAGTTGTTGTGTTGTTGCCGCTTCCTCGTCATGCACATTCATTCGGCCCTATCATTCGGCTGTTTTTTATTTTACATTTCAACAAAGCGTTTTATTTTTCTATCATGTCCCTTCCATTGTCATTACGCTTTTGGTTCCTTTTTATCATGTCCACTATTGTCTTTTGTTTTAGTATTTCAGACCCTATATATGGCCCTTAGCTTTATTTTTTAACTGCCACTTTACCTAGTCTGCAACCTTCCCCGCCATGATCTAGTAGTGCTCCTTCGATGTTTCCGCAGTATCTCCGGGTCGGATGCGCAGGAGGGTTAGCACTTCTCCTCATTCTTGACTTTGAGTTCTATCTTTGCGCTTTGATTTCGATTTGATTTTGATTCACCTTGTCGTTGCCGCTCTCCACTCTTTCCTTCCATTCCAAATGTCCTTAACTCTACTCAACACTTGAGGTTTCATATACCGGGTTTATAGTTAAGGAAGTCCTTTTGTAGTCGGCCGTTTTGTGTCTTTCGCGAGTCCTTTTCCCTAATCCCATCGACCGGCCATCTGATCGTTTATCTCGAAAGGACGAGCCCCCATATTAGGCTAGTTCCATTCTCAGTCGGGTTATGCGGTTTACGCAGTAAAGCGATTTTCTTTCGCGGTCAGTTTCCCCTTCCCAGCACCTCATCATGATACGCCGCATTTATTATATTGGTCCTGTTTCTTTCAGGAGCCACTTGTGGGCGGCCGCTGGTCTTTGTTATCGCTTCCTTTGCATTTTCTCAGAGCTCACATAAGGAGGGTTGCTTTATTCAATCTGCGGATGCATCTTTATATCATTCCACCACTGGTGATGCTTTTTCCACCTTGCCTGCGGACTTATCTTTTTGTTCTCATTTTTCTGCCGATTTTATGCCTTTATCTCTTCCGCCTTCTTTGATACCCTTTTTTATGTATTAGGCTTGTTTCTCCGGACTCTTTACTGCGTTTTTGAGTTTTTATTCATTGTGATTTCAGCGATCTTCCAATCGGGCTTTGGTCCTGGGTTGGTTTCCGTCTGTCATCCCTGCTGTTACATGGGTTTTTCTGCGGTTGTTTGGTCAGGCTTCGGGTTTGCCTTCGCTAGCCGTCCGGTTTCCTCCGCTTCTAGGCAACTTACATTCGGGAGGTTGGTGGCGACCATTTTCTCATTAGGTTTTCCTCGAAAACCCGAAGGGCTGGTTTTTTATCCCGATGAGAACTTGTCGCCATTGCCCCTTATCATGCTCTTTTAGCATTATTTTTTGGGGTAGTCCGATATTGTTCCTTATGTTCTGGGCTACCCTCTCTTTCTTATACATTGTATAATCGGGTCATTGATGAATGACAAGCCTATCTATGGCCGGTTTTGTGTCTCTCGCGAGTCCTTTCCCAGAATTAAAAGAGCCGGATTTTGCCTGGGCAAGGCCAATTTTAGGATCAAATGCGGCTTGGACTTGACTTTATGCCTCTGGGAAGTGGCTTAGAAGTGATTACTCCATCGAGAGTATGCCGACAGACATGCAAACTAGTAGATCACATGTTCAGATGCGAATTGGAAACTGCATCAAAAGTGCCGATTTGGGGCTTAGAGTGCTGGACTTGCCTGGGAAAAAGGCTTGATTTATTCGGGTGCCTTCCCGAACCGAGCATGCTGCTGGAAATTAGACGCTTATGTTCGGCTATTTTTAGCCGGATCAAACACCAAAATCGTGGAAAAAGGAAGCCGCTAGGTCGCTCAAGGGAAATAGAGAAGCCGCCTGGAGGTCACGGGAGGTCCTCGCTATTGCTTGGAGGCTTGGCTATGGAGGTCGGAGGCCTGGCTATGGCGGCCTTTTGTGAAGGATCGACCACGGTAGAGTGCCCAAAAAAAAACAGTACGTGGCAGCAGAGGATGTTATGGACATAACATTCTTGTTATGGACATAACAAGCTACAGATAACCTCTTAGAATAGATCTACCGAGATTTAATCCTACTGGGCTTAAATGCGTGCCAAGGACGCTAAGGAGCCAACATCAAAACCGCATATAGTGAACTCATGATGGCCATAGTTAAAC
>JAJEKV010000682.1:0-117956 GCA_021234155.1 Isoetes taiwanensis
GTATGATAAAGATGGCTGCTTATGGCCATGCCAAGGATCGATTTACCTTTGCATCGCTTCATGAAGCTCTGGACGCAATAAACTATTTCATAAGACCGAGGTACGAGATAATGAGTTTTCCATTCTTATTCAATCCGTGAAAGAGAATATGAAGGATGTGGCAGATAGTCTTGTCGGCCGAAATACGCTCAACGATTCCCTCGATGAAATTATTGATTCTATGGCGCCATATTTCCAAACTCTCGGAATGCACATGGAGAAAGTTTCATTCTAAAGAAGTTTTCGCTTGCTTGAAGGTTCTATTGGCCATTTTTGTACCAAGCACATAGTAGATGGCAAGGAAATAAATGGTTTACTAGATTCAGATGCATTGGTAAATGCACCGGGTCGCTTGGAATGACTATGCATAATTTCAAAGAATCGCATAAGCCACAGAAACGTGGGTGCCGCGAATAAGGTTGTGGAATAAGCCGCCTCAATGATTACTTGAGAGATGCACCGAAAGTGAGTATTTTAAGCCAGCGAGCTTTGTCTAATAAATATAGTTCTAGGAAGCCGCTGAAGATGAAAGAGCATTTAGTTCAATCGACTTTTATAAAAATAAAATCAAATAGACGGATATTAATCTTGATGCTACCATGAGATCAGATAAGTGAGCATTCATTGCAATCATTTCCATATGACTTCATGCTCAAACGATGGAGGCAAGCTAATACCGACAAAGTGAGTGTTATAGTGTGCATCTAACCAAATTCCGTGGAAGAACAAGCACTGTTATAAGCACGGTAATCAATTAGATGTTAGGTTCTCGCAGTCAATGGCATATAAGTAAGTTCTCTATATGTAATATAATTTTATTCATGTAAACATAAGTTCAGATAAGAGATTTTATCAAGCGTTTGCAACATGTTTTTGCAGGGAGTTTCAACTCAAAATCATCATGTTTTCCAATTCGTATTGGCCGGGCCGGCTTAGAATGCAGATAATAAAGTTGCACAGGATTGGTTCGCTCGTTTCGAATAAGGTCCGCAATGGTAATTGCGTAGTTACTCTTTAGAAGTAATTTTATTTGTGAACACCTCCTTGAATATTCAAAAACCATGGTTAGACTTGCCAAAAAGTCTATAGATCATACATCAGTAGACCGTTTGTATTGTAAGTTTCATTGCTAAGAAATTGGGATGACCGGGCCTATCTCGCCATATGATCTCTTGAATGTGTTCAGTTATTATCACAAGCGGGCCAAAGTTTCCTCCAAGACCGCACAAGGTGACTATAAGGTAATGTGAAAAGAATGACAATAGAATTGTTACATCGATCTATCTCAATATACAAATTTCCCCGATTATGGGTATTTTAAAAGCCGCAAACATCATCTCATCTATGCTTTTAGTATTAAAGAACTAAAAGAAAACTAGAAAAAGAACGCTAGACGTGCCTATTATTAGTATTCAATAGTGATTTGAAAATGATGTTCCATGTCTCAAGACTAGACTCATTTTAATTATCCAAGATATTTATAAGATGTCCAACAAGTAAAGGGCTTACCGATTAGCTTTGGGCGCACAATTAAGTCCTAAATTGATGTTCAAAGAAAAGCACAAAGTAGAATCGAATGAACAACGTAATCGATGAATGAAGGTCACGCTAATGCTTAATGGTTAGTTTATGCCTTTTCTACAATACGCCCCCAAAAATTATCTCATGGTTGAAGAATATTCCATATGGATAATGCCTTTAAAGAGGGCATCTAGAATTCAAATAAAATGAATATAAAGGAAAACGCCACATCACTTAACAACATTTTGGATTCTATTTGTTGTTCTAAGAAGAGGTATATTTTCATTTAGATTTTACAAGATGCCATGTGGCATTTCCTAATGGGCATATTTGTCAAACGCTAATGCTTTTAATGGTTATTAGTTATGCTTTATGGTTATTAATGCTAATACTTAATGCTAATGCTTAATGGTTAAAAGGTGTCGAATAATGGTTTTGCTTTTTTGTTTTGTTTGATAAGTTATGTAAGTTGAAAAAGTTCTATAAGTAAATGATGCAATTGATCATATTTGACATCAATTCTCTAACCATGAGAACAATGACTCAAACCTTAGGCTAAATATGATCTAGCAATCATGTATATATTTGTAAAGGTTATACAGAGAATGGTGTTAAGGTGGATTTAATAGATATGCATTAGAACTTGATGCCTATATCGTAGACCACATTTTCTTTTCCTCAGCAGATGCGAGAGCATGTTTTGGCTCTTATATTTAATAAGGTTCTATTAAAATCGCTTAATTGAGCTACACATATTTTGCAAAAAGGTTCAAAAAATCGCCAATTAGGTTGCAACCAAATTATAAAGAAGTAGGGAAAAATGGTTACCGTGTTACACTGTAAATGGCGGTTTTACAAGGAATGGCTAACCATCAGACTTATTCAAAATTATAGGTCCCTTAAAATTTTCTCGCTTTGGGAGAACCCCATAGCTTTACATCGAGCTTAGCCGTAGGAGGGAGATGCTTGGGAGACACCCACCACGACAAGTATTTAAGGGCAAACTTGGTGGGTCGTGCGAACCCGAATGGCCATGCATGAGGGCTAATGGTCTTGAGGTCGCTTTTGCCTTCGCTTATTCCTTGACCAAGACGTTGATGATACTCGCCAGCAAGAGAAGGGCAAGGTTTCCCGAAGTCTTCAGATGAGGAAGAGGATGAGCACATAGGCATGGACGATTTTGTTCGATTAGGCGCTGGTCAGGAGATGCCACACCGGAGCGAGGGGGCAAGCTTGTGGGATTGGATGCCCTTCAATTGTTTTAGTCACCAAGGTCGGGGAGTTCCTTCTCTTGGATGATATCCTCTGGACGCATCGTATAGTGGTGGGTTGGTTCAAGCAGACACAACGCGCAGGTGCTCTATGGAGTTGGCTGAGCTTGCATGGATGATTTCATTGATTTCCTCCTCGTGAGGTTTTCCACGAGAAGTACGCTACAGCCCCCGCTTTCATCAGAGACTATAGAGCCGCCGATACCCTTCTACTAATGCCGTAGATTTGGTATTGTACACCTCCTCCATCTCATTCTCCCGACTTTACGCCATGGGACCTCATGCCCCAAACATCAATATGGTTGAAGTCCTTTTGATTCGTATGAGGAAGGGGAAGATTTTGCCATAACCCCCAGACATCTTAAGGAGGAGCAGGAGGAGCTCAAGGAGGAAGAGGTCCCTATGGATTTGGATAAGGAGGTCGCCACTTCGCTGACCCCACAAGGAAAAGCGCGAATCACCTCACATGCTTCTTCCTATCAGCCTTTCGGGCAAGGGCAGTCCTTTGTGGCCCGAGACCTCGCCCCCGCAGGCATCGGGTGGAGCCTCCGTGCTTTGTCCACATGGCAGGCACAAGAAGCTACCATATCGACTCAAGATGGACTTCTCGCCTTTGGCCGTGATATAGCACCCTCGGGATGAGCATGAAGCTCCTCAATGCAGCCCCATTAGCTGCCGCCTACCCCCAGAGGTTGCCTCTCTTATGCCACTGTGGTTGACCTGTGGGTCACCTTGTTACGCCATCGTCAGCCACCACCTCCTCCTACACCAATGGACCAGGATGTGGGGCCTAGCTCCTAGCTACATGGGGAAAAAAAAAGCATTATAGAGTATGGCCTTTGGCCACTCAAAAAATATGTAATATTGCATTGATCTTCATGCACTTTTGAATACAAGCAATTTGTTTTTTCCTACAATACTTGTCTTTTCTTTCTAGAGTTTGAAGTATAAGGAATAATTCATTTGTTGTATATCCACTCTTTGCCTTCATGAGGCACTTAAACTATACCTTGATGCTACTTTCCTTCGCAGTCGTGGGATGCAGAGGCTCGACACATGTTGTCGGGCACACCATCAAAAGAAGTCAATCCTAGGGCTCACAAGAGGCCCACACCAAAGATTTGTGTACACCCAGCCTACCCATGAAGAAACGCAGCTTATAGCTTCCCATTCGAGACGGGGCACATCGGCCGGGTGATTGAAACAGGGCGCCATTCAGGAAGCACGGAGCAAAGGCTTTGTCGCTGTTGCCACCAGGGCCATTGAGGGGATGAATGTCATGCCTCCGTAGACCCTGGAAGATTTGCCCATATCCGGAGCTTATATGTTCGACATTTAGTGCCCCCGGCCGCTGCATCAGTTATTGGCTACCGGGCGCCGCTGGTTTGTTGGGGTCATACCTCCGTGAGGTTATGGATGCACGACCGCTTGTGTCCTACGGGACGGTATTGAACCGCCCCATGCAATTTAGCTAAGGTGCCGCTGTGCTTATTATCGCTAAGGTTTTTCTCTAAAAACTCTTTTCGGGCGGGGTTTTTAATCCCTGCCAAGAATATGTTTGTTGTTTCTTTTTTGTTTGGGTCCCATAGGCCAATTGGTCTCCTGTGGGATAAAAACCTATTCTATTCTATTCTATTCTTCTACATTATTAGAAGAAGAAGAGGAACAAGAACAATAAGAAGAGGAAGAAGGTGAAGAATACGAAAACGAAGAAGAAGACTAAAAGAGAGCCATACGATCCTATCAAGGGCTTCAAAATAGCTAACATCCTTCGCGACTACGTTAACACTTACATGCTTTACGCCTTCCATCTAACTTGGAATTATTGGGATCGCATGAAACAACAAGAAGCTTTTAACGATGCTAAGGATCACCTTTTGGCGTATATATTATGTGCTCCGAGATCTTTAATCTTCTAATCATCAGCCCTACTTTGGAATTCCAAGATGTCATAATTCAAGTTTTTGCTAGGTACAAAGTGGTCCGAGTAAAAGGAGGGGAGAGTATTCGATACTTATCCTATACCCCTTCACCAGCCCTAAGTTAGTTGTTTAAGGTTCCCCTTGTTTAAATGCAACCTTAGTTTTTTTTGTGTGTAGCCAAAAGTCTCTTGTGTAACCGTGGTTTTATTTTTAATAATAAAAGTGTTTCCTTTTGTAAACTTTGTCATAACCAATGGAATTAGTATGTTTATCTTGAATTGTTTTTTATCCTGGGGACGGCACGCCTCCCTTGGCACACTGCCGCAACTCGGCCGCCTTTACCCGAACAAGAGCTCACTATTATGAAGCGTCTTTTATCGAGCTCCAAGCCTACGCATCGCAAATAAATCCACCCAAATGCAACAAGAGTATGGACCGTAGATTCCTCGCCCACGTAACCCGGGCCGTCGCCACCCGCACTCGCGAGACCGCGCTCTACCACAACAAGTCGATCTAAGAGGACACGCCTCTAGTTCTTCCTCGATCCCGCCTCAGAGTCTTCTGACTCCACCGACTCCTCCGAGGATGAGGCCGACCATGCCAAAACCAACAAAAAGGATTATCGAAAAACGGGATTCGCCATCACTAGCATTTGGAAGAACTCGAAGCTCGCACAATTTTCAGGGAAAACCAGGAATGGAATAGATGCAGAATCATAGCTGGATGAAATATAGGAGTTCGGTAAGTCATACGGAATGACTGACAAGGATACCGGCAGTTGCCACCACCAATCTTTGCTGTGGTCAACATCAACTGGTGGAAATGATATGCCCGCTTCCTCATGGGCTCAAGGGGAAGGTGCCGCTTATAAAGTCTTTGCCAAAGCCAATGGCTAAAAGCCTTACAGATCACTCTCTTGAGGTCTAAGCCACCTCCGCACACCGCAAGTGGGGCCATACGCCAACACCGGTCGCCATATCAATTTGAATATTCACCGCCAGAGCACCTCAAGGTTTAGGGAGCGGGAAATAATGGATATTGGCCGCTATGATCTCATTGTGGAAATGGAATTCTTGGCCACGCCAAAGCCAACATTGATTGTGAGAAACGGAGGTCACCTTCAATGCAGCCAATGGAGCCCGGTCACTATAGCAGGTAAGCCTCATCCTATTATGCAATGTATTTCATTACACCAGTTGCATAGGGCTTCCTCGGGAAATCGTAGATCACGTGTATGATTCGGGACTTGTTTCAAAGGGAAGCTAAGTCCAAACAGATGAGGTCCTTGATGCCTTACCTCCAAAGAATAGCCGTGGTTCTTCGGAGAATACCATGATCTTTTTTCCCGATGAAACCATCTGGCCACCGCCTTTCAGAGGGGTGGAATGTGAAACTACCTTTAGAACCGTGCACCAAGCCTACCAGTAAGGCCCCATATCGGATGAGTATTCCTGAATTGATCGAGCTTAAGAAGCAGTTGTAGGAACTCCTCAAATTAGACTTCATTAGGCCAAGTGTTTCACATTTTGGAGCCCCAATACTCTTTGTTAAGAAAAAGGATGGCACCCTAAGAATGTGCATCAATTACCGCCAGCCCAATAAGCATACTATTAAGAATCCAGATGCCTTCACCATGACAGATGATCTCATGGATCAATGTAAGGGGCTAAGTATTTTACTAAGATTGACCCCATCGGGGATATCACCGGATAAGGATTAAGGAGGAGGACATCCATAAGTCCGCCAGACCCCGTTATGGGCATTACGAAGTTCACAAAGTGATGCCATTTGGCCTAACCAATGCTTCGCCACTTTCATGAGGCTCATGAATGATGTCTTCCACGAGTATCTTGACGATTTTGTCATTATATTCTTTGATGACATCCTCATATACAGTAAGACCTTAGAGGATCATGAACGACATCTTCGGCTGGCATTACAGAAATTGAAGCGCCACCAATGATATGCCAAGTTTTCTAAGTGTCGCTTTGCCACCACCAAGGTTGATTACCTGGGACATATTGTGTCCGCAGAGGGAATAGCTACCGACCCAAAGAAATTGAAGTAGCCTAAGGAATGGCCAATTCCAACCAATGTGTCCGAGGTTCGCGAAATGCTTGGGCTTGGCGGGTTATTACCAGAATTTGTCAAGGACTTTGCCAAGCTCGCTGCACCTTTAACCCACCTGACCAAGCATGATAAGGTTAGGGATTGATGGCACATTGGAAAGACAAGGTACAGATCGGATTTCAAGCATTGACAACAGCCCTCGTTTTACCATGCCAGATCCTCAAAAGGACAAGTGGGTTGCCACAGATGCTAGTAAAATCGCTACAGGGGGAGTCTTAATGCAAGAAGATCGGGTTATCGCTTATGACTCTCGAAAGATGAATGACGCTGAGCAGCGATACCCCACGCATGACCAAGAGTTGCTCGCTGTGCAGCGTGTTTTTGCACATTTGGCGGCATTATTTACTTGGAAGACGATTCCGCTTAGATAATCGATCATCAAAGCCTCCAATACATCTTTACGCAACCCCATCTCAACTTGAGACAAAGACGGTGGATGGAATTCCTTGAGGAATACGATTTTGAGGTCGTTTATAAACCGACAAGCATAATGTTGTTGCTGACGCCCTTTCTAGACATCCATTCGTCACTCGAATGCATTGTAATTCTATCTCCACACTCTCCAGTGAGTTCGGAAAGCATGCCCTTCCCATAGATCCCGAATTCGAGAGGTATGGCAAAAGTGTATCTAAGAAAGCCGTAACAGATAAGGAGAGATTATAAGAAGGAAGCTGAACTCCTTTATTATAAAAAAGCGACAAGTTATGTGTTCTCTAGACGCCCGGAGTTCGTAAGCTCATTCTCCATGGTACACATAACAGTCCGATAGTAGGTACGCGGGATTTTTTTGAAAACATATTTCAAAACCGGCTCTAGCTATTTCTCGCCAGAATGAAGAAGCACATTGCCGGTACATTAAGCAATGCCGCACTGCCAACAGACAAAGGCGTAGCAGATGGCGATCCAGGGAATTGCAACCCCTCGATGTCCCCAATGCAAAATGGGAAGTTATTACCATGGATTTTATCGTGGGGCTTCCACGCACATTAAGAGGGTTTGATGCCTTAATGGTGGTGGTCGACAAACTTTATAAAATGGCACACTTCCTGCCATGTCGTACCACGCATTAATCGCGACCGATACCGCCTTTGTCTGTTCACGAGGGAGGTATTTGGTCTGCATGGGATGCCCCGTACGATTATATCAGATCGGGATCCTAAGTTTGTTAGTGCATTCTGGAATGATTTCTTCAGCACTATTCAAACTAAGCTCGCCATGAGCACAGCTTATCACCCGCAGACTGATGGCAAACAGAGTGTACCAATCGAATCATTGAGGATATGCTACATAACTATGTCTGGAATAAACAACCCCCAATGGGCGCACTACATTCATTTGGTGCGCTTTGCCTACAACAAGATTTCAGACAGAGCCCTCAAGGATGTCTCCTTTCATCAATGCCTTACACCGCATAACGCGGCATAACCCAAAGATCAAAGGTTGAGGTTTTCAAGAATTGCTTACGCATTATGCAAGCTTAGTCGAGGAAGTTCGGGCATACTTGATAGCCGCAAGCGCCCGCAAAAGAGCTCGCCGATCGACACCGCATTCCCGGATTTTCGTGCCTGGTGAGTCCGCCTAGTTAAAGATCAAGGTCAAGCAAGTCGACTTAAGATTGGCAACCGTGAAGAAGCTTGCATCTAGATGGTAAGCGTGACCATTTCATCATCGAAAAGGATAGGGTCTCAAGCCTACCGATTGATCTACCCGCACATTTAAAGACCCATAAAGTTTTCCATGTAAGTCTTCTCAAGAAGCATCATCCGCATCCGTAAGAAATTCTTGACACACCAACACTTCGAGATGACCGAGGATCGCTTGAGATTGTGCCTAAGCTCTCCCTTGATCGTTTCCTATAAGCAAACCCGTCGAACTCAAATCTTGCAATACTTGGTCAAGTGGAAATACTTACCCGCAGAAGATGCAACATGGGTTCTTAAAGCGGATTTGGATAAGACTTACCCGGACTTTATGAAGGATTGCCAGGAATGCAATCATCTAGAACCTGGATGGTAAGCATAGAGTTCTTTTAGTGCGACAGGGGTCATATGAGCGGGATCCGGCAAGGATCATTCTAGGGATTGGGTTACATGCATCTTAGATGGGGAATTGGGCATATAGGCATTCATGATAGGACGCATTCATCTACGGCTATTATGGGAATATTGCCACTCCTTACGCCGAGACGACATGCAAGCCTTAGGCATGATAGGATCTTTGCATTCATATTTTAATTATTTAAGGGGGTGATTCCTTCAACCACACTACTTTAACTTATTTCTTAAACACTAATGTATTCACTTCTGCAGGCCATTGAAATACTGCTAAGCTGCAGAAGATCCGAGGCCTCGCTTCGGAGGCCAACTTGTGTTTTTGAGATAAAATTGTGTTTGACATGTACTTTTGAACGTAATTTCCTACTGTTTTGTTGAAGACAGGATTTCTTGTCCTGCTACCTCCATATGTAACTCTTTGACATTTTCAATGAATCAACATTATCTTCACCATAATTACTCCACTAACTCTAATGCCGAGGACGTGGATTAATCCTGGGGAGAATGTGACGTTCTAGGTATCTATACTCAGATAATGATGCCTACCATGACACGTCACCAGTACATAGGGGACCTAAGGGCCCAAGTGGGGGTTCGCCTACAATGGATTTTATTAGCTATGCTAATAAAACCAATGGATAATTATGGATTAGAGTGGCATAATTAACCTAATTATGCTATTATGGTCTAATTAACTAATTGTCACCAATGAGGGGGTGCCACCTGGCCCAAATCGATTGGCCAAGAGGGACTTACCATTTTGGGGCATGGAATAGGGGTCCTACCCTCCAATTCCTCCCAAATTCGAATTGGGATTGAAGAGGAGCAGTAGCCAGCAGCTTACACTTGTTTTTGCCAACACTTACCCACCAACCTCGAACTATGGATGCCTATCGTGACCATGGCTCTAGCCAAGACACTGGTTAGTCAATAGATAGCTTCTTTTTCCGCTGACACTTCTTTGAATAGATGGAATGATTAAATTCTCTCTTGTAAGTTGTTCTGAATATTTGAATGGTATTTACATTAGTTCTTTCTGCTTCTTCCGGGAATTAAGGGAAGGGTAGAGACCTAAAAGCCTCTTAGCATTAGAGATGTCTCTAGCTAGACCCCTTAATACCCAATAATTGCGGCATGTGCACAAAGAGCCTACCTGGCTGTGGATGCTATGATGTGGTTCAGCACCAGATAACGAGTACGAGGGTGAATTGGGGGTGGGGTCTTGCCTAGCGCGGCTACAGGACTCCTATAGTGTGCTAGGCTTATAGCCGGTCACTGCATGTGGGCCGGGTATGGGTCTGTCACTCTCTAGGCCGAAGGGCGTGAGCCATAGATGGCCGTCCTGGGCTCGAACGGGTTGGTGAGCTGACCTTTAGATTTAGGGGAGTAAGTCGGGTACGGATGCGGGGGTCACTAAGGGGGCACGTGTTCTCTAGCACACCCAGGGATCCGTCATACTCGGGGAGGAGACGCCTCTCTGACCTGCCTCATCGGACCGGGGAGATGTAACCCGGAGTAGTCTCGAAAGGTGATTCCTTGAGATTGCATCTCTGGAGGGCTACAAGCACGTCATAGCATGATTCAGCCTATCTGCAAAGTGTGCACCGGAGGGGCGGATGGAGTGGACAACCCTAGCCATTGTCTTATGCCAGCCAATGCCATGTTATACTTCCGTCTGTTGATATCTTGAGGCCCTGGCCGTCAGTTGATCCCTTGGAGTCTGAGCCTGGGGTAGTGCCTAGTTATGGTGTTATTTCATGTTATTATGGATGTATTATCTTTTCCGTGATGATGATGGATGTGCCACCCTTCGTGGTGGTATATTATTTTGCATGATGATTGTATGCTAATGTGTATATATGCTTCCGGCCAGATAGGATTTCCCATAGAGGACGGGGGACTAATGACATCTCCCAGTTCCTCGCCCGACACTTGGCCAATCCAAGTGGTCCGAGTATGACGGAGGGCCTTGCCATGGTGATGTAATCGCCATGGGAGGGGAATTCCCATATTTATACGATGGGAGCATCGTATAGATTCTGGGAGCGTCACAAGACTAAACTTTAGATTGGATTGCACAGATGTCCCTCTTAATCGAAGCAAATCGTGAGCACAAGTGGAAGGTCTGCAAGTCTGCAAAGTGACAATAAAATATGTTATTAAATTTACTCCATTCATATTCATACGAATAACGGAACGATGACATAAGAAAATAGAAGAAAAAACAGGCTCGACCGAGTAAAATTAGTTAAACAAGCGCCCTTTCTGCTGTTAAATGCTAAACTCGATCGAATTTAAAAAAAAAAAGTGTGAAGCCTCAGTAGAGGACTACAAGTGGCGACTTATTGCAGGGCCATCTGACTAAAGTATAATATGGCCATACTCCTAACCTATTTAAATAGATTCGATGTTCTAAATGGCTACCTCAATAATATTTTAACCATAAACAAAAACTCGAATTGGACACAACCTAGGCCCAGCAAGGTTTAGTAAATATCAAATTGGCTACTATACATAAAAAAATTTTGTGTTCGTGGTTTGAACTAGCCACTACCCTTTGACTATGGCATGAACGCATCCTACTCTAGCATAGCTAGCTATTTCTAAAAAAATGTGAATCTGTGGCCAACTGCCCGCTGGGGCCACTAAAAAATACCCTATTAAAAACTTAGGTGATTGAAAACCCTACCCTTATCACATCAGGCTCACTCTAACTATCAGTATTTTGTTAGGAACTTCTTAAGGGCAGTAGAAGAAATGAAAGATGTTTTTCTCAGAATGGCTGCAGTTTCTAATGACTGAACAGGGGATTCAACCACTAGCCTTAAGAGTGGAGCTAGAACTAACTTTTGAGTATGAACCAAATTGGTTAAGTAAAGAGCTTGAAATGGCCGTGTATTTGTGGGGTGATTATTAGCAACAATTTCCTGGGGACCAGAGTTGAACTTTCATCAGTATGAATATTACTTGTATCAGTCTCTTTCAGCTGTATGCCACTAGAACTGTGTTTTGTTCCAGGTTCAATATCTCATCCAAAGGCCTGTGTAAAGTAATAAAATCTCTTTTGCTCAATGGGGTTAGTCCAATCCCAAATTCTAATACGAAGCAAAGAAAGAAATGGAAAAAGAGTTTTCTCCAGAAATCGCCTTTGGCTAGACTTTTCTAATGGTGTCTATCTGGGTCTCAGAAAAGAAAATGTGGGGGAATGCTATATCTCTCCAATATATATGGCCTGAATGGTTTCTACACACGCTGAAGCATCTGCTAGTTATGGTTTTATTAACATAAAAACTTACATTTGGCTTGTATACTAGACACAGATTTGATATTCTAGGGTCAAACCTGTGGACAAGCACATTAACCTGATGATATCTGTGAAGAATCTGCCACTAAAGTACTGCCACTTTGGGATAAAGTACATGCCCAAGCACATCTGCTGCCATTGAGGAAGGAGTTGAAGGAGCCACTTATTAGGAGGAGGAAGAATATCAGTATCAAGCAACAACTTATACATAGAGTTCATAAGTCTACATTTAACATCTTGATGGCAAATCCACAACAAAATATCTTCTTGTTGTGGCAGAATATACTGTAGATAGTCAACAACTTTTTGCCAAAAAGCTCTATCCCATCGCCCCAACAAGAACTTTAACTGAAAAGCCTCCCATGTCAGCGAATGGCCAGAGTCATACTGTGCTGCAATTGTTAAGACTTCAGCCGTTTTTCAATGTCTTTGAGTCAATGGATGCACAATAGAGCAAAGTGGTGCATTGTTAGCCATGGGGATCCACCAACAAGGTACAGTCAACTAAGCACAAAAAATTGGGTTGATGTGAAATAACATTTTGACTATGTGCCGAATCTAGCAAGCTCTTTTAAAAAAAGAGAGAAACATTAGGATAAGGTCGCAAATCATAAGATAGACCCCATTGTTGAAGGTGTTCCTAGAAAACCTTCAACCTCAATGGCTTAAAACCTCCAAGTTGCTTTAGGCAACCACTATGTGCAAGAAAATTGCAAAAAGAATGCTCAAAAAATGAGTTATCACTGCTTTCCCAAAACAAGAAAAAATTGGCCTCAACAAAACGGATGCCATTTGCCAGCAGATTCGATTTTTTAAATGGTTTAAATTCAAGAAGCTGCTCTAAGACTCAAGAAATCTGGGGTCAAAAATTAGGTGCCAGTAGATTTGCAGAGATCTCTCAAATTTGTAACATGACCAAGTTAAAACTTGGTCAATATCCCTGGCAGCAAGTTAAAATTTGCAGATCAAAAAGTATGAGTTCTTTTGACTTTTGACACGATTCTATCTCTGACAGGTTTGCACACAAGGATCAACAAGTTTTTTGGCAAAAAAAATATGGTAGAATGCCCTGAAATTCAGTTTTTTTGCACAAAGACTTTCACAAAGCAAAAACAATAGGCAAATTTTTGTAAATTGAGTTCTAATGATCATTTTTTACTTCTGACAACTCACGACTCCTCTCACAGGTCTGTAAGCAAGGGGAATCAACTTTTGGATGTAAATCAATGCTCAAATGGTCAGAATTGATGTTTTTTGGCTAGAATGCTGTAATTTTTCAAAAAACAGCTAATAAACTTTTGTAAAATGATTTTTTGACACTCTTTCTCAGCTTTGAGACTTCCTAATCACTCTGGTGGTTCTACATGCAATGTACTTATTCTTTTAGACCACCATAAACTTGGGTAGTTTACTCTAGTTTTTTTCTAATAAAATTTGTTCAGAATACAGAATGCAATGCAATCTACCTAAAATAAGCTAGACTTGTTTTTAACTTATTCAAATATCATTTTTACCTATACCTCATTTTGCAATGTTGAATGCAAATTGAAAGAATTTTTTTTGTGCCAAGGGTCGGATTTTCATTCACATGAATAGCATATAAATAATCAAATCATTCCCAAGCTCTGATGTCTTGGGCACAGAGTCAAAAAGTTATACCGTAGAAATTGAGCAATTTGCCTCAGTAATCCAACGATTTATGAAGCAAGGAAGGCAGATTCAAGCATAAGTCAGTCAATCCGGTCTCTATTAGAGATGTTCGATCAATTCTTGCTCAAAGCCCCGAAAAAATCTGCGACCACAATTCCCCTTTCTTTATTCACTGTCTTTTAGCTTAGTTTTGGGTTTCGTGGCTTAGAATAGGTAGATCCGGGGTTTTTAAGGTATGATTAGCCACCTGGATTGAGACAAAAAGGCCAGATCTTGGCGTGACCAGGTTTTAGGGTTTTTGAAGATTTCTGACGAAATATCCTACATGCATTCTGGAAAAAGGATGCTTGGGTATATAAGGCACAAAAAAACTCTTCTTATTAAATCAAGCATGCTATGCCCACGTGGGATTTGGCCTGCTGTCGCCCACACGGTGTACCACGGGTGGGGGAGATTGGATGGGGAGTGATTAGGTCGCCTCTGGGGGTGGTGTAGATAGGATTTTTTTTTTCAAATTTGGCACGAATCCCAAGAAGTTAAAAATGAAGGTCAATATGGGGTCTTTTTCAAAAATTCTTCTTTTCACAAGGAATCTTTTTTGATGCTCTACAAGATGGGAGAATATTTTTGCATAAAAGAGCATTTGACTTTTGGCTAAAAAAAATGAAAGTCAAATTTGATGATGTGGCAAGTTGGTTGGGTGATTTGGCAAATGGGTGGTGACATGGCATTATGGGGTGATGATATGTCAAGTAAGGTGGCAAAATGACTTTTCTAGTCAAAACGTTTATGAAGTGGTGATGTGTGGATGACATCTATATGATGATATGGAAGCATTGGAGATGATGTGGCACCATGGAATGATGACATGTCACCTAGGGTATCAAAATGACTTTACTTGGATCAAAATTTTCGAAAAAGAGTATTGTGGTAGGTGACACATGTATGATGACATGGATGTACTTGGGTGATGAATCACTTCTCAACACTTGTTTGAATAAAATGTGCACATTCTCTTTCTAGCTTAGCAATTGGAGAGAGAAGATGATCTTAGACCATGGAAAAAAGCCAAATTTGGTGGGAAATTTTGCTTTTTCAAAGGTGATGAATGTATGATGGGTGTGATGCATGTATGGTGTGTTTTGACTAGAAAAAAGACCCTTTGCCAACTTGGGCTAGGGAAAATGATGGTGAGACAAAAGATAGACAAAGATGTGTAAATTGTGTGTACTCTCTTCTATGATGCCAAAATGTGGCAGCACCCATGAAATAACATGTTTAATTATGGCTTTACCAAAGGGGGATAATGATGGATAAGAGCTTGTGCAATAAGTCAGAACCCAAGAGAATCATCCCTACCCACAGTGAAGCCACAAATGAATTTAGATATCATGACCTTACTCTACAAATGAAAATCCCAAGATGCCCAAACCTCCAAAGAAACTTGGTTTTGTACACTTAAACCATGCAAATTTTAATCATAGCCCCCTTTATTTCCACCCCAAATAGAGTTTTGATAACACCCATAGATAGACAGATAGATAGTATTTTTATGTCATGCCACATTGGCAAAAGATGCATATAAACATAAGTGTTGCTTAAGACATGCTTAGCCATTGTCACCCTTCCAAGCATAGAGAGTTTAGTAGTATCTCCTTCACAACTTTCTATTACAAGGGGCTTCACCACGTGGAACCCGGCCAAACCACATGTATGAACAAGAGAGGTTGGTTTTTTAACCCCTTTTCGTGATGTATACTAGGGTCATAGGGTTTTTGAATGTCATTCTAGTTATAAATCCATACGAAAAGGGGTCATATTTGCCCATCTAAAATACGTATACTAGGGTTTAGCCATTGTCACCCTTCCAAGCATAGAGAGTTTAGTAGTATCTCCTTCACAACTTTTCTATTACAAGGGGCTTCACCACCTGAACCCGGCCAAACCACATGTATGAACAATCGTGATGTATACTAGGGGTCATAGGGTTTTTGAATGTCATTCTAGTTATAAATCCATACCTAAAAGGGGTCATATTTGCCCATCTAAAATAATGATACTAGGGTTTTTCTGGCCACCCCATACGCAAGTTGCATGTCCTATATAAAAAAGGTGGATCTTCCGGCTCTATTATGATTATCCCAAACATCAAAAATTGTTTAGCGGCCATATAATAGATGCATGCAGTTTCTCTAGGGACATTAATTCAATAAATTCTAAGGATCTGCTATATAAGATTTATGCTAGATGCAATTAAAACCAGGAGCTTGACTGAATTATGGTCTGATTTTAGACCAAACAATAGGCCTGATTTTAGATTTAACAATAGGTCTAAGTATTTGCAGAGTTGCCAATGTAAATTATAAAAAGTAAATGCACCAAGTCTATGTGCAAACATACAATATCTTAAGACTTCTACAGAAATGAGTAAGGGTTGTACATTTTTGTTGATAAAAGTACTGTTGTAAGGGACTTGTAAAATGCACGTTTAGACATCTAGAAGGTAACAGATGTACTACTTTCTAAAAATATTTCATCAAGAATTTCTCATGCTTGATATGCTAGTACTAATCAAGGGCAAAAGGAGTAAAATGGGTGAAAGGCAATAAATCAAGAAACACCCAAAGTACCTTCTGGCTCTTGCTTTATTACCGAGTTTATATCACTAATATTAGCATGGTTGACTATAGGTACGTGGTGTTTCTTCTCCTGTTGTGCTCTCCTTGTTGTTATAGTTTGTCTTAGGTCAATAGAATGCAAAAATCAAATGAAGACACAAGGTTTATGGATAAAGAATGCAAAGTAATGGCTTATGAGTACACGTCTATGTATTGCGTTGTGCGCACATGGCAGATACAAGTCGTCTCCATTTATGATCTCAAAGTTAGATGGTAAATATATGTCATAATATATGCTTGTAACTTCATCAAAACAAGTTGACCATTGTTTGGAAAGGTGGCAAATTGCATAGTAACATTCTTCAACAGATATGATCAATATTTAATGGCTCATTTTTGGTATAGGCTAAAGATAATTTTAAACTTGAAAAAGGATGCATTTTTCAAGTGGAAAATGATATGAAATTAAGACTTGAGATTTAGGGATAAGGTTATAGGGGGCTAAGAATAGAGTGACATAATACTTTGTGTAAAATCAATGAAGAAATTGCATGGCTTATTAAAAAAGCAAAAGTCAATTGATGTTTGCGTATGACATTTTACCATGGAAATAAATATAGGTCTTCATTGTGTTGTATCCGCAACATTTAGCGAGCTTTAAAAAATCTTTGACACATTTCATGAGGAGACATCATCTATCTCGGCTTGGGTCCTTGGGAAATCTCGCTTGGTTCCCCGTTATTTCGCTACATATTCTAAACGAGGTGCACCTCGACTACCACAAGCCATCTGGATCCATCGATCCTACGGCCAAACTGCATGTTGGACCCTCTGGGCATCTCTCGTTTTGTTTATGGTCATTTATGATTGGGGGCACCTATGATTTTGAAATATGAAATACGTATTCGCCTAAGTTTTTGATGGAATATAGAAAGGTTTTAGAATATGAAATATGGAGGCTCGAACCTCTACTAAAATAATTCAATATCCTAATAAGGCTACTTTGACCAATATAACCAGTGAGCTAACGTGACTATTTTTTTTTTTATCTTAAATCTATGTTTATTTTACAACCCATTCAATTGTTTTAGGATAGGGTCTATGGTTTTAGGATTTGTCATTTTTACATCCATATCAAATCTCCAAAAAACCCCTATTATTATGCTACATATTGTTTTAGAAGCTTCAATGGGATGGCTCTCGGTACACACCTCTATCTTTGTGATTCTAGACTTTATAGTTCTATGGACTCATCTCTTGTGTGGGCATGAACAATCAATTAGGTCTTTGGAATGACGATTTTGAGTGGTGGTGCTTGCAGTGCATGTAACGTTCCTTAACCACTCTGGCCTAATCAATGGTCAAAGCATCCGGAAGTGTATGGGAAATCCATCCCACCATTCTATGGTAGTTATAGGAAATGCCACACTAAGATCTGCTCGAGCGATCTCCCATGGGTCCGTTACAATCTTTCCAGAACTATGCTCATCCTCGAGCATCACGAGACCATAGATCACACCATCCCTAGTGTCCAAGACCAAGCCAAGATCCTACAGTCCAACGGCATTCAAGTCATACATGCCCCTATATGGAGAGTCGAACTCGAGCCCTGCTCTGGTACCAAATGTAATGTACCTTAACCACCCCAGAAAATGTAACAATCCTTAACTACCTTGGTCTAACCAATCGGCTAAAACATCCGGATGTTCATAAGAAACATCCATCCTCTTATGGTAGTCTTAGGAAATGCCACACCAAGATCTATTGGAGCGGTCTCCCCATGGCAACCCCTTGATCTTGTCTAAACTTGCACTACTTCTTGGTTGGTATGCTTAATCTTGACTACACAATTTTGCAGATGGTGAAAATTTGACTCTTCATACGCCTTAAAATCAAGCCCAATGATATAATATCATCATTTCATTGTGCACATTGTAGCACATCCATTTACAACCTAGAGAAAATGTGAACCCTTAAGATCACATGACAAAGGCATAAGCATTCTAATCCCGGTTTCCAACTTGTCTTATAGCCATAGCCTCATTACGCCCTCGCTCAATCAATCGCATGCATTAGTTAAATTTAATAAGGATTGCGATATTGGTAAGGCATATGTGTGATATAACATGGCAAAGGATTGAGTGAACGAAGGCCAAAATTAGCTATATATTAGAGATTAAAGCAAGAATGGCCTCTAGAAAAAGTCTAGTCTGCCATGATTTTGTGATGGGTGCGTTGTTTTGCTTAACGCATTGTTCACCATTATTTTCTTGTCATGTTTCTTAAAACGATAAAAATAAGCTAAGAAAAAAGGGATTCTTTGCTAATAATGTATTATGTGAACTCTCCATCAAAGGAATCAAGATAGGGACAAGGGTAAATATCAGCTTGGCATGAATTTATGGTAAGCATTGGATGTTGAGATGGAACTTAAGCACTTTAAAGGGCAGGTGTGGCATGAGATTGCGCCACCAGGGCCATGAGGACTATCAGAAGCTTATGGAGGCTTTTGGAACATGGCTATGGCATGGACCCTAGTCTAAGTAGACATCTAAGCTGCTAGATGGATTTGGTAATGTGGCATTCCTTATGGCGGGAAATGGCCTTAGTATGAGCTTTGATCCTTTTGGGATAATGTGCATACAAGTATGGGACCTACTTCAATGCCATTGCAAGATTAGGCAAGCTACTTCGACATTGCTAGTGAATGATCACGAATGCGTTTAGCTTCTAGGCTAATGTATTTCCTCAATAGTCTGTTATCCCCAGCATACCTTTGGTCCATTGAGCGAGAGCCCTTCCACTGGAAAAATTGTTCTATACCAAACTACTTTGGCATGGTTAGGTTGTATGGGCAACCTCAGCAAGGTTATGACATAGGCACATGTATAGAAAACCTGTAATGAACATTACGTGCCAAGGTCATTGTATTCCATCACTATGTCTTGGCATGATACCCCTTAGATCCTATGGGGGTCGGGCTTCCAAAGTTTGATGGCATGGGTTGCTCCGGTTTCTTTGTTGTTCTTGTGCTTTGTGACACCGGGCATAGTTTTTCGGGCAAAGATGCTGCCTCAACTCTTTGACTCCATGGTAAGAGATCCTCCAGTGCCAGACATATGTTAAGAGGGTATGCACAAATGAGATTCAATCCACCACTCTCACTACGAAGCTTGGAATATAAGCTCATTGAGCATTTTTCTACTAACAGGGCCTGCATGTAGGCTAGTTGAGCTTTCCATTCCCTCGGAGCTAAGCATCATGATGGGTACTTTGGCTATATTATTGCTTTTGATTGTATATCATTGGTCATATGGGTAGGTCTAGCATTGCACCATAGGATCATGTGTCTTTGATTTTTATATGTTCTTGGTAACCAAGATTCCGTGAGTGTTTCTATGTCACACGCCAAGCAGGGCTAATCCCATTGAGTGCATGATGAACAAAATATTATGGGTTGAGAATCCAGTTCGTTGTGCACTAGAAAACTTGAAGAGCACCATAAGGGTGAGGAATGGGAAACTTGAAGAGCACCATAAGGACGAGGAAAGTCACGTAGGCCATGTTGAATTTGCTATTAAAGGGCTGACTTTGATGAATCAAGGGCCCTTTTTATATAATCAAGGGTTTTTACTGTCTTTGGGTTTTGATTGAAGAGTTTAAAAAAGAAGTTCCAAACTGCTAAAAAATAGGAAACCAAGCTAGAAATCAGGCCGATATTACTCAAGAATCCAATGATGATTTAAATTGATAGTTAAGGGAAGTGGGCTAAATTGAAATATTAAAACCTTAGCTAAAAGGTTAATAAAATGGTAGAACCATGGAGATCAAGGGAAGTTCAGCCGAGAGAGCCATTATGATACGATTTATGGAATTTGGACTCTTTGAACATCCTCAAATCATTGAATATACAAATGAACATTAGATCTTTGATCAATCTGGAACACAATACAGAACAATTGCTATACCGGCAAAGCTACAACTGATTTTTGGCAACTAGCTCTTGAGATTGATAATGCTACTTTATCATAATAACCTCGATCAAAGAGAAAAAGATACAATAGCTTAGGGATATATATAGGCTTTTTTGTAGTATAAGCTGAATGGTTCTTCTCCTAAGATAGGAGTCCTTTCATGTTAATCGATAACCGGATACAACCTCTTAGATTGGTCGTTGCTAAATAAATGGGTCTTCTATTTGCCGGTATGGTTGTTCCGTGCTAGAATAGATGCTGGTCCGTCCATTGTCTCTTCTTCCTCTTAAAATAGCCGCAAATCCTTCCTCTTTATAATCGTTGTCTTTTTATCAAGATAAAGGCCTTTCCTTTTTGTCTATATCCGGGCTCTCTTTGAGTAGTTATCCTTGTTTTTTTCATTTGAATAGTCTTAGATGTGCCTTTTATATAACAAATGTCCTTATATGATAAATAATGTGGCCCCTCTAATTATATAATATCCTTCATCATATAAAATTATATAGGTTGTCTTTTGGTGAGTAATGTGATGTGTATAGGGGGGAAAATTCCACATGGCCTCACCCAGCTTCCGGGGGCAAGACTCTGCCCAAGAAGCCTGCCCCGACTCAGAGGGCGGCTACCTCAAGGAAGCCCCACCGCTTCAGACCGGGAACCGTGGCTTTACGGGAGATCCATAAATATCAGAAGACCACGGAGCTGTTACTGAGGAAGCTGCCTTTCCAGAGGTTGGTTAGAGAGATTGCGCAAGAGTTCAAGACCGACCTCCGCTTCCAGACCTTTGCTATTTTGGCACTTCAGGAGGCTGCTGAAGCCTACCTGATTGCTCTCTTCAGTGATGCAAACCTCTACGCTATCCATGCAAAGAGGGTCACGATTATGACCAAGGACTTAGCTCTTGCTCGGAGAATCCGGGGAGATCATCTTTAGCAGATCTTCGGACATATCCCTTAAAACAATTTTGTAAATATCAATATTAATCCAAGTTTTGTCTACTGTGTCCCTGTTACAAAATAATTATTCATAGTAAAATAACTAAATTTTAATATTTATTTAAAATGCAAATGCTGATGTCAGCATAAAAGTAGAAAGGGTACTTAAAAGTTTTAGGGTTCCATTTCTCACCCCTTACCTTTTTGTTCATCCTCCTCCCTCATTCCTTCCAGCGCCAATGGCCGCCACCAACCTGCTTGAATGGTATCAGGATAGAGAACACTGGGACCCTCAAGTCCCCTTCGACCTCCTACAGCCTTTCCTACTCCAACACATAGACATCATCTTCAACATGCAGAGTCACCCTGACTATGCGGGATTTCTGGAGTTCTACACCGAGGAGATGCTTCCTCTTTGCATCCCTCTTTATTTCAGAAACAGGAACTTTTGGATTACAAGGCAAAGTGCACTCAAATGAAAACAATTTTGCATTTATTGCAACGTGGGCGTCCAATGAGAGACTATCCGGAGCATGAGTCCTTACAGGTGCTCACGGCTGCCTAATATTCCAAACATCACATTGGTCGAGAGTCTTGTTTGGGAATTTGCGTGTCACATGGCGTAAATTGCTAAAGGCTGAGTTACTTAGATTTAATTCAAGGTACAAATTTGAATTCAATTAAAGCACTTTCCATTTATATCAGGGTCTCTTCTCCCTACTTTTTAAAGTTATTTTTATGTAGCCTTTGATTTTTATGTAGCCTTTGATTTTTATGTGCACATGGCAATTCAGGTTAGTATCCCGTTGTGTTTGGGCTGAGCATAGAGCTATGGTGTTGCATGCAATAGGTCTTAGAATAGGGCCTAGATTTTTTTCAGTTGTTTTCTCTTCTCTGCACCTTGCATGCTACTATACAAAGAGAGCATTTTAGTTGGTAAGGTTGAAGCTCAAAATCCTTTGGCCAGTTGAAGCGTCTTCCCATAATATATAAGCTGTAAGCGTCTTCCCCTTATGCTGCTGCAACAGTACAATCAGTTTAACTAAAACAAGACTGAAGTTTCAACCTCCACATGTCTATCTTCACTCCACATGTTTATATCAAGGTTTGAACTTGAGTTTGATCTGGTTCGGTATTCCTCTGAAAAAAGATACCAGCATATCCTCAGCATATCGTCAGCATATCTGATATGCTCAGCATATCCTGAAATTAATGCATTCCAGGATACAACATTTTGAACTTGCAGGTGGTCAAAACATTCTATTGCCTTTCTGCCACAACGTTTTGAACAGGTAACATGTCAAAGACATTTTAGGACTCCACAAGTGACGAACATTTGGAGTACATATAGACTAAAGTGCACCCAACAAAATGGTTTGTTCCAAACCCTTTCTCTATAATGTCTACATGAATCTGTCGACCTGCTTCTACATCCTTCAGCCTGGCACAGGCTTTTAGTAAGGCCACCAACGTATGCTTTCAAGCTGCAAACATATGTGAAATTGTCTAGCGAAATACCTTCCAATTGCATCTGGTCAGCAACATTAATGCATTCCAGGATACAACATCTTGAACTTGCAGGTGGTCAAACAGATACTTTGCCTCTGTAAGGGATCCACATTTTGAATACATGACTATCAGACTGCTACGAACACAAATATCGTGTTCAAAGCCTTCTTTGGCCAATCTATGGTGTATTTCACGACCCTTTGCTATCGCTCCTATACTTGCACAAGCTTTTAAAATACTCATGTAAGTGGTAGCTTGTGGAAATTTTCCATCAGCTTGCATCACTTCAAAACATTCTATTGCCTTTCTGCCACAACGTTTTGAACAGGTAACATGTCAAGACATTTTGGGACTCCACAAGTGACGAACATTTGGAGTACATATAGACTGAAGTGGACCCAACAAAACGGTTTGCCTTTGTAACACTTGCTGCATTGCACACCCTTGCTAGAGAAGTTCATCGTGTCGCTTAAATTATGGCAAATATGCTAGGATCATTATGCATGAATATGTGCATCCTTGCCTTTATATTTCATATTATTGTTCATGTTATCTTGTAGGTTCCAGATTCTTATCCATATCATTAGATGAAGTCACGGCAAAGGATAGCTCTTCATGGTTGTGCATGCATGTGTACAATGTACATCAATTTTCTAGAAAGTCCTACTTCCTGAGCATAAAAAAATTGAACGGGGATTCTAGTGCTGAAAGTTTGTATGCCATGGTGGATGAAGAATTGGCTGATGCAGGGTTGAGCCTACATGATCGTGCACAAAAACTAGTATGCTTCGGTGCGGATGGCACATCACCATGGTCGGGTTGCGAACCGGACTAGGAGTCAGACTTCAGACGAGCTTTGCACCATATTTGCTCTCTATCCATTGCATGGCACATAGGACAAATCTGGCCTTCAAGATTGTCAATGAGTTCAGATGTGTGCAGAAGGTAGAATATCTGATAAAGACAGTGAATCAGTTTTACTGCCGCAGCCCACAAAGGCTTGCACATTTTCAACAGTTTGCTATAGGTTTGACAGAGGGGCGAAAAATGTTAAAAGATGTAGACACACGTTGGATTTCAATTGCATTACCAATACGTAGATTGTGTGAAGAGTACATTTCTATTGCAGGGGCATGCGCTGATTTAGAGGACGAGGACAAGGCAATTGAATCACGTTGCTTTCAGATGCTGAAACGATGCTAACATTATATGCTCTTCTACCTTTACTTAGGGAGCTTGTGTTTTTGATGCAACAGGCACAAGATCGTACAATATTTATATCTGAGTATACTATTGCCAGGAAAGTGGCGTGCACAAGGTTAGAGAAGTTGTATACATTTCCAAATTGTTTTGAGGAAGACAAAACATTCTATAAGTGGCAGGATCTTGTATCTTTAGACAGTGAGAAGAGTTTTTTGGCGTATGATAAAGATGGCTGCCTATGTATGCATGCCAAGGATCGATTTTTACCTTTGCATTGTTTCATGAAGTCGGGACGAAATAACCATTTGCGGAAGACTGAGGTACGAGATAATGAGTTTTCCATTCTTATTCAATCCGTAAAAGAGAATATGAAGGATGTGGCAGATAGTCTTGCTGCTGAAATACGTTCACGATTCCCTCGCGATGAAATTATTGATTCTATGGCAGTCATATTTCCAAATTTCTGGAATAATGCACATGGAGAAAGTTCTATTCTAAAGAAGTTTTCAGCTTGCTTGAAGGTTCTTATTGGCCATTTTTGTACCAAGCACATAGTAGATGGCAAGGAAATAAATGGTTTACTAGATTCAGATGCATTGCAAATGCAGTCTGGGCTGTTTGGAATGACTATGTATGCGCAATTTCAGCAATTGCATAAGCCACTAGAAGGGTGGTTTTAATAAGGTTGTGGAATAAGTCGGCCCCTCGAATGATTACTTGAGAGATGATGCGAGTGAGTATTTTAAGCTAGCAGAGCTTTGTTCGACAATGGTTCTAGGAAGCGTTGAAGATGAAAGAGCATTTAGTTCACTGACTTTTATAAAAAATAAACTGCGAAATAGATTGGATATTAATCTTGATGCTACCATGAGACTGTACAAGTGTGAGCATTCATTGCAATCATTTCCATATGACTTGGCGTTCAAACGATGGAGGCAAGCTACTGACAGGCGGAGTGTTAGTAGTGTGCACGAACCAAATTCCGTGGAAGAACAAGCACCTGTTATAAGCACGAATCAATTAGATGTTAGGTTCTGGCAGGTCAATGGCATATAAGTAAGTTCTCTATATGTAATATAATTTTATTCATGTAAATCATAAGTTCTGTACAAGAGATTTTACTGGGCAGTTGCAACATGTTTTTGCAGGTGAGTTTCAACTCAAAATCATCATGTTTTCCAATTCGTGTATTGCTGGTCTGGTTTAGAATGCAGATAATAAAAGTTGCACAGGGATTGGTTCGTTCAGGTTTCAGAAGCCAAGGTCTGCAATGGTAATTGCAGTAAGTTACTCTTAGAAGTACTCTTTATTTGTGAACACCTCTCCTTGGAATATCTCAAACCATGGTTAGACTTAATAAAAAGTCTATAGATCATACATCAGTAGTCTGTTTGTATTGTAAGTTTCTGTTTAAGAAATTGGGATGACCAGTCTATCTCTGCCATATGATCTCTCTTGAATGTGTTCAGTTATTATCACAAGCGTCAAAGTTTCCTCCAAGACTGGCACAAGGTGACTATAAGGTAATGTGAAAAAGAATGACAATAGAATTGTTACATCGATCTATCTGAATATACAAATTTCCCCGATTATGGGTATGTTTTTTTAAAAGCTGCAAACATCATCTCATCTATGCTTTAGTATTAAAGAACTGAAAAGAAAACTAGAAAAGAACGTTAGACAGCTATTAGTATTCAATAGTGATTTGAAAATGATGTTCCGACTGTCTGAAGACTAGACTGCCGACTATCTGAAGATATTTATAAGATGTCGAACAAGTAAAGGGCTTACTGGATTAGTTTTTGGCGACAATTAAGTCCGAAATTGATGTTCCGAACCATTGTGCTACAGTGCACTGAATGAACAGTGCACTGGATGAACAGTGTCACGCTAATGCTTAATGGTTATTAGTTTATGCCTTTTCTACAATACGCTCCTAAAATATCTCATGGTTGAAGAATATTCCATATGGATAATGCCTTTAAAGAGGGCATCTAGAATTCAAATAAAAATGAATATAAAGGAAAAACGTCACATCACGAACATTTTGGATTCTATTTGTTGTTCTAAGAAGAGGCATATTTTCATTTAGATTTACAAGATGCCATGTGGCATTTCCTAATGGGCATATTTGTCACGCTAATGCTTTAATGGTTATTAGTTATGCTTTATGGTTATTACGTTAATACTTAATGCTAATGCTTAATGGTTAAAAGGTGTCGAATAATGGTTTTGCTTTTTGTTTTGTTTGATAAGTTATGTAAGTTGAAAAGTTCTATAAGTAAATGATGCAATTGATCATATTTGACATCAATTCTCTAACCATGAGAACAATGACTCAAACCTTAGGCTAAATATGATCTAGCAATCATGTATATATTTGCAGTGGTCATACAGAGAATGGTGTTAAGGTGGATTTAATAGATATGCATTAGGAACTTGATGCCTATATCAGAGACCACTAATTTTCTTTCCTGCAGATGCGTGAGCATAAGCGAGGCTCTATATTTAATAAGGTTTCTAGCTAAAAATCGCCAATTGAGCTACACATATTTTGCAAAAAGGTTCAAAAATCGCCAATTAGGTTGCAACCAAATTATAAAGAAGTAGGAAAAATGGCCAGTTCAGGCTACACTTTCGTGGGCGTGTTTTACAAGGAATGGCCAATTCATTGTACTTATTCAAAATTATAGGTCCCTTAAAATTTTCCCTGCTTTGGGAGAACCCCCATAGCTTTACATCGAGCGAGCTGTAGTGAGGGAGATGCTTGGGGGAGACACCCACGCCTACGACGTGCTTAAGGGCAAACTTTGGTGGGGTCGCAACCCACCCGTCGTCATGCATGAGGGCCAGCAATATCTTGAGGTCGCCTTTGCCTTCGCCATTCTCATGGACCAGTACGTTGAGGATGATACTCTGCCAGCAGAGAAGGGCAAGGTTTCCGAGTCTTCAGATGAGGAAGAGGATGAGCACATAGGCATGGACGATTTTGTTCGGTGGAAGCAGTTGGTCGAGGAGATGCCGCCACACTGGGAGCGAGGGGCAAGCTTGTCCGGATTGGATGCCCTTCCAATTGTTTATCACCAAGGTCAGGAGTTCCTTCTCTTGGATGATATCCTCTGGACGTATCGTATAGTGGCCGGGTTCAAGCACCGACACAAAGTGCAGGTGCTCTATGAGTTGGCTGAGTACTGCATGGATGATTTCATTGATTTCACTCCCGTAGGTTTTCCACGAGAAGTACAGCAGCTACTCCAGTTTCATCAGGAGACTATAGAGCCGGCTGATACCCTTCTACGGCTCAGAGATTTGGTATTGCAAGACCCTCCATCTCAGCCTTCTCCGGACGCCTTCACGGCCATGGGACCTCACGTCCCAAACATCAATATGGTTGAAGTCCTTTTGATTCAGATGAGGAAGGGGAAGATCTTTGCCATAACCCTGCACATCTTAAGGAGGAGCAGGAGGAGCTCAAGGAGGAAGAGGTCCCTATGGATTTGGATAAGGAGGTCGCCACTTCAGTGACCCCACAAGGAAAAGCGTTGGGGAATCACCTCACATGCTTCTTCCTATCAGCCTTTCGGCAAGGGCAGGTCCTTTTTGTGGCCCGAGACCTGGCCCCAGAAGCCGAGGCATCGTGGTGGAGCCTCCGTGCTTTGTCCACATTGGCAGGGCACAAGAAGCTACCATATCGCACCCGCACTTTCGGGACTTCGCCCTTGGCCAGGATATAGCACCCTGGATGAGCATGAAGCTCCTCACGGCAGCCCCATTAGCTGCTGCCTACCCCCCAGAGGTTGCCTCTCTTGCGGCCACCAGGGTTGACCCAGGGGTCACCTTGTTACGTCATCGGCCGCCACCACCTCCTCCTACACCAATGGACCAGGATGCGGGGCCTAGCTCCTAGCTACATGGGGAAAAAAAAAAGCATTATAGAGTATGGCCTTTGGCCACTCAAAAATATGTAATATTGCATTGATCTTTCATGCACTTTTGAATACAAGCAATTTGTTTTTTTCCTACAATACTTGTCTTTCTCTTTCTAGAGTTTGAAGTATAAGGAATAATTCATTTGTTGTATATCCACTCTTGCCTTCGCGAGGCACTTAAACTATACCTTGATGCTACTTTCCTTCGCAGGCTGTGGGATGCAGAGGCTCTGACACATGTTAAGCTGGCACACTATCAGCAGCAAGTCAATCCTAGGCTCACAAGAGGCCCACACCAGTACTTGTACACCCAGCTACCCATGAAGAAACGCAGGCTTATAGCTTCCATTCGCACGGGGGCACATCGCCTCCGCATTGAAACAGGGCGTTGGGCTCGTGAAGCACGGGAGCAAAGGCTTTGTCGGTGTTGCCACCGGTAGCGATTGAGGATGAATGTCATGCCCTCGGACACCTGCCAAAGATTTGCCCATATCGAGAGCGATATGTTCGATTACTAGTGCCCGCCAGCCGTTGCATCAAGTTATTGGCTCTGGCGTCGGTGGGTTTGTTGGGGTCATACCTCGGGGAGGTTATGGATGCACGGACTTCGTTTGTGTCCCACGGGACGGTATTGAACCGTCCTATGCAATTGTATTATTGTGTGCGGCGGGTTTATTACCGCTAAGGTTTTCCCTCGAAAACCCTTCAAGGCGGGGTTTTTAATCCGCCGCATTAATATGCTTGTTTGCTCTTTTTGTTTGGGTCCCATAGGCCAATTGGTCTCCGTGGACGCTAAAAACCTATTCTATTCTATTCTATTCTTCTTACATTATTAGAAGAAGAAGAGGAACAAGAACAATAAGAAGAGGAAGAAGGTGAAGAATACGAAAACGAAGAAGAAGAAGACGAAAGAGAGCCATACGATCCTATCAAGGGCTTCGAAATAGCTAACATCCTTCGCGACCATGCTTTCGAACACTTACAGCTTACGCTCCATCGAACTTGGAATTATTGGGACTGCACTAAACAAGAAGCTTTTAACGATGCTAAGGATCACCTTTGGCAGATATATTATGTGCTCCGAGATCTCTTTAATCTTCTAATCATCAGCCCTACTTTGGAATTCCAGTATGTCATAATTCAAGCTTGGGCTAGGTACAAAGTGGTCCGAGCAGTGAGGGAGAGTATTCGATACTCTATCCTATACCCCTTCACGCAGCCCTAAGCTAGTTGTTTAAGGTTCCCCTTGTTTAAATGCAACCTTAGTTTTTTTTTTGTGTGTAGCCAAAAGTCTCTTGTAACCGTGGTTTTATTTTTAATAATAAAAGTGTTTCCTTTTGTAAACTTCTTGTCATAACCAATGGAATTAGTATGCTTATCTTGAATTGTTTTTATCCTAGACGGTGCACGCCCTCCCCCTTGGGCGACACCCGTGCAACTGGGCCGTCTTACCCCGGAACAAGAGCTCACTATTATGAAGTGTCAGCTTACTGAGCTCCAAGCCTACGTACTGCAAATAAATCCACCTCAAATGCAACAAGAGTATGGACCAGAGATTCCTGCTCCACAGAACCCGCCGTCGCCACCCGCACCTGCACCTGTGCCTACCACAACAAGTCGATCTAAGAGGACACGCCCTAGTTCTTCCTCAGATCCTGCCTCAGAGTCTTCTGACTCCACTGACTCCTCTGAGGATGAGGCCGACCATGCCAAAACCAACAAAAAGGATTATCAGAAAACAGTGGATTCGGCCATCACTAGCATTTGGAAGAACTGGAAGCTCGCACAATTTTCAGGGAAAACCAGGAATGGAATAGATGCAGAATCATAGCTGGATGAAATATAGGAGTTCGGTAAGTCATACGGAATGACTGACAAGGATACCGGCAAAGTTGCCACCACCAATCTTACAGGGTCAACACGAATCTGGTGGAAATGATATGCCCGCTCTCATGGGCTCACAAGGGGAAGGTGCCGCTATAAAGTCTTTGCCAAAGCCAATGGCGAAAGCCTTACAGATCACTCTCTTGAGGTCTAAGCCACCTCCAGTTACACCGGCAAGTGGGGCCATACGCCACACCCGTGGTCGCCATATCAATTTGAATATTCAGCTGCCAGGAGCACCTGTTGCTCTAGGAGCGGAAATAATGGATATTGGCCGCTATGATCTCATTGTGGAAATGGAATTCTTGGCCACTGCCAAAGCCAACATTGATTGTGAGAAACGGGAGGTCACCTTCAATGCAGCCAATGGAGCCCGGGTCACTATAGCAGGTAAGCCTCATCCTATTATGCAATGTATTTCATTACACCAGTTGCATAGGGCTCTCGGGAAATCGCAGATCACAGGCATGATTCGACTTGCTTCAGTGGAAGCTAAGTCCAAACAGGATGAGGTCCTTGATGCCTTACCTCCAGCAATAGCCGTGGTTCTTCGAGAATACCATGATCTTTTTCCCGATGAAATCCATCGGCTACCGCCTTTCAGAGGGGTGGAATGTGAAACTACCTTAGAACCAGGCACCAAGCCTACCAGTAAGGCCCCATATCGGATGAGTATTCCTGAATTGATCGAGCTTAAGAAGCAGTTGTAGGAACTCCTCAAATTAGACTTCATTAGGCCAAGTGTTTCACATTTTGGAGCCCCAATACTCTTTGTTAAGAAAAAGGATGGCACCCTAAGAATGTGCATCAATTACCGCCAGCTCAATAAGCATACTATTAAGAATCGGTATGCCTTACCGCGGACAGATGATCTCATGGATCAATTGCAAGGGGCTAAGTATTTTACGAAGATTGACCTTCGATCAGGATATCACCAGATAAGGATTAAGGAGGAGGACATCCATAAGTCCGCTTTCAGGACCCGTTATGGGCATTACGAGTTCACAGTGATGCCATTTGGCCTAACCAATGCTCCGGCCACTTTCATGAGGCTCATGAATGATGTCTTCCACGAGTATCTTGACGATTTTGTCATTATATTCTTTGATGACATCCTCATATACAGTAAGACCTTAGAGGATCATGAACGACATCTTCGGCTGGCATTACAGAAATTGAAGCGCCACCAATGATATGCCAAGTTTTCTAAGTGTCGCTTTGCCACCACCAAGGTTGATTACCTGGGACATATTGTGTCCGCAGAGGGAATAGCTACCGACCCAGCAGAAATTGAAGCAGTCAAGGAATGGCCAATTCCAACCAATGTGTCTGAGGTTCGCAGCTGTTTGGGCTTGGCGGGTTATTACCGTAAATTTGTCAAGGACTTTGCCAAGCTCGCTGCACCTTTAACCGACCTGACCAAGCATGATAAGGTTAGGGATTGGATGGCACATTGGAAAGACAAGGTACAGACCGGATTTCAAGCATTGACAACAGCTCCTGTTCTTACCATGCCAGATCCTCAAAAGGACAAGTGGGTTGCCACAGATGCTAGTAAAATCGCTACAGGGGGAGTCTTAATGCAAGAAGATCGGGTTATCGCTTATGACTCTCGAAAGATGAATGACGCTGAGCAGCGATACCCCACGCATGACCAAGAGTTGCTCGCCGTGGTGCGTGCTTTGCACATTTGGCGGCATTACTTACTTGGAAGACGATTCCAGTTAGATACTGATCATCAAAGCCTCCAATACATCTTTACGCAACCCCATCTCAACTTGAGACAAAGACGGTGGATGGAATTCCTTGAGGAATACGATTTTGAGGTCGTTTATAAACCGACAAGCATAATGTTGTTGCTGACGCCCTTTCTAGACATCCATTCGTCACTCGAATGCATTGTAATTCTATCTCCACACTCTCCAGTGAGTTCGGAAAGCATGCCCTTCCCATAGATCCGGAATTCCGAGAGGTATGGCAAAGTGTATCTAAGAAAGCCAGAACAGATAAGGAGAGATTATAAGAAGGAAGCTGAACTCCTTTATTATAAAGGACAAGTTATGTGTTCTCGAGACGTCTGGAGTTCGTAAGCTCATTCTCCATGGTACACATAACAGTCCGATAGCAGGGCATGCGGGATTTTTGAAAACATATTTCAAAATCCGCTCTAGCTATTTCTGGCCAGGAATGAAGAAGCACATTGCCAGGTACATTAAGCAATGCCAGACCTGTCAACAGACAAAGGCAGAGCAGTTGCGTATCCCAGGGGAATTGCAACCCCTCGATGTCCCCAATGCAAAATGGGAAGTTATTACCATGGATTTTATCGTGGGGCTTCCACGCACATTAAGAGGGTTTGATGCCTTAATGGTGGTGGTCGACAAACTTTATAAAATGGCACACTTCCTGCCATGTCGTACCACAGACACTGCACTGGATACCGCCTTGCTGTTCACGAGGGAGGTATTTGGTCTGCATGGGATGCCCCGTACGATTATATCAGATCGGGATCCTAAGTTTGTTAGTGCATTCTGGAATGATTTCTTCAGCACTATTCAAACTAAGCTCGCCATGAGCACAGCTTATCACCCGCAGACAGATGGCAAACAGAGTGTACCAATCGAATCATTGAGGATATGCTACATAACTATGTCTGGAATAAACAATCTCAATGGGCAGACTACATTCATTTGGTGCAGTTTGCCTACAACAGTACTAGACAGGAGCCCTCAAGGATGTCTCCTTTCATCAATGCCTTACACCAGACACGTGGCATAACCCAGTATCAAAGGTTGAGGTTTCTCAGCAATTGCTTACAGACATGCAAGCGCTAGTCGAGGAAGTTCGGGCATACTTGATAGCCGCAAGCGCTCGGCAAAAGAGCCTGGCCGATCGACACCGTACTCCCCGGGATTTTCAGGTCGGTGAGTCCGTCTAGTTAAAGATCAAGGTCAAGCAAGTCAGACTTAAGATTGGCAACTGTAAGAAGCTTGCATCTAGATGGGCAGGACCATTTCAGATCACCGAAAGGATAGGGTCTCAAGCCTACCGATTGGATCTACCCGCACATTTAAAGACCCATAAAGTTTTCCATGTAAGTCTTCTCAAGAAGCATCATCCAGATCCAGAAGAAATTCTTGACACACCAACACTTCTGGAGATGACTGAGGATCAGTTGGAGATTGTGCCAGAAGCTCTCCTTGATCGTTCCTATAAGCAAACCCGTCGAACTCAAATCTTGCAATACTTGGTCAAGTGGAAATACTTACCCGCAGAAGATGCAACATGGGTTCTTAAAGCGGATTTGGATAAGACTTACCCGGACTTTATGAAGGATTGCCAGGAATGCAATCATCTAGAACCTGGATGGTAAGCATAGAGTTCTTTTAGTGCGACAGGGGTCATATGAGCGGGATCCGGCAAGGATCATTCTAGGGATTGGGTTACATGCATCTTAGATGGGAATTGGGCATATAGGCATTCATGATAGGACGCATTCATCTCGGACTATTATGGGAATATTGCCACTCCCACTGAGGGGCGACATGCAAGCCTTAGGCATGATAGGATCTTTGCATTCATATTTTAATTATTTAAGGGGGTGATTCCTTCAACCACACTACTTTAACTTATTTCTTAAACACTAATGTATTCTACGCGGGGCCATTGAAATCTTGCTAAGGCGCTAGAAGACAGGCCTCGCTTCGGAGGCCAACTTGTGTTTTTGAGATAAAATTGTGTTTGACATGTACTTTTGAACGTAATTTCCTACTGTTTTGTTGAAGACAGGATTTCTTGTCCTGCTACCTCCATATGTAACTCTTTGACATTTTCAATGAATCAACATTATCTTCACCATAATTACTCTCCACTAACTCTAATGCTGAGGACAGGATTAATCCGGGGGGGGGGAGAATGTGACGTTCTAGGTATCTATACGGTATACGTATGCCTACCATGACACGTCACCAGTACATAGGGGACCTAAGGGCCCAAGTGGGGGTTCGCCTACAATGGATTTTATTAGCTATGCTAATAAAACCAATGGATAATTATGGATTAGAGTGGCATAATTAACCTAATTATGCTATTATGGTCTAATTAACTAATTGTCACCAATGAGGGGGTGCCACCTGGCCCAAATCGATTGGCCAGGAGGGACTTACCATTTTGGGGCATGGAATAGGGGTCCTACCCTCCAATTCCTCTCAAATTCGAATTGGGATTGAAGAGGAGCAGCAACTAGCAGCTTACACTTGTTTTTGCCAACACTTACCCACCAGCCTCGAACTATGGATGCCTATCGTGACCATGGCTCTAGCCAAGATACTGGTTAGTCAATAGATAGATTCTTTTTCCGTTGACACTTCTTTGAATAGATGGAATGATTAAATTCTCTCTTGTAAGTTGTTCCGAATATTTGAATGGTATTTACATTAGTTCTTTCTGCTTCTTCCGTGTATTGGGAATTAAGGGAAGGGTAGAGATCTAAAAGCCTCTTAGCATTAGAGATGTCTCTAGCTAGACCCCTTAATACCCAATAATTGCGGCATGTGCACAAAGAGCCTACCTGGCTGTGGATGCTATGATGTGGTTTCGGCACCGGATACTTGATGAGGGGTGAATTGGGGGTGGGGTCTTGCCTGGCTGACTCTGGGACTCCTATAGTGTGCTAGGCTTATAGCCGTCCTTGCGCATGGGCGGGTATGGGTCTGTCACTCTCTAGGCGAAGGGCGTGAGCCATAGATGGCGATCCCGGGCTCGAAGCGGGTTGGTGAGCTGACCTTTAGATTTAGGGGAGTAAGTCGGGATGCGGATCGGGGGGGTCACTAAGGGCGCGTGTTCTCAGCACACCGGGGATCCGTCATGCGGGGAGGAGAGCGCCTCGACGCCTGCCTCATCGGACGGGGGAGATGTAACCGGAGTAGTCTCGAAGGTGATTCCTTGAGATTGCATCTGGAGGGCTACAAGCACGTCATAGCATGATTGACCTATCGCAAAGTGTGCAGGAGGGGCGGATGGAGTGGACAACCCTAGCCATTGTCTTATGCCAGCCAATGCCATGTTATACTTCAAGTTGATATCTTGAGGCCCTGGCCGTCAGTTGATCCCTTGGAGTCTGAGCCTGGGGTAGTGCCTAGTTATGGTGTTATTTCATGTTATTATGGATGTATTATCTTTTCCGTGATGATGATGGATGTGCCACCCTTCGTGGTGGTATATTATTTTGCATGATGATTGTATGCTAATGTGTATATATGCTTCCGCTGTATAGGATTTCCCATAGAGGACGTGGGACGAATGACATCTCCGTGTTCCTCGCCCGGACACTTGGCCAATCCAAGTGGTCCGAGTATGACGGAGGGCCTTGCCATGGTGATGTAATCGCCATGGGAGGGGAATTCCCATATTTATACGATGGGAGCATCGTATAGATTCTGGGAGCGTCACAAGACTAAACTTTAGATTGGATTGCACAGATGTCCCTCTTAATCGAAGCAAATCGTGAGCACAAGTGGAAGGTCTGCAAGTCTGCAAAGTGACAATAAAATATGTTATTAAATTTACTCCATTCATATTCATACGAATAACGGAACGATGACATAAGAAAATAGAAGAAAAAACAGGCTCGACCGAGTAAAATTAGTTAAACAACGCCCTTTCTTGCTGTTAAATGCTAAACTCGATCGAATTTAAAAAAAAAAGTGTGAAGCCTCAGTAGAGGACTACAAGTGGCGACTTATTGCAGGGCCATCTGACTAAAGTATAATATGGCCATACTCCTAACCTATTTAAATAGATTCGATGTTCTAAATGGCTACCTCAATAATATTTTAACCATAAACAAAAACTCGAATTGGACACAACCTAGGCCCAGCAAGGTTTAGTAAATATCAAATTGGCTACTATACATAAAAAAATTTTGTGTTCGTGGTTTGAACTAGCCACTACCCTTTGACTATGGCATGAACGCATCCTACTCTAGCATAGCTAGCTATTTCTAAAAAAATGTGAATGTGGCCATAACATTTACCGGGAATACTAAAAATACCCTATTAAAAACTTAGGTGATTGAAAACCCTACCCTTATCACATCAGGCTCACTCTAACTATCAGTATTTTGTTAGGAACTTCTTAAGGGCAGTAGAAGAAATGAAAGATGTTTTTCTCAGAATGGCTGCAGTTTCTAATGACTGAACAGGGGATTCAACCACTAGCCTTAAGAGTGGAGCTAGAACTAACTTTTGAGTATGAACCAAATTGGTTAAGTAAAGAGCTTGAAATGGCCGAGGTATTTGTGGGGTGATTATTAGCAACAATTTCACGGGGGGGACGAGTTGAACTTTCATCAAGTATGAATATTACTTGTATCGGTCTCTTTCAATTTTGTATGCCACTAGAACTGTGTTTTGTTCCAGGTTCAATATCTCATCCAAAGGCCTGTGTAAAGTAATAAAATCTCTTTTGCTCAATGGGGTTAGTCCAATCCCAAATTCTAATACGAAGCAAAGAAAGAAATGGAAAAAGAGTTTTCTCCAGAAATCGCCTTTGGCTAGACTTTTCTAATGGTGTCTATCTGGGTCTCAGAAAAGAAAATGTGGGGGAATGCTATATCTCTCCAATATATATGGCCTGAATGGTTTCTACACACGCTGAAGCATCTCGCTAGTTATGGTTTTATTAACATAAAACTTACATTTGGCTTTGTATACTAGACCGTGATTTGATATTCTAGGGTCAAACACGTGGACAAGCACATTAACCCGATGATATCTGTGAAGAATCGCCACTAAAATCCGCCACTTTGGGATAAAAGTACATGCCCAAGCACATCCTGCTGCCATTGAGGAAGGAGTTGAAGGAGCCACTTATTAGGAGGAGGAAGAATATCAGTATCAAGCAACAACTTATACATAGAGTTCATAAGTCTACATTTAACATCTTGATGGCAAATCCACAACAAAATATCTTCTTGTTGTGGCAGAATATACTGTAGATAGTCAACAACTTTTTGCCAAAAAGCTCTATCCCATCGCCCCAACAAGAACTTTAATGAAAAGCCTCCCATGTCGGTGAATGGCGAGTCATCTTGTCTTTTTGCAATTGTTAAGACTTGGTAGTTTTCAATGTCTTTGAGTCAATGGATGCACAATAGAGCAAAGTGGTGCATTGTTAGCCATGGGGATCCACCAACAAGGTACAGTCAACTAAGCACAAAAAATTGGGTTGATGTGAAATAACATTTTGACTATGTGCCAGAAATCTAGCAAGCTCTTTAAAAAGAGAGAAACATTAGGATAAGGTCGCAAATCATAAGATAGACCCCATTGTTGAAGGTGTTCCTAGAAAACCTTCAACCTCAATGGCTTAAAACCTCCAAGTTGCTTTAGGCAACCACTATGTGCAAGAAAATTGCAAAAAGAATGCTCAAAAAATGAGTTATCACTGCTTTCCCAAAACAAGAAAAAATTGGCCTCAACAAAACGGATGCCATTTGCCAGCAGATTCGAATTTTTAAATGGTTTAAATTCAAGAAGCTGCTCTAAGACTCAAGAAATCTGGGGTCAAAAATTAGGTGCCAGTAGATTTGCAGAGATCTCTCAAATTTGTAACATGACCAAGTTAAAACTTGGTCAATATCCCTGGCAGCAAGTTAAAATTTGCAGATCAAAAAGTATGAGTTCTTTTGACTTTTGACACGATTCTATCTCTGACAGGTTTGCACACAAGGATCAACAAGTTTTTTGGCAAAAAAAATATGGTAGAATGCCCTGAAATTCAGTTTTTTTGCACAAAGACTTTCACAAAGCAAAAACAATAGGCAAATTTTTGTAAATTGAGTTCTAATGATCATTTTTTACTTCTGACAACTCACGACTCCTCTCACAGGTCTGTAAGCAAGGGGAATCAACTTTTGGATGTAAATCAATGCTCAAATGGTAGGAATTGATGTTTTTGGCTAGAATGCGTTGTAATTTTTCAAAAAACAGCTAATAAACTTTTGTAAAATGATTTTTTGACACTCTTTCTCAGCTTTGAGACTTCCTAATCACTCTGGTGGTTCTACATGCAATGTACTTATTCTTTTAGACCACCATAAACTTGGGTAGTTTACTCTAGTTTTTTTCTAATAAAATTTGTTCAGAATACAGAATGCAATGCAATCTACCTAAAATAAGCTAGACTTGTTTTTAACTTATTCAAATATCATTTTTACCTATACCTCATTTTGCAATGTTGAATGCAAATTGAAAGAATTTTTTTTGTGCCAAGGGTCGGATTTTCATTCACATGAATAGCATATAAATAATCAAATCATTCCCAAGCTCTGATGTCTTGGGCAGAGTCAAAAAGTTATACCGTAGAAATTGAGCAATTTGCCTCAGTAATCCAACGATTTATGAAGCAAGGAAGGCAGATTCAAGCATAAGTCAGTCAATCCGGTCTCTATTAGAGATGTTCTGATCAATTCTTGCGCCCAAAGCCCTCGAAAAATCTGCGACCACAATTCCCCTTTCTTTATTCACTGTCTTTTAGCTTAGTTTTGGGTTTCGTGGCTTAGAATAGGTAGATCCGGGGTTTTTAAGGTATGATTAGCCACCTGGATTGAGACAAAAAGGCGGATCTTGGCGTGACAGTTTTAGGGTTTTGAAGATTTAAATGAAATATCCTACATGCATTCTGGAAAAAGGATGCTTGGGTATATAAGGCACAAAAAAACTCTTCTTATTAAATCAAGCATGCTATGCCCACGTGGGATTTGGCCCGTTGCCGCCCCACACGCCCGGGTGTACCACGTGGTGGGGGGAGATTGGATGGGGGAGTGACTAGGCCGCCCTGGGGTGGGTGTGTAGATAGGATTTTTTTTTTCAAATTTGGCACGAATCCCAAGAAGTTAAAAATGAAGGTCAATATGGGGTCTTTTTCAAAAATTCTTCTTTTCACAAGGAATCTTTTTTGATGCTCTACAAGATGGGAGAATATTTTTGCAAAAAAGAGCATTTGACTTTTTGGCTAAAAATGAAAGTCAAATTTGATGATGTGGCAAGTTGGTTGGGTGATTTGGCAAATGGGTGGTGACATGGCATTATGGGGTGATGATATGTCAAGTAAGGTGGCAAAATGACTTTTCTAGTCAAAACGTTTATGAAGTGGTGATGTGTGGATGACATCTATATGATGATATGGAAGCATTGGAGATGATGTGGCACCATGGAATGATGACATGTCACCTAGGGTATCAAAATGACTTTACTTGGATCAAAATTTTCGAAAAAGAGTATTGTGGTAGGTGACACATGTATGATGACATGGATGTACTTGGGTGATGAATCACTTCTCAACACTTGTTTGAATAAAATGTGCACATTCTCTTTCTAGCTTAGCAATTGGAGAGAGAAGATGATCTTAGACCATGGAAAAAAGCCAAATTTGGTGGGAAATTTTGCTTTTTCAAAGGTGATGAATGTATGATGGGTGTGATGCATGTATGGTGTGTTTTGACTAGAAAAAAGACCCTTTGCCAACTTGGGCTAGGGAAAATGATGGTGAGACAAAAGATAGACAAAGATGTGTAAATTGTGTGTACTCTCTTCTATGATGCCAAAATGTGGCAGCACCCATGAAATAACATGTTTAATTATGGCTTTACCAAAGGGGATACGATGGATAAGAGCTTGTGCAATAAGCTGTAACCCAGGAGAATCATCCTTACCCACAGGAAGCCTACAAATGAATTTAGATATCATGACCTTACTCTACAAATGAAAATCCGGCATGCCCAAACCTCCAGCAAACTTGGGTTTTGTACACTTAAACCATGCAGTCTTAATCATAGCCCCTGCTTTATTTCCACCCCAAATAGAGTTTTTGATAACACCCATAGATAGACAGATAGATAGTATTTTTATGTCATGCCACATTGGCAGCATGCATATAAACATAAGTGTTGCTTAAGACATGCTTAGCCATTGTCACCCTTCCAAGCATAGAGAGTTTAGTAGTATCTCCTTCACAACTTTCTATTACAAGGGGGCTTCACCACGTGGAACCTGTCAAACCACATGTATGAACAAGAGAGGTTGGTTTTTTAACCCCTTTTTCGTATGTATACTAGGGGTCATAGGGGTTTTTGAATGTCATTCTAGTTATAAATCCATACGAAAAGGGGTCATATTTGCCCATCTAAAATACGTATACTAGGGGTTTTTCGGCTACCCCATACGCGCAAGTTGCATGTCCTATATAAAAAAGGTGGATCTTCCGGGCTCTATTATGATTATCCCAAACATCAAAAATTGTTTAGCGGCCATATAATAGATGCATGCAGTTTCTCTAGGGACATTAATTCAATAAATTCTAAGGATCTGCTATATAAGATTTATGCTAGATGCAATTAAAACCAGGAGCTTGACTGAATTATGGTCTGATTTTAGACCAAACAATAGGCCTGATTTTAGATTTAACAATAGGTCTAAGTATTTGCAGAGTTGCCAATGTAAATTATAAAAAGTAAATGCACCAAGTCTATGTGCAAACATACAATATCTTAAGACTTCTACAGAAATGAGTAAAGGGTTGTACATTTTTGTTGATAAAGAAATCTTGTTGTAAGGGACTTGTAAAATGCACGTTTAGACATCTAGAAGGTAACAGATGTACTACTTTCTAAAAATATTTCATCAAGAATTTCTCATGCTTGATATGCTAGTACTAATCAAGGGCAAAAGGAGTAAAATGGGTGAAAGGCAATAAATCAAGAAACACCCAAAGTACCTTCTGGCTCTTGCTTTATTACCGAGTTTATATCACTAATATTAGCATGGTTGACTATAGGTACGTGGTGTTTCTTCTCCTGTTGTGCTCTCCTTGTTGTTATAGTTTGTCTTAGGTCAATAGAATGCAAAAATCAAATGAAGACACAAGGTTTATGGATAAAGAATGCAAAGTAATGGCTTATGAGTACACGTCTATGTATTGCGTTGTGCGCACATGGCAGATACAAGTCGTCTCCATTTATGATCTCAAAGTTAGATGGTAAATATATGTCATAATATATGCTTGTAACTTCATCAAAACAAGTTGACCATTGTTTGGAAAGGTGGCAAATTGCATAGTAACATTCTTCAACAGATATGATCAATATTTAATGGCTCAGCTTGGTATAGGCTAAAGACAGCCTTAAACTTGAAAAAGGATGCATTTTTCAAGTGGAAAATGATATGAAATTAAGACTTGAGATTTAGGGATAAGGTTATAGGGGCTAAGAATAGAGTGACATAATACTTTGTGTAAAATCAATGAAGAAATTGCATGGCTTATTAAAAAGCAAAAGTCAATTGATGTTTGCAGATGACATTTTACCATGGAAATAAATATAGGTCTTCATTGTGTTGTATCTGCAACATTTAGCGAGCTTTAAAAAATCTTTGACACATTTCATGAGGAGACATCATCTATCTCAGTTGGGTCCTTGGGAAATCTCAGTTGGTTCCTGTTATTTCGCTACATATTCTAAACGAGGTGCACCTGGACTACCACAGTCATCGGATCCATCGATCCTACGGCCAAACTGCATGTTGGACCCTCTGGGCATCTCTCGTTTTGTTTATGGTCATTTATGATTGGGGGCACCTATGATTTTGAAATATGAAATACGTATTCGCCTAAGTTTTTGATGGAATATAGAAAGGTTTTAGAATATGAAATATGGAGGCTCGAACCTCTACTAAAATAATTCAATATCCTAATAAGGCTACTTTGACCAATATAACCAGTGAGCTAACGTGACTATTTTTTTTTTTATCTTAAATCTATGTTTATTTTACAACCCATTCAATTGTTTTAGGATAGGGTCTATGGTTTTAGGATTTGTCATTTTTACATCCATATCAAATCTCTCTGAAACCCCCTATTATTATGCTACATATTGTTTTAGAAGCTTCAATGGGATGGCTCAGGTACACACCTCTATCTTTGTGATTCTAGACTTTATAGTTCTATGGACTCATCTCTTGTGTGGGCATGAACAATCAATTAGGTCTTTGGAATGACGATTTTGAGTGGTGGTGCTTGCAGTGCATGTAACGTTCCTTAACCACTCTGGCCTAATCAATGGTCAAAGCATCCGGAAGTGTATGGGAAATCCATCCCACCATTCTATGGTAGTTATAGGAAATGCCACACTAAGATCTGCTCGAGCGATCTCCCATGGGTCCGTTACAATCTTTCCAGAACTATGCTCATCCTCGAGCATCACGAGACCATAGATCACACCATCCCTAGTGTCCAAGACCAAGCCAAGATCCTACAGTCCAACGGCATTCAAGTCATACATGCCCCTATATGGAGAGTCGAACTCGAGCCCTGCTCTGGTACCAAATGTAATGTACCTTAACCACCCCAGAAAATGTAACAATCCTTAACTACCTTGGTCTAACCAATCGGCTAAAACATCCGGATGTTCATAAGAAACATCCATCCTCTTATGGTAGTCTTAGGAAATGCCACACCAAGATCTATTGGAGCGGTCTCCCATGGCAACCCCGGATCTTGTCTAAACTTGCACTACTTCTTGGTTGGTATGCTTAATCTTGACTACACAATTTTGCAGATGGTGAAAATTTGACTCTTCATACGCCTTAAAATCAAGCCCAATGATATAATATCATCATTTCATTGTGCACATTGTAGCACATCCATTTACAACCTAGAGAAAATGTGAACCCTTAAGATCACATGACAAAGGCATAAGCATTCTAATCCTGGTTTCCAACTTGTCTTATAGCCATAGCCTCATTACGTCCTCGCTCAATCACTGCATGCATTAGTTAAATTTAATAAGGATTGCGATATTGGTAAGGCATATGTGTGATATAACATGGCAAAGGATTGAGTGAACGAAGGCCAAAATTAGCTATATATTAGAGATTAAAGCAAGAATGGCCTCTAGAAAAAGTCTAGTCTGCCATGATTTTGTGATGGGTGCGTTGTTTTGCTTAACGCATTGTTCACCATTATTTTCTTGTCATGTTTCTTAAAACGATAAAAATAAGCTAAGAAAAAAGGGATTCTTTGCTAATAATGTATTATGTGAACTCTCCATCAAAGGAATCAAGATAGGGACAAGGGTAAATATCAGCTTGGCATGAATTTATGGTAAGCATTGGATGTTGAGATGGAACTTAAGCACTTTAAAGGGCAGGTGTGGCATGAGATTGCGCCACGGGGGCCATGAGGACTATCGGGCTTATGGAGGCTTCTGGGACGTGGCTACGGCATGGAGCTATTAGTGTAAGTAGACGTCTAAGCTACTTGATGGATTGGGTAATGTGGCATTCCTTACGGCGAGGAATAGCCTTAGTATGAGCTTTGATTCTTTTGGGATAATGTGCATACAAGTATGGGACCTACTTCAATGCCATTGCAAGATTAGGCAAGCTAGCCGACATTGCTAGTGAATGATCACGAATGCGTTTAGCTTCTAGGCTAATGTATTTCCTCAATAGTCTGTTATCCCCAAAGATACCTTTGGTCCATTGAGCGAGAGCCCTTCCTTTGGAAAAATTGTTCTATACCAAACTACTTTGGCATGGTTAGGTTGTATGGGCAACCTTGACAAGGTTATGACATAGGCATATGTATAGTAAATCTATAATGAGGATCACATGACATGGTCATTGTATTCCATCACTGTGTCTTGGCATGATACCCCTTAGATCCTATGGGGTCGGGCTTCCAAAGTTTGATGGCATGGGTTGCTCCGGTTTCTTTGTTGTTCTTGTGCTTTGTGACACCGGGCATAGTTTTTCGGGCAAAGATGCTGCCTCAACTCTTTGACTCCATGGTAAGAGATCCTCCAGTGCCAGACATATGTTAAGAGGGTATGCACAAATGAGATTCAATCCACCACTCTCACTACGAAGCTTGGAATATAAGCTCATTGAGCATTTTTCTACTAACAGGGCCTGCATGTAGGCTAGTTGAGCTTTCCATTCCCTCGGAGCTAAGCATCATGATGGGTACTTTGGCTATATTATTGCTTTTGATTGTATATCATTGGTCATATGGGTAGGTCTAGCATTGCACCATAGGATCATGTGTCTTTGATTTTTATATGTTCTTGGTAACCAAGATTCCAGAGTGTTTCTATGTCACACAGTTGCGAGGGCTAATCCCATTGAGTGCATGATGAACAAAATATTATGGGTTGAGAATCTGAGTTCGTTGTGCACTAGAAAACTTGAAGAGCACCATAAGGGTGAGGAATGGGAAACTTGAAGAGCACCATAAGGACGAGGAAAGTCACGTAGGCCATGTTGAATTTGCTATTAAAGGGCTGACTTTGATGAATCAAGGGCCCTTTTTATATAATCAAGGGTTTTTACTGTCTTTGGGTTTTGATTGAAGAGTTTAAAAAGAAGTTCCAAACTGCTAAAAAATAGGAAACCAAGCTAGAAATCAGGCCGATATTACTCAAGAATCCAATGATGATTTAAATTGATAGTTAAGGGAAGTGGGCTAAATTGAAATATTGAAACCTTAGCTAAAAGGTTAATAAAATGGTAGAACCATGGAGATCAAGGGAAGTTCAGCCGAGAGAGCCATTATGATACGATTTATGGAATTTGGACTCTTTGAACATCCTCAAATCATTGAATATACAAATGAACATTAGATCTTTGATCAATCTGGAACACAATACAGAACAATTGCTATACCGGCAAAGCTACAACTGATTTTTGGCAACTAGCTCTTGAGATTGATAATGCTACTTTATCATAACCTCTGATCAAAGAGAAAAAGATACAATAGCTTAGGGATATATATAGGCTTTTGTAGTATAAGCTGAATGGTTCTTCTCCTAAGATAGGAGTCCTTTCATGTTAATCGATAACTGGATACAACCTCTTAGATTGGTCGTTGCAGTAAATGGGTCTTCTATTTGCTGTGTATGGTTGTTCCGTGCTAGAATAGATGCTGGTCCGTCCATTGTCTCTTCTTCCTCTTAAAAATAGCCGCAGTCCTTCCTCTTTATAATCGTTGTCTTTTTATCAAGATAAAGGCCTTTCCTTTTTGTCTATATCTGGGCTCTCTTTGAGTAGTTATCCTTGTTTTTTTTCATTTGAATAGTCTTAGATGTGCCTTTTATATAACAAATGTCCTTATATGATAAATAATGTGGCCCCTCTAATTATATAATATCCTTCATCATATAAAATTATATAGGTTGTCTTTTGGTGAGTAATGTGATGTGTATAGGGGGGAAAATTCCACATGGCAAATGGAATCTGACTATTCTCTCAGAGTCAGATTAAAACCAAGATCATAGCTATGGCAGTCATCTTGCAAACTAGAACAGGGATGATCAAACAAGACGCCAGTGGATGGAAATAAACTGCAACCATTCAAATGCAGCAAAATATTTCTAGATATTGGGTCATTAACATCGGTTAATATATCTCAATCTGAACTCAAGCTGAAATCTCTTACCATCTTGGAAATCTATAATTATATAAGGTGCTTCCAGAATATGGCTATGGTATGTTATATGGTTGGGCTAGTAAAGCACCCGAGTAATGGACTTATTAAGAAAAACCAACTAATATAGCTAATGGATTCCAAACAAGAGACATTGCCTTCCTTATGTGAGGAATGGTTCAAGAAATTGAGTTGCATTCCTTATGGAGATAAGACCCTAGCACATTTAAGAAATATGTTATGAACATCACATGTCATGGTCTTTGTATCATCCTACTATTGTCTTAATATATGTTCTTGGATCCTTCGGGGTCGAGCTTCCAAGTTTGGTGGCCTGGGTAGCTCTGGCATGTTCATGTTCATCTGTTACATTACATTCTTGTGTTCTAAAACACCAAATATAGTTCTTCTGGCAAGGATACTGCGTCAACTCTTTGATTCCACGGTAAGAGGTCCTCCGGTGCCAGACGTGGGCTGAGAGGGTATGCACAACTCCACCACTCCTGCTACAGGGCTTGGAATGTAAGCTGGCTAGACATTTTTCTACTAATATGGCCTGCATGTAGGCTAGCTGAGGTTTCCATCGTCCTAGAGCTATCCATCATGATGGTTTGATCTCTTTAGCTATGTTGTTTACTTTTGATGTTCATGTATTGTATATTGTGATGCTCCCTGAACATATACGGCGCTCCGGACGTATACATACAGGGACTTTCCCCTTCCATGGCGATCAGCTCACCATGAGCAGGGTCCTCCGTCTGACTCGGACCATCTATAGGAAGATGCCCGGGTGAAGGACACGGAGGTGTCATTCGGCCCACGCCTTTGATGGGGCTCCCATGTCATGGAAGCATGAATACAAGTTAGCATACAGCATAATCATATCATAAATAACCACCACGAAGGGTGGCACATCCATCCAACTGATGATAACAGAGAAGATACATCTAATGCTAAGGAAAACACCCCAAACCCAATGTTCTACCCCGGCTCAGACTCCAATCGGGATCGACTGACGGCTAGGTCTCAGGAGATCAGCAGACAGAATCTTAGCATGGCGTTGGCTGGCATAGAACATCGGCTAGGGTTGTCCACTCCATCCGCCCCTCCTGTGCACACTTTGCAGATGAGCAAGCTATGGCGCCATTGTAGCCTTCCGGAGACGCAATCCCAAGGTATCACCCTTCGGAATTACTCCAGGTTACATCTTCCCGGTCCGATGAGGCAGGTCAGAGAAGTGTCCCTTCCCAGAGTTGCAGTGAATCCATGGGTGAGCTAGAGAATACGTGCCGCATCAGCGACCCCCGCATCCGTACCCGACCTACTCCCCTAACTTTATCTTCAAAGTACAGGATGATCACACCACTGTACCCAGAAAATGTCAGACCCATACCCGGCCCTCTACGTGACCGGCTATTAGGCCTAGCTCACTGAAGGAGTCCCCGTAGCCTTTTATGTTCAGGCGAGACCCCACCCCACACTTCATCACTACGGCCCCTTATCTGGTGCTTCAATCATGCCATAGATTCCACAGCTCGGTGGGATCTTGTGCACAGGCCGCACATACTGGGTATTACGGGAGCTACTAGGAGCATACTAATGAACATAAGTTACAGAGGTCTCTACCCCCCTTAATCCCTGCTTTCTGGAAGAACTAACAGAGATACTACCAAAGATACATCCATTCATCCATCACAGTGCATAACCAATAGTTGAGAACAGTTCTAACTATCAAACAAGGGTTAATCAACATCAGAGACAAACAAATAAGCCTGACTGGAACCGTTGTCATGTGGAATCTCCATCTTCAAGTAGCCTGGGCGCCCAGCAGCTCCTCTTCTGGGTTCGATTTGGGACAAATTGGGATAGGGATCCAATTTGCTGCCCCAAATTAGCATTCTCCTACTGGCCAATCGAGTTTGGCCAGGTGTCCTCTTCCTAATTAATTAATTAGCTTAACTTAATTAGCTTAATTAAGTTAATTATATAATTATCCCTTAATTATAGGTAATGAATTGAATTGAATTGATTATTCACGATCTCTTAAAGACCCTACAGTCTAGGAGACGAAAAGTTTACATAGTAGACACATTTCTTAAAAAAAACCTTATGACCTGGCTACTTATTTAGTTGTGCATCACAAACAAGCAACATTTCCGTGAGGAAATTTGCTAGCTTCCATGATGGCAACTGAAAAAAAGTATAAATATTCACACAATCTGTTTCCTGGATCTTGTGCCGCTCTCTTACAGATTTATAAGCCGCACAACTAAGCAAAACGTGATGCTCGTCCTCCACTTCCCCTGTCTGACATATCTGACATATGCGACTGGACCTTGGTATTTATGCCACCTTCCACACTCGACTTGTAGGTGATGGGAGCTAACCCTCATCCGACAAATCTGGTGTCTAGATGACATAGGCAGATGGTCTATCAAGTACTGTTGTGCTGTGTACATAACCATGGGATTTATTTCACGCCTGTAAAAGTCCATCTTGCCTTGTGGATTGGCCCATAATCTCTCGATCACTTTGGTCCTGACAAGGTCCCGAATAGCTTCTTCTTGTGATGGCATATCATTCATACTAATGTTCCATCTTTGCAGCCATAATTCTCCATCTGCATACCATCCACTTTCCTTGCTTTCTTCCATTGCCTTATATGGTAGCCTTTCATGTGGTAAGGCTTTAACTCTGGTTACATAGACAAGGTAGTGATAGATTGCCTCTCCCTCCAATGGCAACATACCAACTTCAGCAAGCATCATGGCATATGGTGTTTGGAGTTTAACTCCTAGCTCATCCATTAGATAGCGCTTTTGGACTGCTTCTATATCTTTCCATTTTTTTCTTGCTAAACCCGGTCCCCATATCTGGCATCCATACAATATTACAGGCATAACTAAAGCTCGATATAAGTGAAGCCGCATGGACCAGTCCCATAGCTGAATTGTTCTACATTTAGCTTGCATTGCGTATAAAGCTTTCTTTCCACCAACAATCCTCTTATCTACGGCTGTATTCCATCTGTAGTTTTCTGTTATCTCAATTCCCAAATATTTATAGCTATGAACATGCTCAATGGGCTTACCTTTAATCTGAAAAACATGTTTTTTCCTCGTGCCAAACATCATAATTTTTGTCTTGTCGAGATTGACTGCCATTCCTGCTTGATTGCAAAAGGATGATAACACCTCTATATGTTGTTGCAAGCTTGCATTTGTTAAGTGCAAGGAGCACTATGTAGATGCGCATATAGAAGAAGCATGATAAGGTATCCTGCGAGCACTACTCCGTCATAGCAATTTCTGTTAAGCCACCCTTCTACTTCATCAATATAGATGCCAAATAACGTTGGAGATGCGGGACAGCCTTGTTTAACACCAAGATTACTGATTATTTGCTTATCACATTTCTTATTCAATGGCGTGCTCAATTCAGCAAGCACTTGCTCATATAACCTTGCTACAGCAAGTTGCAGTCCCTTAGGAACATTAATAGCATCTAATCTATTCATAAGTTTTTTTCTAGGTACAGTATCAAATGCCCTTTTCAAGTCTACAAAGCATGTATACATTGCCCTATGTATTCCCTTAGACTTCTCAATGGCTACTCTTATTGTCGCTAGATGGTCTGTAGTGGAGTAACCTGCACGGAAGCCGGCTTGCCCAATAGCTCTAATATCCTGATCCTCAGCCCATCTAGATAACTTATGTTCCAATGCTGTCCCAAAAAGCTTTGCCATAAGACTACTTATCATGATCGTGCGATAGTTGCTTGCTTTTGTTTTATCCCCACCTTTATGGATAGGAACGATATGACTTAACTGCCATTCCTTCGAAAATCTCAAAGCCATAACTGAGTTAAACAACTCAGTAATCTCATTCACTACTGCATTTCCTGCCCATTTTATCATCTCCGCTCTAAGCCCAGCTATATCTGCAGCCTTACCATTTGCAAGCTTTCTGATGGCCTCTCCTATATCCTCTGATGTAAATATGGGCTCCAATGTCATATCTCCTATATCTATAGGCGGCTCATCTGCTTTATATAACAGCTCATGTGCATAGTTATATAGGTCAAAAGCATCTACATCACTTTTTGTTGTGTATGACGTATTCAACTGTTTCCAGAAGTCCTTTGGGCAATGTAAGAGCTTATTGTAAAGCTTAATTTGCCGCTTTTTCAAAAATATAGTCTTCTTCCTCTTAAGTAACTTGCGGTATTCTTTTAAGTGCATTTTCTTTTGCAGCCCACATAGTATCTTAAACTTTCCTCTCGCTATCTGACATTCTTCATCAAACCAAAGTTTATCTCTTCTTTTCTTTTCCTCTTGTGTAGAGAAAATATCTCTTGCAGTATCTAGTATTATATTTTGCAGATTCCAGCAGCGAAGATGCACATCACTAGGTGGATTCCAAGATTTAAGAGCTTCTGTCATAGCTTGCGCATATATATCACGCTTAAGTCTAACAACATATTCAATTTAATGTTTGAGTGGCGCTTCTGTTTCTGTCTATGAAAATATTGCCTTCCTATTTTCAGCTCAAATAGCAATGCACAATGCTCCGATTCTGGGCATTCTTCCACCATAAAATCACTTATCAGTCTTGCTGCTGTGTGTACATCTGTCACTACATAGTCTACAACACTATTTCCATTCGCCATCTTATTTGTAAAAACATGTGACAGCGGGTATCTCATGCATCCATTTAACAGTAGCAAATCAAAGCAATTGCATAGCGAAAGTAAATGCTTACCCATTGCGTTAATGCTTGTATCCATCGAGTGTCTCCGCCAATCCTTGCCTGCTATCTCCCATGCTTCCTTCTCACAGATCCATAAAGGATCTTTGCTTTTCACCACTTGCCATGATGCTTGCAAATTTCTGTCGTGCATTAAAATCTCTGTTAAAATTCCGATCCAAAGCGTGAAAATGAAGCAATGTCTGCGCTTAAATGGACAAATGGATCTTGCTGTGAAAGTCCTTCATGCTTGTAAACCTTTGATTGCAATGGGGCAAAATAACACAAACATAAGAAAATTGTTCTTGGCTGGCTCTTTATTTCCAGCCACATATATTGTAAGTGCTCACATGTTTTTTTGATCTTGATTAGAGGGGCAAATTCAGATTTAGCATAGCATGCTAAGCCTCCTTCCCCTCTTCCCAATCGACGGGCGTTAAAGTTGATGTCATCTTCGATCAACCTGGAAACCGCTTGGTGTAGGCGATTCCTCGCCTCGTGTGCCCATGTTTCCACTAAAAGCAACATATCTATTTTTCTCCCAAAATATTTCTGTTGTAATTGATTTTATGTCACTAAAACCACCAATGTTCCGAGTACGCATACCGTGAGGGTCTCTAATTCCTAACTGTTCTTTGGAGAGTACTTGCGGTTTGACAAGACAACCACTTCTCCTTTCATGAATGCCCAAAATCCATCATCACGGTGTTGTTTTACTTTAGCACATTCTTTCTTTTTTGTCTCTAACTGTCTCTGTGTCAAATCATTATCTAACCAGATCTTCTCTCCTTTGAGATGGATTCGGTGCTTAAGCACCCTCTCTTTGGCAGCTTTGCTTGCAAATTTAACAATGACGGGTCTGTTTTTGTATGCCATCTTACCACCAGTGTAGGGCTTCCTGTATCTCTGGTTCATGTAAGTGCATGGTTGTCTTGAAAAATTCTGTTACTGTCTGCATAACGTCTTCTTCCTGTAATTCTTCAAGTCCTGTAATTTTCATGTTGCATTCTTTCTTTTGCCTTTCTGCCTTCTCATTGAAGAAATTATCAATAATTTCTTCCTGAGGTTCTTGGAATGCCTGTGCATTAGAAACAATTTTCAAAATCTGTTTGACATCTCTGCCTTGCTCTTCTTGTAACATCAAAAGCTTTTGATTTTGTTCTTGCAGCTCTCTATTCTGTGTTTCTAGCATAGCCAGCTTCTCTTTGCTTTCTCTAAGTTCTTCCAATAAGAATTGGATAAGTTCTGTTTCATAATTACCTGGATCCTAGTATGTCCAATTGAGCTTGAGATTCTGGATTTACAGAATATAAGGTAAAAGCTTGCAAAATGTCCAGTTAATTAAAGGTTTAATTAACCATTAATTAAACCCTGATTAATTTAGCATAGCTAAATTAATCCTTTGTGGTTAGTCTACATACCTCCATGATGGCATATCCTCGGCCCGTGACGTGTCAGTATAGTTATACGTACACCGTATAAATATGTGGAACGTCACATATATTGTCATTGTCTAGCACTTTACTCAGGTTGGATCTTTTGTTTTTGCTTGTGCCTATGTTCTTGTTATCCAAGATTTTCAAGATGTTCCATGCATGCGGAGGCAGCTTTGGGATCCCCACTTAGTCAGGAAGACTAAGCTCTTTGAGTGCATGCAATGAATGAGCAAGGTGATGCTCGAGCTAGTGGTAGCGGTGCAATTGGAGATCGGGATTGAGTTATAGAAGAAGCTTCTATTAGATTTGTCCAGATAGATGTCATGAATCCATCGTAGATAGAATATCATTTGGATTTGCTATATATGATGGATGTTTGATTTATAAGAATGGTTTTTTTTTTCAAATGCAAAGAAAGATTCAATTCTTCACCAATACTATCATTTTTGCAAAGTTCTTAATACCAATCTAGCAGTAGCCTTGTAATGAGTTAGACAAGATCCTGAATTGCCAGGAGGGTCAAATCCATAGGCTTGTCACAATGCCAGAATGTGAAAACAAAAACCTTGGAGCCATAATATAGTACTTGGGGAACCAATTATTTTTTCTTTCCACCTTCCTCCGTCGCTCGCGATGGCGCCTTCTAGCGATGGTGTTGCTTGAGCTCCCTCTGTGGCGGCCCTCTCTGCTTTCTTTTGCAAGTGAGTTTGTTGCTTATAGTTTTTCTTTTCCCCTTTATGTTCGTGGATATGACATTTGCTTATTTTCTACAATGTTAAAGCGGCTTACTTTGAGAACAACTTCAAGCCATGCTGGAAGTGTAAACGCTATGGCGTACTTGATTATGATGTAACATTTGCAACATGGCCTTTTCTTCTTCTGTGCTTCCGACTTCTTTGTTTTAATAGGATATTTTCTTCTTCTTTGCTTCTGGCTTCTTCATTTCAAGGGTTTTTTTTTTCTTGCTTCTGGCTTCTTGTTTCAATAGGATCTTTTCTACCTGCTTCTACCATATTCATTTCAACATGGGTTTTCTTCTTATTATGCCAGTGCCTGCAACAAAAGAAAAAAGAGACAGACCTATGGCTATAGCAGCTATTTAATACAAACATAAGAAGTCTAGACTGCTTAAGACAAACTCAATCTAAATCTCAATGATAAAGATTACTTAGAAATGATACCAGCCCTTAAAGCCAAAGCTCACCACCCAATTATGTTAACTTGAGCAAGAGAAATTATGAGAAAGATTGAAATAGAAGGAAAGCAAGGGATAATTGAATAGAACACTGGAGAAGCCTCTCCAGGAAGAACCAAATCTAGGAAAGGTTTAGGAAAAGGGGCGATTCAAGGTAAACACTAAAGATCCCACTCTAGTCTATACAAATTGAAGTTAAGCTAAGATTATAGTTTCAAGATTTGGCTGTAAGTTGGGAACATGCAAACAAACTAGATAGATAAAGGAATTGGAAAATTGCACAACAGATCAAATTGGTGGTAGAGTCAGCCAAATTTCCACAAGTTATGTAGAGGAGTTGGATCGACAGTTCTAGACACTATAGAACCGGTCGGAGATGTTGTTGTGGACCATCAACTGCACTTGTCACCCCTTTTGTCAGCTAGATGTAGCTATCCAATGCCTTTCTTTTTAGCTTCATTGCTCTGTTATTATAATATATCAAAAAGTTCTAGCTTTTTCCATTGTTCCCTTTTTAATGGTCTTGAACTAATTATAAGAGTCCTTATGCTTAAATTATTTAGCTTAGGTAAAATAATCTGTTGTTTGGCCTAAATGCTTGGCTTTCTTTCTTTCTAGATTATGTGCATGTTTTCAGTTACAGGTTATTGTAAATGAAAGCCATACTCTGCTAAGATATCTTGCTTTTGAGATGGTCAGGAATCCTTATTTAATTTTAGCATTCTATTCCACGCTCCCACAACTTCTCAGAGCCCCGGTTGTGCATGACTTATCATTATACATACTTGAAGTTCTAGAAGAGCATTTTCAATTACTGAACCCTCAGTAGTCATCATGGTCTACTTATATTTTATTCCTACTTATCTAGTGTCATCATTACTGCAAGGGTTTTTCTCTTGAAAATCTTTCGATGCAGGGGTTTTTTTAATCCTAAGAGTAATGGTTGTTCAAAAATCTCTTCTATTCTATTCTTGCTTCCATAGGCTCGAGCATCACCATATGGATTCCTCCCTTTTCCAGAATTGATTGTCCTCGAGCAAGAAATTATCTGGCAAATTAACATAATCAAATCTATCGTTACAACCCTAGTTGAGCCCCCAACTAGAAATATTCAAGTCCAGCCCTTCAGGCTAAAACTTACGAAGATCGACTAGTATGCTGCAATCACAATAACTGTCTCAAAATGTTATTTGCAATAGGCTTTATAATCTAGAGGGCCAGAATCTAAATAAATGCATTACAATTCCTTAAGAGTCAAAAAAAAAAAAAATTCCTTAAGAGTCAAAGTTTTTTGCTTTATGAAATGAAAAGAATTAGGAAAGAACACCTTACTTGAGGCAAACTTAACACAAAATTTCAGGCTTGGCTTTGGCTTATGGCATCATTCAGGAAAGAAGGAAGTTATCTATAACTGTTGCACTTAAATAACAACATCTTCCTAGCCTGTGTAGAAATCCTTTTCCGATGTAAAGATATAAATTTAAAGCTTCATAATCTCTTGATAAGATCCCTAACGAACATGGTTATAGATAGATAGATAGTATTTTTACGTCAAACAGCCAATTTATTGTTGTACTACAATGGTCACTCTAATATATTAATCTGGAAAGATCGAGTTTGCAAAGTATGTAATTTAGGAATATTGGAAATAAAGGACATAGGGTTTTGCACGGCCTGTGGGGAGACATGCGTCTTGCCTCTTCAGAGGGGGACCCTTGACAGACACATCATCTACTTCCAGAAGGTGGTCAGTATGGACAATTCTCGCCTCCCTAACCTCGCTTACACCGTGGCAATGGGGCCTCAGTGCCGAAAGGCCTGCTGGCAAGAAAATAGAGCTCAGTGGTTGGCCGGATGGAATCCAAGTGCAAATGGGGGCAGATCACCACAACCTCAGACAATACCTTGATACATGATTCCTCAGCAAGCTATGGGATGCCAACACCCTTGAACAGGTCAAGACGACATATTACCAACGCCACATAAATGCCATGTTGGAGTGGGGCTTGCAATGCTACCTGCGCATCCATCTATCCATGAAAAAGCGCAGATCCATTGCCTTTATCTGCACAGGCGTACACCATCTCCGAATTGAGACGGGTATATGGATTGGAGAGCTGCGCCAGGAGAGACGTTGTCAACATTGCCAAGTTGGAGCTGTGGAAGACGAATGCCACACCCTTCAGAGCTGTCTGGTATATGATGAATTTTGGACACGCTATGCTGAGCTGGTCTGGTCTGGCCAGCCCCTACATGAGGTATTGATCATGGCCTCGGTGTGGATGCTGGGATCATACCTTCAAGAGGTCATGGATCGACGGGACCAGCTCGGTCCTCGGGCACTCGCCTGATATGTGTACACATTTCTTTCCCCTCATGATAAATGTCTATACAGTTTGACATCACTCTTATTCCTACCACGGGTTTTCCCTCAAAAACCCTTTGGGATGGGGTTTTTTAACCCGAATAGCAATACATTGCTACACCTCATTTTTGGGTCCTATAGGCTGATTGATCTCCGTGGAAACTAAAATTAAGAAAGAGTAAAACTAATGCTTTGAGATCCAGAGAACGAACAGATTAGGTAGGGCGTGTTTGAGTCTACTCATGGCAAGACCGTTAAAGCAGTATACAAGAAATATCTATTTTTTTGTTAGAAGGGGTGTATTATTGCTTCTAGTGTGTATTATTTTTTCGAGGCCGTCAGATGACGGCATCTTCATGGGAATATGCTGGCAGGGCAGATCCTCGCCTCTCCCTCTGGGTCAAGATGGGGTCAAATTGACCCCACTTTATAGGGTTGCTCTCGGCATAAATACCATTGGCTTGATGAGCACAAATACGGTATTGTGAAAAAATATAAGTCTTCTAGGGCGCTTCTAGGGCGGCGGCGGCAGCCGCCCGACCTCTGCAACTCCACCTATTCGGAAACAAGGGCGGCTGGAAGAGCAGCGATCAGTGCTGCTACCTATCTTTCCAAAACTATGGCTTTGTCTGCATTTTCTTTCCAGGCCAGTATGGATCTGCTGCAATGACTAGTAAGTGTATTGGGTATGGCCGCTACTTCAGAACCTTTCTTTCATGCTTCAGAGCCGTGGCTAGGTAAGGGGACTTATGCTCTGCCGTTGATTTTGTGTTAGATAGATTAGAGCTGGCAGTTAGCTTGTACTTCAAAGACCTTAGGCATCAGAGAGCCTCTTTGTTCCTTTATACCTAGGTCTCATCTTCCTGTCTAAATGCCAGAGCTTATGAACAGTATATTAAGGCTTGGTTTTTTTCAGACATGGGCAGAACTTATATTCCTGATATCTGCACTCACTTGCAGTAGGACTGCTCTCATTGTAATGCATACTGCACTCACTTGTAGTAAAGTCTGCACTCATTGTAGGCTCATTTGGTAATTTCTCATGCCGGTTGAGTATTATGGCACATAACTCCATGTCTTTTGTATTGCTTGCCTTGTATTGTTTGTGAGATACAAACATTGAGAGCACTCAAGTTCTGTACATTGTGAATGTGTTTAGAGGGAAGCTAATATTACATTTTAACAGATCCTTAGTGCTTTATGAAGTGGATCCATCCTTCTTGTCTTGTGACTTGCTGGCCCATGTCCTAAAGAGCTGCAGATCTAGTGGGCGTTGGAGAGCCTTTCATGGAGCAAGGATGGTGGTAGTTCATGGAATGGGGCTTTCGGATTCATCTTTGGCTGATTCTTGTTTTTCTTCTACACTTCGCATGTATCTTGGCTGTTGATGCCTCTTGTATGATCTGTCCCCTTTCCCAGCAAGGGGTGATTGGGATTTATTGGCGGGTTCAGGAACGGATGCTTTGGGCAAGGATTCAGGTCAAATGGAGAGGCTTTGGGCGGGAGACTAAAATTTCTTCATCGTTGCAGACTTGGAAAGCCATGTTGCTAATGTCCAGGATGGAGCTTACCTCATGGTTTTCTAAGAAAGTTGAGCGTAGTGGAGCTGGTGCCTATGCAAATAGTGAAGATGTATATAGGAGTGATTGGACCACCCCTCGGGGAAGGCCTGTACGATGTTCTACTTAGTTGGAAGATAGAGGAGAGAATCTCTTAGTACATTACTGGAACAGAGACCCGACCTCTTTTAGTACTTCTATGCAGGATAATATAGCAGGCCAAGTTAACGCGCGGAATGACAATTGCTCTTGTGAGATCTTCATTAGCTTGCATCTTTCGGTGGAGGAGCTTCAGATGGTGGCAGTTTTAGGACTTACAGTGATCTTTATCTCTGCTCAAATCAGAAGGATTGAACCTGGTTTTAGACCCCGATCTTGGATTGATAGCTTGAATTCTTCCTATTTGATCCATAAGGGATCCTTTGTGTTTAAATTTTTCCTATCAGGCCTATTGTGGAGCCTCAAACAAGTGTAATCTGTTCGCTATATATATATAAAAAAATCTTACCCTCAAAAAAAAAAAAAAAAAAAAAAAAACGGTATTGTATAAGAAAGCAACTCTACACCCCAAATACTGCATGCGATTTGGGCCTGCGGAATTGAATCCCAATTACATTCCAATGCCCATGGATCTAAGGTCACACTGGCCTGTGTGCCGGAATTCAGAGGCCTGCGATGCAGATGACAAGGGTAGCATGCCGATAGCAAGTCTGATTACCCTGAATCTGGCCCTGCCCTAAACCCTCCAAGATGAAAATAAATCAAAGAGGTTATAAGCAGCATTTAACAATTTCCTTACACGAATCGGGCTCATAATCTAGATTCGTCTGTGCTAATGCGAGAAAATAATCAGAAACAAGTCTCGGTAACAGTCATCTTTGCCGAAAACAGGAGAATAATTCGGCTTCAACAGACAGAACGACGGCTACTTGGACAGCCAAGGATCAAACCATTCGTGGATATAATACATCTAGAATGCTAAGGAATGATTGATTACCTTTGTTGTTTCTGCATCAATTCACCGGGAAGTTGGAAGTCGAACATCTGCTCTGTCTTCAGAACCATTAGGATTCCGTGACGAGTCTATGCAGAGGAAAAGCAGCACCATAGCCATGCTTTCGAAAGCAAAATTGTTGCCCTGGAGTTGGAAATAGAGCTCAAATGCATAACTAAATGCCAAAGCTCATGTTGTATTCGTTTCGAGTCTTTTTGGTAACGGACTCAGCACCTTGAGGATTGCAAGTAGAATTTGATGAAGATTATACTGTGTTAGGTAGAACCGGAATATATTTTCTTTGTATTAGAATGTGAACAGATATTGTTGGTGGATGAAGAAACAGCTTACATAAGGCGGTTTCCTACAAGACAAGATCTAATTGCTTTTGCAAATTCTAAAGCTTTTGCGAGAAGGATTTAAACTATATTACCCTTTTCTATGATATAAGTAAAGTGGAGTGTCCAGAGCTCAGCAATTACAGAGATAACAACTCACCTTGGTGCTAGGCGGTGTAGAGCTTCTGCAAGGAGTGCAAGGAGTACAACTAATTGGCGGTTTATTTTGTGCAAACAAGCCAAATTAGAATGGCGATCACTTGTCGCCATCTGCCAGGGCTCACGCGCGCTTTTATCCAGCCCTTAACAATTGCAAAAACCTTTTATACTGTTCCTTAGCAAAACTGAGATGCCAGCATCAGCATTCTACGTATTTCAATACGACCAAACCACATAACCTTCCACAATCATAAGTTATATATACGGTTTTTGATTCATAAGTTATAAATAGGGAAAAACTACAAAATACCCTTATGTTTTGACTAATTTCGCCACATACCCCATGGAATGCCCCTGATGGTCAACGTACAATGTATTTTGTAGTTTTGAAATTGTAGTTTTTCCCTTATAAATATACCGTTTTTGATTGGACACACATAGGCTTTGGCAAAAGACAATTTGGAGTTTATAATGAAGGCCTAGTCTACTATGGAAAGAACCCCCGAATTTTTAGGAAGAAAATTTCCTGATATCATCCGGACAGATGCTCATTGCGTGGAGGTGACCATCGAATATTTTGCCCAGGTGAGAGCGAGATGGCTGTGGCGAGTTCCTTCGTGCAGGGAAGAGTGTCCCCAAACGGATTGGCCATCCTTACCATGGATCGGCCCAAAGCACTTAATGCTATGAATCTGGGTATTTTTTTTTGGTTCCTGCGAACTAGTAGTATAATCCCTTGGCCATGCTGTTTTGCACTTTCCGGAACTGTTTTGTGTCAAGATATTATTTTGTCACGGCGCAATTGAAATATTTCTAATCTTGTAATGTCCTACCAATTTATCCGTGTTAGTTCAGATTTTTCACTATTATTATTTTCTTATTGGCGTGGCCTCTTGGTGCAGAAATGGATATAACATATAAAAACCTCTTGGATGAATGGGAAATTGATCCGGCAGTAAAAGCTGTGCTTGTGGAGAGCAGCTCATCACGTGCTTTCTCAGCAGGTATATAGCATGAAACTACTTAGATGATGAAATGTGAAATGTAAATAGTTATTTACCAAGTGAAACTAGTTCACCTTTTGGAGATCTGTGTCATGTGAAGCAGGAATGGATATTAAATGGTTAGCAGCAGCATTGAAGGAAGACATTAGTACGCCACTTTTGTGTAAGGTAAAGCCTGGATGGTTAAAATACAGGGATACAAAGTTATGGTGTACTGAATAATTTTGTATATTTTACTGGGGGATTATTTATAAGTGGACTGTTGCTTTCTCTTTTTTTGGCACAGGTTTTTGCAGCTGAATACTCTTTGCTAAGTAAGATTGCAGGTTATAAGAAACCTTATATATCGTTGATGGATGGTATTACCATGGGTTTTGGCCTTGGTCTATCAGGCCATGGTCAGTATCGTATTATCACTGAGGTTGGCTTGTTACTGATGGTAGTCACGTTAATATCAGGTTCATGGACTAATTAAGTTCTGAATTTTGCAGAGAACACTTATTGCAATGCCTGAGAATGGAATTGGGCTTTTTCCTGATGTTGGTTTTGCTCATATAGCTGCTCAGACACCTGGTCAAGGGGCCATAGGTGAGAAATATCTTACACCACGTGATATGTATACTACAAAAGCTTTGACTTCTAAAACAACAAGTCAACCGTGGAATCTTTTCCTGGATTTGCTTCGGCATCATTCGAGTTGCAGAGTTGTACACAAATTGTGCTGAGTCCATGTATAAGGAGGCTTCTTAGTCATCGCTTCAATTGGCTGGCTGCAGGGTCTTACATGGCATTAACAGGTGCTAGAATTGGAAATGCAGCAGATGCACTCTATGCTGGTTTTGGTACTCATTTTGTACAATCGGAGAAACTCAACGTACTCAAGGAAGCCATTATTTGCAAGAATTTGTAAAATCATGGATCCTTTTAATTAATAGACTATTTTCTGGTTCATTTTGGTTGGAGAACATAATGGAATGTGGTTTCACAGATCTGATAATGCTCAAGAAGCCATTGAAGATGTGCTATTAGAATTCAGCCAGGACCCTGGGGCTGCAGATCTTGAGGCTATCCTTCCTGCTGTAGTTTCTTGTTTCGGCAATTACAGGCCAATGCTTGAAACAATTGATGTCCTTGAGAAAATGCAGGGCTCTTCTGAGGCCAAAGGTTTGTTGATTCAGACAATGCACCTGCTTGTTCTTTTTCATGGTGCTCATAATATCAGCCATGAACCACAGTTTCCAAATGGGCAAATGGAGCTCTTGTTGGTCTAAGGAAGGGTGCGCCATTCAGTCTTCTCCTTACTCAAAGGCATTCAGACCGTGTTGCCTCCACCCAGCAAATAACAGTATGTTATTTGACCACTTAAGTTTGAACACAATTACTAGGTGTCTTAGGCTTGAGTGGGTTTGTGCAGATTGATGATTCTGAAGGTCGAGTATCGTATGGCTTGTCGGATGGCCATTCGAAACGACTTTATGGAGGGAGTTCGAGCAGTTCTTGTTGATAAGGACCAGGTCTGTATTTCATGGTTAAACCTTTTATCTTTTAAACATCTGCCAATGAGCTAGGCTTATGATCCATCTCTCTACCCAGATGCGAATTTTGTTTTCATCCTGAGTCATATCATGACAGTGCATTTTCATGTTCAAGTTTGATTTTCTGAAGGCTAATTATTTTAAGTGGGAAGATTTTTCGCAATTGGCAAAGGAAAAAGTCATTTGAAAAAATACAAGTTATGGACTTGTCGTACAAGCAAGCTGATTAATTGCTATTATGCACATACAGTTGAGCTTGACAGTTAGGGAACACGTCTGTATGCCACCATCCAATTTTGCTGCTGTGTCATCCTGACCCTACAAATTAACATGTTGGCTATGTGCATGGAATATGGAATTTTTTGCGAATCAGAGGCAAGTTCAATTGTCATAAGTGAAATTAGAGAGGGCTTACAACAGCCTCAATGCTCAAGAGAAGGACCAGAGTTTATGTTGTTCTCTGTGAGTAATAAAGTTTCCGTCATAGCCATATGGTGCTTTGTATTCTGTGAGCACACTTGGTCAAGGATAGGAACATTTCCATGAATTGGATGGTAAGAAAAATGAAGGAGAGCAAACTTGCCCGCCATCTGTTTCATTCAGAGTAGCATCATCTCACAGTAAAGCATCATCTTTAAATGCTTACAGAAGCTAGGATCTGCACCCATAGAGCTCTGTTGAATTCCTGGAGCCTCAAAGCCCTGCGGCTTACTTCCTTTCCAACTCACTGTTGAGTCACATCTATTAGATGTACCATTTGAGCTGATAAAGCAAGGTCATAATGGACATTCTTGTTACTTGGAGCAAATACTTCACCATAGTCAGTGCCTTCTTTCTAGCATATCCTTTTACAAATAGCATTGCCTGATGCTTGTTGAAGGTGCCATCTGCATTCATTTTAAAAGTCTTCTAGACCCATTTCAAACAAATCTCTTCTGCTGTGGACGACATTAACCAAGTCCCAAATAATATCTTACTGGACATGTATATTTACTTTGCACGGCACATCTCAGGTTCTGGATACTTGTTCTATGAAATCAGCAAGATATAATTCCAATTTGGTTGGCTTTTGTTGGTGAACCTGCCCTCTTGTGCTCCATGTTCATCCAGCTTAGCTTCACATAAGCTGGACCCCTAAATGCTGAGATTTTCCATGTTTATATGGGGTCTTTTGCTGGGTGTAATCCCTGTTTACAGTGTAGACAGCAATATTAAGAGCCCAGAACCAAAAGATTTAGGCAGCTGATGATCAATCGCATGATCACGTAGGATTAAGTTCTCCATTTTTCTGCAAGGTACAGGGAGGCCTAATTTATGATTTCATCATGTAATGATCAAATTTTGCCAACGTATATTTTCCCAAGCAGAGCTAATTTTCCAGTTTGGTGTAGCATGAAATTCTCAAAACTTGGAGGGTACTTTGGCTTTCTACTTTTAGGAAGTACATTGTCATCCATAAATGATAGGAATGGCAAAATTTTGCCAAATGACCTTTCTTAGAAACACAAAAATGATATAATTTCCCATCTCATGGTTGCCCTGGATCTTGCCCCGAGCTTTCACTGAATTTCATTTTTGTAAACTAAACCATCCAAATAAGAAGCTGGAAGAAAATGCTCAATCAAAGGCCTATCAAGATCAGATCGAAGGTGTCCTCCTTTAGCCAAAAAGGTCAAGCTCAAGTTGGAAGTTTTAAAAGATTACTTGGCCTAAGCCTTCAATTGGTTTGAAACCGCTAACATATGTAGCTATGCAGGACAAGTTTCAATTGTTTGATAATTGTTCTTTTAAAGTTTGAAGGTTCTGATTGCTTGAATGGAAAACTTGTATTCAGAATCCAAAATGGGAGCCTGCTCATCTACAAGAAGTAAATCTAGAAGATGTCAACGCAATTTTTCAGCCATTTGAAAACCAAGTAGAAGAGCTACTTTTGTAATAGCAATTGGCTTTCATTATTTATGTTGTAAGTATACACCTACCTTTATTGTGGCTTGGACGCAAATCAAGGCCTAATATTGAAGAAGAAAATTAGCCAACTCTGCCTCTAAATTATAATTAGGGTGGGGTTGCCTCCTCACTCATGTACCATACCTAATAGGTCCAGACTCCACTCAACCACCCCGCAGCCCCGCAGGATTCGGAGTGGCCCGTACTAGAAGCCCGCTCACCGCGCAACTAAGTATCACCAAGCAAGGGTAATTTGAGGCCAGATTCAATGCTCATGATGGCTTCAATTTGTGTCCCAAAATTCACCCTTAAGACTTTCAAGCAAGATGGAAAGATGCCTTAATTCTGGAGGATCAGAACAACATGCTACTCATCAAGACACATCAACCCCTATAAGAGAATAGTGGTTTCGACAAGAGCCTAACCAGAGAAGGATCCTATTGCACCAAATAGTAGTAGAGCCTCGGTTGTGACCAGGAAGCGACACCAAAGACAAAAGAAAAAGGCTTCTCAAAGTAAGCAGATTCGCAATTCAACTGTTTTGGCATTAGTTATGACCAAAAATTGAGTCTGTGCAGGCTCCTCAAGTAAGCGAATTGGCAGTTCAAATGTTCTGGATTCCTAAATCCACAATCAAGGGATGGGTTGTATGTGAAAATTTCTCACAACAGTAGGCACCCACAGATTCTAACATCCAAAAAACAAAAAGCACTTGTTTCTAGGGCAATAAGGTTTCAAAAATGTGAAAATCGTATGATGTTACATAAGATTGTGAATTGTTATGGAGGTGTATTTGTAGATTTTTTCGTATAATGCTGACGGTGGATGGGCTAGTTTGACCCACAATGATGTGATGCCTTTATACAAGTTGCTTTTTTTAGATGTTAGAACGACGTGACACCGAGATGCTAAAAAAAATGGTAACCTGGCATGTTGCTAATTTAAGTATTTTCATTTGGGTTAAGTGTAGAGCAAGGAACAGAAGAGGGCCTTCTAAGCATGATGATGGCGACAAGTGATTGACAGGGCGGAGAAGGCAGCAAGTGATGCCTGTTAAACTCTCCTTCAATTAAGTTAGATTAATTCATGGCGAAGTGGGCATTGATTTAAGAAAAAAAATCGTCGTAACTTGATTGTGGAGGCAAGATGGGTTCCTGCAAAGGAGCTCGAATCAGCTCCAGATTTGTTCCACGGGTTTTTAGGAGGCTGAATTGAAGAATTGTTGTTGCCGCAAGCAGTTTGGAGCAAGCAAGGCTTGCATCCAAAAAAAGCCAGGGTCGGAACTGAGTTTTTCCACAGGCCACAATTGGCCTTGAAAATTGCAAAGGAGGGTCTTAGGGGCCCGAAGTTGGGCCTGGTAAATTTTTGTGGTAGTTGGAGCTCTCAGTTGGGAGCTTCGACTGAGTGAAGCAGGTCAGCAAGGATTGCAGGGTTATGGATTGCAGGGTTATGGACTTGGAGTAGGTTATGGATTGCAGGGTTTATGGAGCCACACAGAAAGATCTGTGAGAATAAATTGGCCATTCCAGAGAATCGTGCTATGAGCAAGATAAAAAATTGAGGCAGTATAAGAATTTGTCCCAGGCCGTCTTAAGATGATAGACCAGAAGAAAAAGGGGTTGAAAAGAAAAGACGACCTTCCTTCATGCAGGGTTGTGAAAGGTAGAGCGGGATCTGCCATATCCTTCATGCAGGGTTGTGAAAGGACTTGTTTGCTTTATATTTGTTTATGTTTTTGTAGCTAATTTTTTTATGCTTGTGCTATGGCCGTGGAGGCATATAGTAGCTTCAAAGGTACATGTAGATTGTTTACGTAAAGTTACAAATCTGTAAAATAAATTTGACTTGTATGTTGACTTCTTTCAAAGGTGGAGAATTCATATGCTGAGGTGGAAAATCCAGTTTGACCCCGAGAATGCATTAGAAGGAATATACTTGGGAATATTATTAAAATCAATGGCTATAATTTCAAGATAGGGAGGATAGAGTGGGATGGATGTTGTGTTGGGTGGGTGTTGCGAAAGAAAGGGTTGCTGAATGGTTAAGGACGGCAATTCTCACTTCGGGGTGGGCCTAACAGCAAGTGGTAGAAGCTTTTTAAGCAAAGGCATCCTAATTGGCCTTTAAGAATGCAACGACATTGGCAACTAGGACAATTTCTACAAGGGTCTAAAGGAAATCAAGGATGAACATGGATACAGCTTGGATACAGTCTCATCTGCATTCCATCAAGGATATGGAATGCAGATGAGACTGTATCCAAGCTGGAAAGTGAAGGGGTTGAGGATAATTGCAAGGAGGGGAAAATAGGGTTAGTGAACTGGTCATGAATACTAAGGGATGTGTGACCACCTTAGTGCATGTTAATGACCACCTTAGTGCATGTTAATGCTGAAGGTTTAGAAATCCTAATTTGTACATATTTAGTACATATTGAGGGGAACTAGGATGACGCGAGAGAATATTACAAGGGGTAGGGAAGGTGCAATCCAAGTTGTGCGGCAGTCAGGATGACAACCGACCTCTTCAAATCTCGGCTGTCACATTTTCAATTCAAAACGTGTCTGGTGATATCTCACATGGAAGCATAGTTACCAAATACGGATACGGAATATGATAGGTCATGATATGGAATACGGAAAACAAATACGGGACATATGGCATACCACTAAAACAAACAGGATTGTAACATATAGTAATATTTTAACATAGAAGCCCATTTGCAACCTCTTTTATCTTCCTCTTCTTTGTCATCACAAGAAAATGCCTTTTAAAAGTAAACAAATTTGCATTATATTTCAATCAATAGAAAAAAAATCAATCAAGCGAGGCATGATGGTATAAGCGTGATATGTCACAGAAATCCTAAATATAATACATATACAATTGAAATTTAGCTTGATTGAACGATTTATGTTGAACATTTTGCACCTTACGCATTCGACATGATTCCTCTATATGTACTGTTGATTGCAAATGTTGGGTTGTCAATAATCCTATCAGATTTCATGCGTAAAATAAGCATGCACTTTACTACAAAATAAGATGTGGCACCATGTGAACTACAACCCTGAACAAAAACACACCACTTGTGCTACAATGATGCCTTCAAAAATATGTGGCTATTTCCTTATCATCCTAGCAACCCGTTCTTCCATCAAAAGCAAAGCTTGTCTTTTGCCTTGTAACTAAAATAGTCCCACTGACTAAAGAATTCAGATTGATTTGTGGTAACTGTTGTGTGAATGTTGAATCGGTTGAAGTTAGCTCTACTAGGACCTGTTTATACAAACAGGCTACAACATTTTTCAATTCATCTGGGATACTAAGATCATTTAGTCTCAAAGCCAGCTCTTTTCTACTAACCTTGTCAAATGCTTTTGTTAAATCAATAAAGGCCACATACCTTTTATTTCCAGAGCTTTTTGCTCCTTCTGTCATTACTCGCAAAGTAGCCAGATGATCTAATGTTGAGTGATTACTTCGAAAACCTGCATGTCCAATAGCTCTATTATCATGTTTATCAGCCCAAGAAGAAATTTTGTTCTCCAACATAGATGCGAAGAGTTTAGCAAAAACATTCATTCTTGCTTCCAGACTTATAGATAGGAATGGTCCTATTAATACACCAATCACCTGGAAAATTGCCCTTTATAAGGCATTCATTACATAAATTAGCTAAGAGCATATGGAGTTTATCTCCTCCCCACTTAAACAATTCAATCGAAAGCCCGTTTGAATCGCTAGCTTTGCCATTGTTCATTTTCCATAGTGCACATTCCACATCTGCCACAGAGAATATTTCTTTAGGCTCTCCTTCAAACAGTATTTGTTCCACCTTAGGAGTACTATAGAGTTCCTTTATCCAGTTCAAAAGATCTTCTTTTGAGATGTCACCTATTGTCTCCATTTTTTTGTCGCGGTACCAAAATCGTTTTAGGATCTATCTTTTCAATGTGCATCATACTTTCTCGATGTCTTCTCAGCGTACCAATCCTTTTTTTTATGTTTAACCAACGCCCTATATTGCTTGATCTTGACCACGATTCCCCCGATTTAATACACATTTTTTAGCCTAAAAACATTCTCGCATCAAACCATTTGCTTTTCGGCTAATTTGTTTTTTCATTTTTTTCTTGGTCAAACCGAAAAATAGAACTCATTTGTTTTGCGAAGATTAGATTGGTCAATACCTCATTCTTTTGCTCTAATGTGCCCCCGACCAAAGAAAGCCCGAAAGCTTAGCATCAAGCAAGCATCCATAATCTCCGGCCTTCTTATATGTCAGTCTTATTTTGGGCGGCGGTACCAATTTTGGTGACTTCTAATGCTTCAATGCAGCCAGGGTAAATCCAAGAGGAGCGTGATCTGAATCAGGATTCTTTGCCAAAACTTTAAAATATGAAATGATATCAATATCACAAGGGTCTCCTATCAGATAATCCACAACACTACTGCCATTGGGCTGGTGACATGTGAAATCCCCTGATCCTGGAAACTGTGTAATGCCATTGTGTAAAACAAAGTTAAAGGATTCACACATAGTGATCATGTGTTTGCCCATCTTATTGGATATCATATCCACAGATTTACGTGACCAACACTTTGTATCATCTGTTCGTTCTAGTAACCATAAAGGATTACCTTCTCCAGAAAGGAGCGTCGCTTGCTTGGTACCAGTACGACCATTAAGATATCTGGTTATAAAGACATGCCCATGCTCTTTAAAGCGTGCAATATCAGCCGATAGGTGTATAAAAGGATCCTCTCCATTTAGTCCATCTACTGAATACACTGGTGCAGGATGTGGATCCAGAGGTGCAAAATAGACACATGCCACATAGCATTCAAATCTAGAAGAAGCAATTTTTATCCAAATAAACTGATTATATTTATCCTTACTTACAACTGTAACAGAAGCGTGTCTGTCGTCTTTCAAATAGCACGCAATTCCACCCCAACCTCTTCTACTAACACCTTGCAAATTCCAAACTGAATCAAGTAAAGTAAAACCTGGGATATCTAACACATCTTCCATCATTGATTTCCGTTCAGCTTGTTGTTGCACAGTCAAGTTTTATCTCTATTATTTTATATACTACTAGTAATGGTGCCCAGCGTTGTTGGGCATAAGTTAAGAATGTATAAATGATGTTCAAGAGAATGATGAGATGCCCTAATGGATTGGTATCTATCTATCTATCTTAATCAGTTAGCATCTTTAACACTTACGTGGAGCATCATTTTAGAATAATTCTTAAAAACATAGCGTGTTTTAAGGCTCTTTTCTTTTGCTTTAGTCTTTAATCTCTCAAAAAATAATAACGATAATCTTCCTCCATATTGAAGTAAAGTACCCTCTTTACACTTAGAAGATCACGCTAGAGAGATACATTGTTGTTGTTTTCATTATTGTGCAGAGCATGTCCCCTTTTGCTTTCCACGGTCATGTTGTTGTCTGCCCTAGCAACTGTTTGCAATTGTCTGACCTAGCAATTGCATGTAAAAAGCATGTCCTCTAATGTGGCAATTGTACATGGCATGCAGCAAATTCTGAGCTTCCTAAATGTAAACAACATGCCATACATAAAATATTGCTCTATATTTTTGGTTTCAATATCTCAGCATTAAACCCATGAATCATTGAAGTCACCGCCCGTGTGAATATGTAGCAAAATAACAGGGGGTTTGTTTTGCGTTTTTATACACTTTTTGCTAAGGTTTTCCTATGATTTGGTGGCCGTATTCATCTATGTGTACTAAATAGTATTTCTAGAGTTCATTGTTTCTTGGCCATTAATTTTTTATAAGAGGCAGAATCGTACAGTTGTAATTTGCACAGGCTGGACCAGAGTCTAATTTTTGTATTAATTTATTTTTTCTAAGGGGCCGAAAAGGCATGCAAACATCAAACCCTTTTGCTAGGGTTTCAAGATCTTCACAAGCTGTTGCCGATTCTCGACACGGGCCGATTCACGAGATATTGAAGTCGCCAATCGTTGTTGAGGTTGTTTGGGTTGTCCATGGAGAAAACGGAGGAGGATATTCTCCATGATTGCGTGCAAAGGGGATTCAACACCATAATGAGTCCGGGAGGCATTTCCGAATGACCATTTTTATCCAGAGACCTTTGCGTTTCTGAACAAGACTAGGGTTCAGGCACTAAACTGGGACTATGGCGGGTCGGCAAGTCCGAGGCTTCTGCGTGGAAGCCGTGTTTGTATTTTGCAAGAGGATATCGCAAGCATGGAAGCAAATGCAGATTTTTGCTTCCTCTCGTTCAAGATTGGCTTTGAATCTCTTAAAATCGTTCTGTAGTTGTTGCATTACACCTGTTTGCCATATGTGCAGATCACAAAGGTCCAGATTGATGTCAAGTGTCTGGTGCTGTAATCCGTTAAGCTGAAAAATTTAGCATCTGTCTCCATCTACAAAAACGTACATCAAAGAATCAAAGAGTCACTGTGGCAAGCTTGCTTGCCAAAACTTGGAAAAGGGAGCTTTTGTTAGCGTGTTCAAGTCCGGGTCGTACATGCATCCAAAGGTATGAGGATCATGATTGTTTAATGTGAGCTATATTCATGAGAGATATTCATGAGAGGTTTTCATAATTATGGAGTGCTATACTATTGAGTATTAAAATAACAAAGCTCTTTTATTATCTTAACAGCTCTGGTGCATTGGAGCTACTTGAATGTTCAAGATGAGAAGCCGTATTTGTGGTATTCTTAACTAGGTGGAGCACATGGTATAAAGGATGTTGCATAGTGGTAAGACAATTGGAATAAGCCAATTGGACAGTTCAAATGCAATTGACAAGCTTTGTATTTTTCCCTGTCTTTTTCATAATATGCGGTCCAATTGGTACACTACTAATGACCCTAATTCAATAGTAGTCAATTGCTATATACGAACAACATTGTTGCTTTCGGTTTTTTATTTGTTTATTATCCAAAAGTTCATGTTTTGTTTGCATGGCAAACTTATTATGTCAACTGTTGGATCACGGGGAAAAGCTTATGCGTTTATATGGCAATCAATATGATCCACAATGACAATGGGCATTTTTGACAATTGTATAAATACAGGGATTAAGCTATTGTGATGGAATCACAGGGGTTGCCATGCTTTGTTGAAAATCATATGTTACGATTGGAGGTTGCTTCAGAGAATAATTTGTTATGGCGCCACTACCTGGCATTTTCAAATGACAACATTTTGGACAATCATTCATTATCGAAGAAAGTTATTGTATTGGTGTTATTATGCTAGATATAGGAGCAGTTAGGAACCATGTGTCTCAGATGCAATCTACGTAGACGCGACTTCTCCGCTTAGTCTTTGTAGAAAAAATATGTGCACCCGTTAGGCCGTTTGGAAGTACTTTGTTGTCCCTGGAATGTTGTTAACGTATATCACATGTTACTACGTTTTAACCCTTTGCATGTTTACAGGAAGCTGGTAAAAAAGCTTTGGAGGAGGTGATGGTAGTAGAGGAGGAGGAGGTGGGGCGGTGGAAAGAATCATTCACATCCATAACCATCCATGGCTTGGAAACCGCACCTAACGGCCCATAAAACAGACTAATCGACCCATAAAGTTTATCTATGTTTGCTTTAGTTAGGGCCCGAAGGGCCCAAATTTTTTTAATATAACAATCAACACACAACTACCATTAATATTATTAACACAAACCATTGCATTTAACACATTTAAATTAAAATCCCCTTAAACCCCTTTGGTTTGGGTGCATATTCACTAGCGGGGGTTACTTAGGGCAAATGAGAGCCTCAAAATATATTTACAATACATGTACAAAATTAACACCATTAGGTACATTCTCTCAAATCTTATAGTATTTTACAAACCTTAATATACAGTATAGAAAAACTTGTACATGCATACCCCACAAACGAGGATCGCTATGTACGGTCTAGATCTTGGAATAAAGGGCAAATATGCCCATCCGACAGCTCTCGTTGCCCGGAGTAACCCCCCGTGTGAATATGCACCCAAACCAAAGGGGGTTTAAGGGGGATTTTAATTTAAATGTGTTGGACCCAATGGTTGTGTTAATTACTGTCAATGGTAGTTATGTGTTGGTTGTTAATGTCAATGGTTGTTATGTGTTGGTTGTTATGTGTTGGGGGATTTAATTTTTATATGTTGGAAGTTAGTGTGACAAAAATTTTAGAATTCAAACAAAAAAAAAACTAGAATTCATTTGAGGCTTTCATCACCTGTAGCTTTTGAATTTTATCACAATAAAACAAATAGAACATAAGTAAAAGTTACCATAAAGATAGAGCGGATTGATCCCATTATTCTGAAAGTCATAAAGTTTGCAACACCAATACACAAACATTTTTCAACTGGAATTTAACAGCAGCCTTTGGCGGTGAGAAACCAAAGTGGGAATTTTTTCTGCTTGTGAGCACAAGGATCTAGAAGCCTTGGAATTTGCTTAATAACTGCCTCAAAATCTAAAAATGCATGGTAATTTTTTGCAACCTTCATTCGGAATGAGCCATAAAACAATATCCAATAGGGCAATCCTGTATTAATCAGCTGGTAGGATGTGAAAGCCTACCAAATCCGGCCGAAAAATTACTGTTTTAGCATAGATAACTTAACAAACATATTCATATCATACACTATCAAAAAGATCTCGGAGATAGCTTTCCAACGCAATAAAAATCATCTCAGACAGAGCTCTGGATCAAAAGTTATGATAAGAAATGTGTTGCCGGCGGGGAAACTGCACTACATGCGCCCTTCAAGCCCTTCATGTGCCCATTATGCACCACACACACAAAAAGAGGGCTTTTGTTGTGAGCCATTGGTTGTTGACCATTATGCACCACACGCACAAAAAGAGGGCTTTTGTTGTGAGTCATTGGTTGTTGACCATTATGCACCACACGCACAAAAAAAGGGCTTTTGTTGTGAGCCATTGGTTGTTGACCATTGGAAAAAAAAAGGGCTAAAATCAATGGCTCAGAAATGGTGCACTCTAGATGTACGCATTAGTACATCCATTTGAATACATCACGAAATCATAGGAAAACCTTAGTGAAAAGCGTACAAAAACACAAAGAAAACCCCCTGTTATTATGCTACATATGGGAGTGAATATGGTTAAAGACTTGCATTCATATTATATGGATAATTGTGTCATATGTATGATTTGGGTATGGAAACAAACTTATTACGTTCTCGTAATGCTCTTGAGGGATTTTTTGAGCTTGCCATCTGGTGGGAGATTTTGCGTCTAGACATCTAGGGGCATCAATTTATGTTGTTTGGGGCATAGTACCTCTATCTTTATTTTTATATGGTTTTATGCCTGTCTATATAATATGCCATCATAGTCATTCAAGATATTGCTTTTACATGGTTTGTCTTTTCTACATTTTTTTACTAGTGCGGGGGTTCGAGTGATGAACTTGCCTTTGCTTCTATGTGAAGACTATGTGATTTACAATTCGTTGATTTCCTTGAGTTCCTGATGGTGGTGCTTACTTAGATTTGAAATTTTCCTTTGTGCTCGATTTTCAAAGCTCAATTCGCATTTTAATCTCTCTTTGACACTTCTTCTTGAGCCATCATCATGCCATGTATTGTTGGAGATACCTTCTCTAATACTAGTTTGTAGTGGTTTTGCCATCCTTGGGAAGATATGATTTGTGATAGGGGCATCTTCATCAATTGCAAGTTCTGCACATCCTCGGGACATCACATCTGTCATATACCTTGAATCAGTTTTTCCTACAGACATGATGATATTCAATATGGTAGGACTTGTGGAATTTTTTGCCTTTCAATTTTCAATTTCTGGTTGCACGATGTTTATATTCTCGTGCATTGGGATTTGATGCATCTTTTATATAAGTTGACGCATTTCTTTCAATGATTATCTATATATAATAATAAAGCCATTTTATGATAGTCTGTGCGCAATCTTGCGCGTTGAATTTTTTAAAATTATTTTTATCCCTTCGATTTATCTGCGGTAGACAGTTTTTTTCTCTCTCTTTACCTCTCACGGCTCCTAGAGTCGGACCCCTCTTCGCAGGCACCTGCAAATCCGAATTCTAACAGGCATTTGATTGTGCATTTGGACAACTTTCATTTTTTATTGCATTTTGAGAACTTCATTGTAGGCCCGCCATTGAAGATAGAGCAGATCGGGGAATAGTCGGACCCGGATGTCGCGACGTGGGTTCATGGCACCTACTTGCTCTGCTTCCACAAGATCAAGATCTATTCTTGTTTGCTTCCACAAGAAAGGGTTCGATTTGCCAAAATTATTTGTTTTAGATCATGAGTATTTTTTCCATCCATGTTATTTTAGATCATGATTAAAGTGTTTGTTATTCATCTCATACACAGTTCAGTTTCTTTTGTAGCACGCAACATTTCTTTAATGCTAAGCTCCGTAATCATGCCGCTATGGAAATGCCCTCTACTTTGCAAAAAGAGAAAGACATCCGTCTTTTTCTTGGCCGCAGATTGATGTCCACAAACACCGCAACTAAACTCGGATCAAAAACAAGTAAGTACTCGAGCTTTAAGTTACAGATTTAGGACTATTACAAGTCTCGGACTATTACAAGTCTCAGCTCTTCAATGAAGTGCTTGGTTGATCTATGGCGCAGTCTCTTCCTCAAAACGGTATGGCGTAAGAATGGGCATTGCTATCTTACATTATTCTAACTTTGTCCATGGAAGCTAGGTTTTAATCTTACGAACCCATTATATTCTTAAGAAGCATACGAGGAATTGAAGTCCGATACATTCTATTCTCCTGAGCATTTGTACATCCGGGTCGTAAGATACAAGAAGTTAATGAGGGTTGGACATGCTCGTTAGCAAGCATACCGGGAGTGACCAGTCTTTGTGCAAACTCAAGAAAGGAGTCTTATGAAACAAGTGGTCATGAATGTTTACAAGCGGGATCGAGCACCTTAATAAGTCTATGAAGAATGAACCATTGTTGGCGTTTAAAAGACCGGTTAATGCAAGCTTTGCGTTATGTAAAGCTCTCGCAAGTTGGCGTTCCCTACCGCAAGATGAAAGTTTCGTCTTATAAGGATCAGCCATTTGTCCTAGAACATGGTAGCGAAAGTCTTATGCATTATCTCAATATCTCGACAAATTATCTCCTTCCAGCTAAAAAGGGTTCTCAAGCATATCCGGGGCTTCCGGGCCATGTCTTCTTATCTAAGGTTCCGAATGGTCACCCAATGTTTCAGCTTTATGACAATAGTGAATTTCTAAGAGCTAATGATGCTATGTGATGTGGTGTTTGAGGAATCATTGTCGTGCCAGTTTTGAAGCACAATCTTATGTTGCTATTATTGAGTCGGGCAATGAAATCGAGAGAACATCATTATCGTCTGAGCTCACCAAAGCATTTGCCGTGCATTAGAGTTTGTTACAAAATTGAGTATAATTTTTCTACATGCATATTCATCCGTTATTGATATTCTTTGCTCTTCTGCGTTTTTCAATCCCCCATGTAGATTTGCATGCTTATTTTGATATGTCTTGCTTTGTTGCATAATTTACCAAGTCATTAAAGCTTGAGTCCATCATTCTTATTGTAATATCTCCGTCTAAATGGCATACCTTAAGGTTCGGAGATCATTCTATTCACATTGTAGCCGGGAGAGTATGATTAACTATTTCTCTTCATTTTTGCAGTTGTCAACTTAAATAGCTTTACTGATTAGATTTTCATAATGCAAGAGGTCGGTAAAACATTTTTGCTTCAATTTTTTAGCAAGCCTCCATTTGAATATGATTATTCATGCAGATACCAACAAAAGGAAAACAATGTGCACATCTTTGAGATTCTAGAAGTTCTCAAAGATGAAACACATCGATTGGCATTAGCTACAACTTGCTCTCTGTTGTATTGAGCGGGGAAGAATTATAAAGGTTGCTCTAACATCAATCACATTAGAAACCTCGTGATGCTATCAGTGAGAAATGGCCCTTCCCACGTGAGAGAGACATCCAAAGCGAGCATGGATGGCATTTCTCAAGCCGATGGCCAAGTAAGTCTTGTGTTCTTATATTGACCTGACTGTTTCATGATGATTGAGATTGTATCACTCTTTGTTTGCTTGAATTTGGTCTTTGTTGTCGTCTGTGAATAATGCAACAATGCAACAATGCAGATCTGTAGACTAAGAATTCTCTTACCCCGCCATGGCATAAATATCGCTACCCATTACTATGATTTTAAGGTCAATGTTCGTTTCATAACTTTTGGGAGGCTTTATTTTTGTTCTCTTGCAAATAGTCTTGATTTTCACAATTGGGTTTTCTACAGATTGATTATGTAAACTACGCGGTTTATTGTGCCATTAAGGAAATTGTGGCACTAGATTTATTGGGGCCAAAGTTTGCACTAGATCGCCCGCCATCCGCATCATATCAGCCTTTGTGAAAGAAGCGCCAATAGCGGCATGCAAAGTTTATGGTATTTTGCTTGGTTGTGGCGACAAATATCATCAAAGCGAAGGTTGGATTTTCTTTCCACGAGATAAACGCGACGCATCATAAGGCAGGTCTCCGCTTCTTTCAAAATCGGATCATGGTAAGAACAGGCTTTACACACAGATGGCACATTTGGTAAGAGATGTATCATCCATCTAATTTAGGGTAGAGGAGAGTGTCAACAATGTTTTCATGGCAAGCATCTTCGACATCAAATCTGGATGGTGGTAACACGATTCATGCAAATTGGCATCATTGCTTTTGAGTAAACGGTATCGTTGTCATATTTTTTAGCTCTCAATTAGCTAAAATAACTAGTGAATGGGATGCATACCCCGTAATCTTGATCCGCCGAATTTTATTTAATCGGAGGGAGAAATGCAAAGTTAAAGGTCATCTCGCCCACTTTCAAGCTTGAGCATGCGCAAGAACATCGATCTCAGATATGTCGATACATACATGGGGCTTCTTATAGTGAGGCCAAATGGTGTCAGGCAAAAATCTTACAAAGAAGGCAGAGATAGCATCTTCCGGAAATTCACCAATGATGTTGAAATTTGTGAAAATGGCCATCATCTACTTCACGCAGACCCCAGTACCAAGTATAAGAAGGTAACACCCCTAACTAACGCCTATATTCTCCAAGATGATTTAAATACGTAAGAAACAATTATGCTCCTCGGGGATCCCATTTAGCTGAAAGTCTTATTTTCTTCTATTCCTTTTGTGAATGTCGGTGGAAGCATTCAACAAGTTATACAACCAAGTATGTCTACATGGAGTGCAATTTTTGCATCTCCTCATCCTTCTTGATTCTTATATTATTGTACCAAATGTGAAGGAATGTTTGGTGGCTGATGAAAGCATCAATAATTCTCATTGGTATTTAAAACCGAGGATCTATTTGATAGTTGCATCTTGAGGTAAAGAAGATGAAAAGAAGTTTGTTTTTTCAGCGGTTTTGTGAAAAGGAATGCCGCAATGCCCCTCCGGCACATATTTGTTGCAGGTGTTTCTTGCCAAACATAGCGTCGCATCAACTTGGACATATTTGTAAGGATAATAATAGGATACTTCTAATCTTGTATAGTGATTGCCTCACATGGTATATGCATGATACATAAGAATAAAATATATTGTTTGAGCTACTTGCAATTTTAGCATTGTCAATGAAATGGTAAAATGACATCTCAAAGGAGAAGAACCAAAGGATTGACAAAATGTTTTAAAACTTTTGGAAAACATTATCATTTTCTAAATTAAATATCCACAATCATGTGTTTACCTATTTGCCAAACCCACTCCCTTTAATATGAAAGAAACAACATAGTACTCCATGAATGATATTGTCAAGCTCATAATAATGGTACAATAAATTTATGTTCTATAATTTAATTGAATGAAATGGAAAAACAACCAAATTAATAAAGAAGAACATCTCAAAATATTTTGTATAATTTTGGGAAAAACTGCCATTTTTTTAATTTAATTAACCATAAACTGAAATAGAATAAATACAATCACATGTTAACCTATTTGCTAAGCTCTTTCCCTTTAGACATTCTCATTGTCTTTAACAGTTTTAAAATTTATGCATGATCAAAAGCCCAGCAACGCTGGGCACTTTTTCTAGTAGAATAGAATAGAATTTTATCGTCCACGGAGACCAATTGGCCTATTATAAAGATCTGCATATTGCTATTGTTTTTCTGGACATATTTCTTTGCAACGCCGCCATATGGTCTGTTGACCCTCAACCTGGCTTCAAAGGTCAACCACAATGAGCCAAGTTGAGTTTGGAAGTTGAGGTTAGGACCTCCAGATCACTTAAGGTGATCACTCTTTGCAATATAAATCTAGATAAGAATCCAAAAACTCAAAATTTCATACCTTTCCCATTTATAGAAAATGGGACCTTCGATAACGGATTAATTTTTTGGGTCAAATGCTTTAGACTGGCACAAAAAAGTTATACAAATCCAATGGTATAGTTCCTGACCAAGTCCGATCATAAATCTGAGAGATATTCAAGTTTAAAGTGAGGTCAAAAGTTGGTCAATAGAGGTCAAACTGAAAAAACAGTGATCAGAAAAGGGGATTTGGAGTTCCTGACCACTTTTTTGAGAATTTCCAAAGCCAATGTGTCACAATGATGGTAAAGAATGGAGGCATGAAAATCAAATCTCCATTTGGATGCTCAGAGGTAACAGAATGCAAGATTTTCTAACTCGAGTTGTGGATGGTATTTTTCGATTTTTTCAAAGCATATAGATCTCAGAGGTCTCAAGGAGCGATGGCAACAGGGCCAAAGACAATTGGGAGCATAGGGAAATTTACTGTAGAATTTTTTGAAAGGCAAAATTGCCAAAGATTATATCAGGGACAACTTCTTCAACTTGGCAACGAGTTTTCATTGATGTGGAGATAAGTAGATCACAATAATAATGAATAAAAGTGTTTCAATACTTCAAATACTGTAGGATATCAATCACAGGTCATAAAATAATTTTTAGAAAATAATATCAATCAGATCTTTATAAATCTGATTGAGGACTGCTCAGGGACTTCAAGAATTCTTCAGATCATGCTCAGCATTGTTCAATGTTGAATTTGCGCACTTCTGGGCCTTCGAAAAGTGTTTCAGTTGAATCCCCTGTATATAGTTCAGTTTTCAAATGATTTCCCAATCTTAGCCTTAATTTATGGGTTTATTCGATTCTTAGAGGGCGGGAAGATAAAAATAGATAGGTTGTGAGGTCATTGGATCCAAATCCGGCACGATTTGAGCTGAGAGACTTAGTTTTAGGGTTCTTGGCCGTATTTTCGTGAAAATGGCGCCATACAGTCTCCGTATTTTCGAGAGTATATCCCAGAATATGCTGTATTTTGGTCTTTTAAAGATCTTCGAGCATGGTTTTAAAGAGTTCTCTAAAAATGATCAAGGAACTCTTGGAGATTTTTGAAACCATGGGAAATTTTCACAACTTGGGAAGGACCATAGAATATTTTAGAGCATCTTTAGGTCTTAGGGCAGGGATATACCATGGAGACACGTGTATACATGAGAGCTCATAGGAAAATGGACCATGAGGAAATGGAAAACTTGTGAGGCAATGGTAAAAATGAAAAGTTGGGCTAAGGATATTTGCAAGAAAAAGGAGTAATGAGAAGGCAAACAATGGTATTTTATGGCCATGAAAAAGTGGGCTCAATGGTTAAACAAAGGTAAATGGGAATGAGATATGAGTATGGAAATGGAGGAGAGGGAAAGAACCAAGATTTGGTGCCATGTATACAGGGGTCTTCCAAACTTTTAACTTCCAAACTTCATGTCTTCCAAACTTCATAACCCAGATTCTTCTAGAGTATATTCTTGACTACGCATTTGACCTCAAATAAAGTACCTCTTGTGAACTTTTAACTTAAGCACTTGTTGACCTGGAAGATAAGCATCCTTTGGCCTCCACATCAATGTTGGCTACCAAACTCTTCCAAACTTTGACATAGTCTTCCAAAATGATTTAACCTAGCTTTAATGCATAGACCACAATTAGTATGTTGCCTTTTGGGGGCAACATGGTCCGATATATAGCCTATCTCCCGCTGAGTTGAAGGTTTTGCGGGATTATATTGAAGAGAATCTAGCCACTGGCTTCATTCGACATTCTCAGTCCCCTGCTGGAGCGCCTATCTTCTTCGTCAAAAAGAAGGATGATTCGCTGCTCTGGTCATTGATTATCGCGGCCTCAATAAAATCACAGTGCCGAATCGGTATTCGCTTCCTCTGGTCCCAGAGTTGTTGGAGCGACTCCAAGGTGTGCATTATTTTACGAAGATTGATCTTAGGGATGCCTACAATCTTATTCGGATCCGGGAGGGTGTGAGTGGAAAACAAATTTTTCGTACTCGGTATGGCCATTTTGTGTACACAGTTATGCCATTTGGACTTACCAATGATCCGGTAGTATTCCAACATATGGCCAATGATGTTTTTCGAGAATTCTTAGACACTTTTGTTATCATCTATTTGGCTCATATTCTTATTTATTCTAAGACTCTCGAAGAACATGAGAGGCATGTTCGACAGGTCCTTCAGAAGCTTCGTGAGCATGGGTTATATGCCAAACTTGAGAAGTGTCAGTTCGAGCAGGATAATGTGGAGTTCCTTGGCTATCGCATCTGTGACGCTCCCTACTAAATATAAGGCGCCCCGCCGTACACTCCGTAGGAAATCCCCCATCCGGTCCTTCGACCGCACGAGCCCTCCGTCTATCCCGCACTTTGGAATGACCTTAGTGCGGGAAGGGGACACAAAGGTGTCTTGCGCGCCCTTCCCCTATGGGCTCCTATCACAGCGGAAGCATAAACAACGTCAGAACTAGCAATACAACACATCAATACTTACCTCGAAGGGTAGCCCATCCACATATCCATAACTACAAAGAAGATAAGCATATGTCATAAAACATGAGAGCTCCTACTTTGACCTAGTCTTGCAAAATGACTTAATCTAGCTTTAATGCATAGACCACAACTAGTATGTTGGGGGCAACATCTCGCCAAAACAAGAAAATGGCTGGTCCGCTCAGCCATACAATGTCAGAAGTGAATACATAGAGGGGTCTTCAGTTTTGTACCAAGGTGTCCAAGTGAGAACATGATGGAGTGAAAGTGTAAAGTGCAAGTGTTGATGAATGGGATATGGTGAGTGGAAAAAGATGAGAATGAGTGTGAATGTGATAGGGGGGTGATGTGAATGGGGTATGTGGAGTATATGAGGATGGAGTGAATGTGAAAGTGTTGATATCTCGCCAAAACAAGAAAATGTATGTCTCTCCTTGATCTTCAAAAGTTGCAACTCTGCTATGGTGGTGAAGCTGAAGTACAGAGTGCTTTTTGGGAATGAAAACAAGAATAAGGAGTCTAAATGGATAATAGGACCACTTATGATAGATGAATATAGATGGAGAAAGGGTGCACCTGTCATGGAAACACACAAACTAGTTAATCTCAAATCCTTGCAACTTTGCTATGATGGTGAAGATGAATTTGCAGAGTGCTGTTAAGATGTGGAAGAAAGAATAGAAGGCTGAATGGGTGGTAGGAGCACTTTAAGACAGATGAATAGAGATGGAAGAAGGATGTTCCTGCATATGACACTTGGTAAAACATTAGTAAATCATTCTCTCCAACCTACAAACATAAAACTAACTTATCAAAGTAATGTGCTCATAACAAAAGTCAAATTGATCTAACTACTCTAATTCTATTATAGATCTTTGAACTTTTTAGTGCAAAAAGAGGGACAAACAAGCATGCTGGTCCCAGTACCTTTTCAAGTGCAAGATGTTGATAGGATTTGGCAATAGCATTCCTGAGGCAACTTCTTGTAGCCAATAAGAGTTGATACCTGCAGATTCCAGCACCACAAAAGGTCCTTCCCAAATATTATCAAATTTACCAGCTGAATCTTCCTTTGACTTATTCCACTTGAGGACAAGCTCTCCCTCCCTAAAAGTACCTTGTATTCTATGTGCAGCTTTGAATGCAGCCAGATCTTTAGCCTTTTTCAACAAATTAGTGTTTTCAGCTTCCATTCTATATTCATCTAGATGTAGCAAGGCATCCAATCTTTCATGCAAGGCATGTTCAAAAGGTAAGCATAATTTATGAGCTAGCCTCAAAGAAGGCAACTCGAGTTCTACTGGTAAAACTGCCTCTATGCCATAAACCAAATTGAAAAGTGTGTGATTTGCAGCTGCTTTGATAGTGACTCTATAAGCCCAAAGTGCATCCACTATTTTGACATGCCAATCCCTCTTGTTGACTTCAACTGTCTTCTACAGGATATTTTTCAACACTTTGTTAGTAGCCTCAGTTTGTCCATTGCCATGAGGGTAGTATGAAGAGCTTTTGATATGCTTGACCTTCAAAATGCTCAATAAGTTAGCAATGACTTCATTAACAAAAGGCGTACCTCTATCAGAATGCAACTTGAGAGGAATACCAAACCTAGCACAAACATATTCATGTAGAAATCTTGCAGTTGTGAGGGCATTAGCCTGCCTCAGGAATATGGCTTCTGCCCACTTGGTAAAATAATCTGTGGCCACAATGATATGTTGATGCTGACCTGCAGAAGAAGGATTAATGGGGCCAATATAATCTAGCCCCCAAATCTGAAAAGGTCCCGGAGATATGATAGGGTTCAGGGCAGCTGGTAATAAAATTCTTTTGCCAAAAATCTGGCATTGATGGCAAGTCTTTATGATCTCATAGCAATCTCCAAAAACTGTAGGCCAGTAATATCCAGACCTAAGAATCTTCTTTGCTATAGTATCCCCAGCAAAATGTCCTCCACATATACCTTTATGCATTTCTCAGATAATTAGGGCAGATTCATCTTCATCTACACATCTCAGCAAAATTCCATCTCGGTTGACTTTGCACAAGACATTATCTATCAACTTGAATTGTCTGTACTTGTCTTTGAGTCTCCTTTTCTGACTTGGTGTGAGGCTTGGAGAGATGATCCCATATTGTAAAAAGTTTCTAATAGATTGCTTCCATCCTCCTTTGACTTGGTCTCCTTGAATTACTTCTAAATGTGCCACTGACAAGTGAGGTGTCAGTAATGTCCAATTCATCTTCATGGTCAAAAAATATGTAAGGCAAGTAGAGGCTAGGATTTCGCACTAAATACAACTCCTTTACAGAAATATCATAGCTTTGCAACTTACAAGCCCATCTCTGGATCTTTGGCTTGTTGGTTGCCTTACCAAATAGCAAACCCATTGGGTTTTGCTTCATATAAACTTGGACTTGACTTTTCAAAAGCAAATGTCCTTGTCTATTAATAAGAAACATGAGTGCAGCAGCACTCTTTTCCATCCTGGTGTATCTTTTTTCAAGGGCAGACCATTGTTTGCTTGCAAATACTATAGTATGTTTATCCTGCAAAATGGCTAAACCTATGGCCTTTTTAGTAACAGTGATGTAAACTTCAAATGGCATGTTCAAATCTGGTTTCTTCAAAAGTGTGGCTTCACATATGGATAAAACGAGGAAGTCAAAAGCCTCTTGGCATTCTGAAGTCCATGTGATAGGTATATGCTTGCTTTCAGACTTAGAAAACTTTCCTACCCTTGTCAACTTAGAAATGGGACTCAAAATATGAGCAAAATTTGGAATATACATTCTAAGAAAACTTGTCATACCAATAAAACTCTTAACCTGCTTTAGATTCTTGGGAGGTGCTAGTTTTTTTAGGGCTTCAACCTTGTCTTGAGCAACTTGAATACCTTGGTTGGATACTTCATGTCCTAAGAGCTGTCCTTTTGATGCAAAAAAGATGCATTTTTTTGGATTTAGATTAACTCCAGAACTCCTGCATAGAGAACAAATTTTTGCAAGCAATTCCACATGGTTAGTGGGATGAGAGCCTAAACAAAGATCATCCAGATACACCCTGAACTCTTCAGCAGACATTGATTTGAAAATAACATCCATTGCTCTTTGGAAGGTAGCTGGGGCATTCATTAAACCAAATGGCATTCTTTTCATAGCATATGTGCCCCAGGGGGTGATAAATGAAGTCTTTGGCTGATCTTCCTCTTTGATGCTGATCTAATTAAATCCTAAGAAACCATCTAGAAATGAATACATATCTTTTCCTGCAACAACATATATAATTTCTTCTAAAAAAGGCAAAGGGTAACAATCTTTTATGGAGTGATAATTTTTTGATCTTTTAGGCTCAAAATGAGGCTAATTTTGGTGAAGTGGCAAGGTTATGGAGTGATGTGGCAAATGGGTGATGACATGGCACAATGAGGTGATGCTGTGGCAAGCAAGGTGGTAAAATAACTTTTTTCTAGTCAAAACTTTTTGTGATGTGGTGATGAGGTGGATGACATGTGTATGGTGATGTGGATGTACTTGAGTGATGATGTGGATGACATTTGGCATTTTGAAGATGATGTGGATGATTTGGCATAATATTTGGCACTTGTGCACAAATGGTCTTAGACCTTAGGAATAGCCAAATTTGGTGGAGTTTTTTGCATTTTCTCAAGAAAGTGGATGAATAATAGGTATGTGATGTGCTTTGACTAGAAAAAAAGAAACTTTGCCAAGCTTTGTCTAGGGGAAATGGTAATGGAATATGGAGATAGGAAGTATGAAGCATGAGGAGTGTTTCATAAATAGAATAGAATAGAATAGAATAGAATAGGTTTTTAGCGTGGGATCAAGATGGTAGGAACATGAAAGAAGCCTTGGAAAATGGAATTCATGCCAAAATGACTTGGATCTAGCCACATACCAATGAATCTTGAGGGGTCTTCCAAACTCTAACAAAGGATCTTCAATTTAGGCTCAAATCTTCTTGCTTGAATCTCAACTTCCTTGCCATACTTGTATGATGCCAAATCAATGTTCTCCCTTGGTTCTTCATCACAAATGTCTTCTAAGAGTCTTCAATTCTATTGCTTGATTAGCTCATGCACATATGTGTCAAACCAAATGTTAGCCAAAGGTATAGTTCATGCAAATGGCTCTTCTATGCTGCCAAAATGTGGCAGCATCATGCCAAACAAAGAAGGATAGGCTGGTCCCCAGCCTCTTGAACTAGATGTGAATTCACAAGAGTCCTTGATGGTTGCCAATGTGGAAAAATGGTTGGCAACATGGGTCTTCATGAGAAAGAAGAGCAAGGTAATATGGTAGGTAGGCCAAATGATCTGCAAATGATCATGGAACTATGAATGTGGTGGACCTGCATGACAAATGAATGTATGGTTAGCAAAATAGAGGTGCCATATGGAGGCATGATGGTAACTTGAGATGGATGGTTGGGAATGATGTGTACATGGTGTGGACATGATGGGACTCATGAATGATATGATAAGAAGAAGGATACACTTGTCAGCACATAATATGGACATGATGGGACATACGTGTACATGGCAAATAAGATGTGCAGATGGAAAAGAATGTGGAAACATGGCAAATGAGACGTGCAGATGGAAAAGGATGTGGAAACATGGCAAATGAGATGTGCAGATGGAAAAGGATGTGGAAAAATGACAAATGAGATGTGCACATGGTGTGGACATGATGGGATGGTGGCACTATGATAGAATCAGCTATGTATGATATGTTCACATGTGCAAACATGTTCTGATGAAGAGCACGTGTATTACTGTAGCACCAAAGTAAAGTCTTGCTTTGGACTACATCATGGAATGGTACATGCTTCAGCCAACTCCAACTCTGTCAAGTATACATCCTCCAAATAGTAGGATGCAGATAACTTGTGTTTGCATCAAGATAAGTGGCAAATCAACATGCCATGTGCAATGTTATGGCCTGCTCAAAGATGATTGTACTAGCATACAAAAGTGGCAAATCTGATGTAACATAGTAATACCTGCTATGTTGGCAAGATCCAATCAACTTGCTGTTCTCAAGTGCTAAAAAGGACCTTGGATATTCATGTTTTGCTGCTGCACATTTCGATAAGATGTTGCTCAAGTCTGATTTCTCAAGTTCAACTACATAGGCATGCTCAAAACTAGTGAAAAAATTAACTTCTTCATTCTCAACCACACATGGGACTGATTCCTTATCATTTTCAGACTTTTTTGGACTGCCACAAAGCTGAAATTTGGGACTGATCAGATTTGCACAAGCTTCATATGCTATCACATCATCTAAAACTTGCATTTTTTGACTCAAAATTTTGCTTCAAATCATTCAAGAAAGCATAATTCCCCAATGAGGCATGTGCAAATCATGCTCACTTGAGATTTCAGCTGATACACATGTTTCAAAACTAAAAACTTCATAATGTGAGCTGCTATTATGACTGTCATGGCATTCAAGTCCCTGTAACTTATTTTTGGAGCATTGAAATAGTGAGAGATCAATGTTTCCCACTTCTAATTCACACAAACATGGTTTATAATCATCCTCAAATGCTTGAATGGTATAAAAAATCTCATACTCAGGGCTGCTCACGCATTCAACAATCTTTTCTTCATGGCAATGCTCAAACTCAACAACATCATACAAGAGAACATGCTCAAACTCCTCAACCATATGAGATGTGATAAGACTTACCTTATTAGCAATCAAAACCTCTGATCCATGTGCATTCTTTAGGGTGTCATGGCTGGCCTTATGTGAATCACCTTCAAAACATGCAAATCTTGGATTTATATGACTGCTAACATGCTCTAACTCCTGCAAATCAGATTTGGCAATGGTATCCAAGAAAGAAAACACCTTGGGAACGTCATGAAGTACCTTTTTGTCACATGAATACGCTGAATTACTTACTGTCATGACTGATTCTTGCAGGACGTTCATTGGATATCATGCAAGCATGGCAAGGAAGAGAAGATTCAAGCAAGCATCGTGAACTGGATGGGGCAGAGTTTGAAGATTGGAAGACCACTCAAGAATGAAGTTTGGAAGACCCTCAAAGATTTCTTGGTATGTGGCTAGTTTGAAATCATTTTGGCATGAGTTCTATTTTACAAGACTTCTTACATGAGCCTACCACCTCAATCCTATCCATGGACATCATACTTGCCTCATAATCCATGTTCTCTTGCCCTACCTTCACTTCCCCTAGCCAAAGTTGGAAATTAGCCTTTTTTCTAGTCAAAACACACCATTCATACACCACTCACCCACCATACATCCATTATCTTCAAAAAGCAAAAAAATCCATCCAATTTTGCTTTTTCTATGATCTAAGATCATCTTCTCTCTCTAAAAGTTAAAGTAGAGAGAGAAAGTGCACAATTTCCCCAAACAAGCATGAAGAAGTGAAATGTCTAAGATATTGCATAAGGGATTCAAGGTTATGTGCACTAGTGCCAAATTGTGATCAAAAGATGCCATGTACCATCACCCAAGCATGCCATGTCATCACACACATGTCACCTACCATAAAACTCTTCATTCAAACTATTTGACCTAAGGAAAGTCATATTGATACCTAAGGTGACATGTCATATTTTTTCATGGTGCCACATCATTACTAAATGCTTCCACATCATCATACACCATCTCCACTTCATAAAAAGTTTTGACTAGAAAAAAGTCATTTTGCCACCTTGCTTGACACATCATCACCCCATAATGCCATGTCGTCATTCATTTGCCAAATCGCCCCACCAACTTGCGACATCATCAAATTTGACCTCCACTTTGAGCCAAAGACTCAAATGCTTTTTTTTTTTTGCAAAAAGATTCTTCCATCTTGTAGAGCATCAAAAAGAATCCTTGTGTGGGGCGGGGATAATGAAGGGCGGTTGTTAAAGTGGCTTGATGGAAGTGTCTCCGCCCCCGGGAGGATGGGGGCTTGGCCATTCTGGATTTGGCGCTGCATAGTAAGGTGTTCTCCAAGTTTGTTTGGAGCACTCTGCATGATGGAGCATCTTCTCCCGATCTTGGCTGTTGTTGCAGTCTCTTCGCCATTGTGTGGCGTTTGGGAAGCCGTCTGTGCATGTGGAGTTGCCCAGGCTTCGCCAGTATGGTCTCCGGCCTTTCCCACATGCATCCCCTTTTCTCGCGGGGGTGTTGCGGGCTTGGGATCGTAATGCGTGTGCTCTTCCGGCTAGATTATGCCTCGGTTTATCACCACTCTTCTCCTTTCTTGTGGGTTCCTCTATCCCTGCGCAAGACTTGCCCTTGGGCTGCACTTTGTGCATGCTCGAACGCAGCCCGTTGGAGGCGAAGCTGTCGTGCTCCCCTTGGAGGATTGGTATTGGGGTGGTCAGCTAGCTTCGTGGGAGTTCTTTCGAGCTCGCTTTTCACCTGGGGCGTGGCCAAGGGCTATCCGGGAACAAGTGGCGGGGAGTATTCTGCTACACATACCTATAGTCCCTCGGGGTGATGTGGTGGTGCAGGTTTGGAAGGTTCATCGGGATGTTGTGTCTTCTTGTTTTTATGCGGTCTTGTTACGGGTCTTGGCTATATATGACACTGCCCCTTTCCGAAAGCGGTCTCTGCGGCTTAGGGTTTCTCGATGGCTTTTCGGTTTGAGCGTGGACATGGAGCTCACTTCCCCACGGAAGGTTAGGGGTGCTTCGTGGCGGTGTGGTACACCGTTGTATCAGGGTGAATGCCCTTGTGAGTCGATTTAAGGCTGGGTGTGAGCCCTCTCGCGCCCTTTGTTGTGGCCTTCATCGTGAGGCCGTGGAGCATTATGCGGTTTTATGCCCTCACTTGCGGGCTGCACAGGATTGGGTGGGGGGCTGTTTGGTGAGATTGACTAGCCCGCCAGATTGTCGCCTTCATGTATCCTGGTGCTTGGCGCTCTTGCGGCAACAAGCCTTTGCATCATCTGTCGCATTTTGGTTGGTGTGGGCTGATGGAAGCCATGGCGGTTGTGGATCTTCGGGGTATTCTGCAGCCTCTCCGATTCCTCGACTCAGGTACAAGCTATTTCAAAAGCTTTACGGTGTTCCCGGATTTCTTTGGGCGGGACTTCTTGGGTGTTGTAGATGGTGATGGTCGGTTTGTACAGCAGTGGAGTTTGCAGTTTTCTCCAGGAGTTTGTTGTGGAGTGTCGAGGTATCATTTGTCTCTTTGGGGCAGTTCTCCTTCCTCCTCACTTGCTTTGTAACATTACCATTCTTTTAATATATTGATGACACAGTTCTTCAAAAAAACTAGTCAAAAGCACGTTTGATTACTTTTTACAGAAATTACTTGTTTTGATAGTGTTCTTTTGTCTCTAGAATTTGTAATACGAAGTTCCCTATATCAATGTCATCAAAAAAGTGCTAATTTCTAGTTACAAAATAAACAATGTAGTTTCCCTCTTCCAAATATAAATCACATGTTCACAATTACAGGGTTTGCTAATCCTAACTACCAGCCTCACATTTCACTAGAGACATCAGAATTCATGCAACTAAAATTGTTTGGCAGTTTGGTCATTATTCAACTAAAATACATGGCCCGCATATATAAGGAGGTTCTAGCTCGCAATCCAACCGAGATAGTGCTATTCTAAGTAAGATATACTACCATGTCAAAGGATGTAAATCCATGCAAAGTCAAAGTCTCGATGGCATTCCACCAGCTACTACTAATGTTTCTCCAGTAATATAGGATGCATCTTCTAAAGAAAGAAATGCCACTGTAGCACCCATGTCATCAACATCTCGCTTCTTCAGCAGAGTTTGTGATAATATGTGTTCTTTCCGCTGGAACTTTGAATGAGTTAGCATACAAGAGAGAGTAACCAAAGAAAGACCAATGTAAAATCATAGCTATGGGGCAGATCGTAGCTTATTTACTCCTGAAGCAAATGTGACCATGAGAACCCAAAAAACTGGAGCAAACGTAACCAAATCTGGATGGTGTATTAATTCTGACTTTCAATGCACCAAGCTCCTTTATAGTAAACTGAAAAATTACAGAGCTTCTTGACTAATTTAAGAGTTTACTTAGAAGAACAAAAAGGCTTGACTCAATTTCACCATCTAACGCTACCAGACTATAGCACCGATGTCCAAAAGCGTTCCATACAAATTGCAGGATCACTCTGAAAATGCTACATACCGCTGCCTCGTTTTCAGTCAAAAAGCTTGAAAAGCGTGTCGCCACATAACCTGGTGCCACACAATCCACTCTCACCTTTGGAGCTAGCTCAGCAGCCAATGCCTAAATATCCAAAATTCAACCAAAATTATCTCTTTGCATAGAAGCATTTTATTCGTTTCAAACTCTAAATTACACTCAGTATTCATGTTTTAATAAGAAAAAAAAGCATTCATATAAAGGTGTTAGTAATATAATAGAAGGTATATAGCATGAACATAATAAGCCATGTTCAAAGAAGTCCCCTTTTATAAATGCTAACGATCCTAAATAACTTAAATATGGGAAACTCTCATCAACAATCCAAGATTTCATAAATTTCCACCGAGTGACCTAGTTTCATGGAGTTCAAATTTAAAGAAAGAAGGTACCTTCGTCAAGCCTAAAAGTGCGATCTTTGTGATGCTATATAAGACCAGGCCGAGGCGAGGTTGGAATGCGACTATTGAAGAAATGAACACAAGCGAGGACCCATCGGATAAATGTGGTGCTTTGCCTCCTATGTTGAACTTTTCAGATTACAATGAATGTGAAGATCTTTAGATATGTCGATTAGTTTCACCTGCACAAGCAACCCCGACTTGACATTCACATCCCACATCTTGTCCATCGCATGATTCGGATATACTAATTAGAGAGGATACGGAGGGTTTTGCGGTGCATTGAAACTAGAATATCAATCCTCCCAAATTCTCAGAAAGGGGAGATCCGAAGGGCCTAAATGTTCGAGACTCATCATAAACAAAAATACATTTTATCCACTTACATCAACCGTGTATTGAATAAGCTGTTTTCTTTGCTCGGCGTTAGATACATGGCGAGGCAAGCCCATACGCATCAATATTTAATTCTTTCAACTTGGCGGCCCGCATACGCCACATTTTCCTAAAGTAGAAGCAAACAGTAGAAAGAAAGAAGCACCACAAGACGCAACACAAAGCACTAAACCCATTTGATCAGAAATAAAAAATTTGCAGTACCTGTTTTCTAGAAGAAAGTATAACAGAAGCGCCAATAACAGTCCAATGCATTCTTGTCCAAAGCAGCAAAAGTCTCGTCAGCTGTAAGTAAACCATCTTTCTTAAGTTCAGACTCAACACATGATCCACCACAATTAACCATAATCCTACCACCAGGTTTCAATCGTTGTCTCAAAAGTTTCCATGCATTCTGATGCTGCTTTCCACTCAATGCATCTTCTACATGAACACTTAACTTGCCTATATGATTATCATCCCTTATATGCTTCAGAGGAACATTTTTCGAATATTTTTCGCCAGTCAAATCTGCAATGTACCTTGACATCCTTAACAAGTAATCCAGTGTGTTATCTGCCACACATCCTTCTTCAATTCCCTCTAAGCTATCCTTTCCCATTTCAAGCTCAGAAAGGTCAAAAAAGAGGTTAAGATAAGATGCACTCCTCTAGTGCAAGCAACCTCTCCTGTATAGATTCAAACGACCTCCAACGACCTCTTTTTGTAGATTCCAGCAGAGATGTCATACTGGAACCCAAGAACATTTTGAAAATAGTAAGTCTGATAGTTGAAGCAGTCTGATCCTATCTCATGCATCCGCAAACATGGGTTTTGTCGTCGGTTCTAAGAAGCAAATAAGTAGTACCAGAAGAAAACCAAAAACACGTACCTGTATCCCCATGGACAGAGTTTTCAGTTAGGGCATCGCACTACCAGATCAAAATCAAAATAAAAAACAAGCACAAGAAAGAAACAAATCTAACATCTATCAGATTAATCAAGAACAAAACCAAATCGATATTAGCAAAGGCGCTCATAACTGCCCTGACCTGGAATTTCCTTTAATTTCCATAGCCGTAGATCAGATCAAACGATTCTAAGGTCCTCCACGTGGACAAAAATCTTAGCTGGCTGCAACGTGGACAGCCTCAAATTGCTTCAAAATGTCCACTTCCGTTTGTGCAAACGTGCTAAAAAAAAGAATCCTTGTGAAAAAAAGAATTTTTGAAAAAGACCTCATTTTAACCTTCATTTTTTAGTTCTTGGGATTCGTGCCAAATTAAAAAAAAAAAGATTCCTATCTACCCCCCTTGGCGTAGTCATTCATCCCATCCAACCCCCCACCACATGGTGCCTCTGGGCATGTGAGGGCGGGCGGACATCACGTGGAGACAGCACGTAATTGTTATAAGCCACGTTGGATTATTTCTTTTATACCTGAGCTACCAGCATCAAAAATGTTTGTGGGATATTGTTTCAAGATCTCAAGATTCCCTAAATTTCTGTCATGCCAAGAGCTGGCCTTTTCTCTCGAATTAACTACCTAATCATGCCAAGAATAGGCCGAAAACAGGGGATTAAGAAAGGGGAAATTGTGTACAAATATTCTTGAGGGTTTTGGGCGCAAGAAGTGATCGAGCTATTAGAGATCGGTTTGATTGAAAATAGCTCGAATCTGCCTTCCTTGCTTCATAAATCTACGGATTACTTGAAGCAAACTGCTTAATTTCTATTGTGAAGCCTTCTTTATCCTGTGCCCAAGACATCAGAGCTTGGGAATCTCTTGATTGACGGTATGATATTCTTATGAATGAAAATCCAACCCTTGGCATCAAAATTATGTTCAACTTGCACTCCACATTGCAGATGAGGTAAAGTAAGAAGGTAAAAGTGGTATTTGAAAAAGTATTAATCAAGCATAACATATCTCAAAAAGATTGCATCACACTCTACTCTATGAACAAATCTCCAAGTAAAAATCAGATCAGGCTGTTATAAGTTGAAAGTCATTTGTTGCATTAAGTAAGTTCCAGCTTTTTATTTTGAGCAGCACTTTGCATAGGGAGTTGTTAGAACAAGTACGAAGCATTAAAACTCAGAAAAGGTGTCAAAAGGAAAATGAGCCAAATCAGGTTGTGCCTCCTCCCCCTTGTCAAAAATACATGAAGAAGGATAAGGAGAGAGGATTTTGAATCTTTATTGAAAAACTCCAAGATCAGTGTGAGGAATTGTGAGTAATGTACCAATTGATGTAGAAGGAATTATTGTGGCTGTTAATTTTGTGATGGTTGCATTTGAAGGTATTGATGAAAGATCTGATATTTATGACCTGCTTTTGGGAAGAAAATGGTTGTCCACAGTGGGTGCAAGGCCTGTATGGTCAAGAGGAGAATGCACCATATCCAATAGAAAGAAAAAGGTAACTCTCTACAACAAAGTCAGAGAATTTGAGGCTTTAAACTTCATTGTAAGAGGATATTTTGTTATCCAATCCCTGTGGTGAGTATGAGCTTGCTATTCCTGATCATATATTAGAGCCAAAGTTATCTATAGAGGTGAACTTGTTTCGAGGTAAAAATTTTGCTTTCTTATGGTTTGATGGAGGAGTTTCCAAAAGGTTGAGTGTGGCTTCTTCTGCTGCAATTCTCAAGGATTCCTCCAATAGATTATTGGCTAAAGTAAGTAGAATTTTCCCTAACATTACTTCTAACACGGTAGAATATAAAGCTCTCATATCAGGTCTGCAAGAAGCCAAGCATCTAGGCATAAGTAGCATTGTTATCTTTGGTGGCTCACAATTGGTTTGTAGACAAGCTAATGAAGACATGATCTTGCTAAGAGATAAGGCATTGGAAGAATTGGTAGTTTTTGAGTCTTGGTAATTATGCCACGTGCCAAGAGAACAAAATTGTGACGCTAATGTATTATATAGGAGTGTTCTACTTGAACTCTTAGCTGAAGAAGCAATAAAAGAGGAAGACTTAGAAACGGATGATCTACAACAGCTTTATCCAATCTTAGTGATAAATGCAAGTGAAGAAAAGCAGCTAAAAAAGGAAGAGTTCAAAAAAATGGTCAGGATAGAACCTTATATGCTGGTGATTTGTTCAAAGAAGAGGATGAGTCTTTTATTGCTATATTTTTTGATGAATGGAAAGATGTGTTTGTTTGGGACTATAATGAGCTGACTGGAGTGGATAAAGGTGTGTGAATTTGAAAAAAAGATTAAAGAAGATATGAAGCCTGTTATGCAGAAACTAAGGAGGATAAATGCATCTTTGCTTGGCCTAATCAAGGATATCAGCAAAGCATTTCAGGACCATGGAGTATTACAACGGTACATTGAGACTGTGGATCTTTGGTATGCTAATATATACAGGTATTTATAAGATCATACTTATCCTTCCTCATTTTCAAAGCAACAAAAGCATGCTCTTAGAGTACAAGCCGCTGGATATATGGTGCATGAGGCTATTCTTTATAAGAAGACTATGGAAGGTCTCTTATTGAGGTGTGTTGCTGGTCAGCAGACTCATGATTTGTTGCAGCAAGCGCATGATTGTCAGGGGCATTTTGCAGCTAGAACAACATGAGGTATTATTGGCCAACTCTTTATAAGGATACTAGAGGCTTTGTGACCAAATGTGAGAAGTGTCAAAGGCATAAGCAGTTAACATGCCATAATAATATGCCATTCCATCCCATTTTGAGCTTGGTCCGTTTCGTATGTGGGGATTGGATTACATTGGACCTAACAATCCTCCATCTTCCAAAGGTCATAAGTATATCTTGGCAGCCACACGCATGTTTAAGAAGTGGGTAGAAGCAATTTCAGCAAAGCATGCTACAGAAGTACCACAATAAACTTTCTTTATCACAATTTGATTTTTCAGTTTGATGTTCCAACTATTCTTTTGTTTGATCGGGGAACACATTTCATGGGAAAAGTAATAGCTCAGTTCAAAAGAGATTGGCGTTCAACATGTGCAAGCTTCTGCTTATTATCCACAAGGAAATGGGCAAGTTGAGTCTATTAACAAAATTCTAAAAGGCATCTTGGCTAAGACAGTGAAGGATAATCAAAGAAATTGGCATGAAGCCTTGACAGGTGCCTTATGGAGTTTCAGGTGTACTTACAAGTTGGCTATAGGATTTACACCATTTGAATTCGTTTATGGAGTGCAAGATGTAATGCCTATTCATTTGGACATTCCTTTGTGTTCATTTGTGGAGCTACGTTATTATGTACTAGGGAAACTACGGTTCGAGAAAATTCCACGAGGGAATTTTCGCCCCGCCACCCCTTGGCGGCCAGCGGCGAAAGCCGCGATGCCGCCGAAGTTCCTCGGCGGTCGCCGAGGGAATATTCGAATCTTCGAATAAGTGGTTTCCCCTTAAATAAAATGATATAAATTACGAACAAGGTAGCTATCCAGTTTTTGGCCATAGAAAGCCATATCTGCAGAAGAAAAATGCAAGATCATTTCGCATTCCATATCTGCAGAAGAAAAACGCAAGATCTTAAAACGTTTGCTTGTTATCGGCATAGGTATGACATAAAATAGCTGAAAACTTTAATCTAAGCCAGATTCAGAGTAATCTGAACATCTAGAAGCAATCTTGCGAGTCCCTTGGTCAAGAAGCTTCGCATTGTGATGATAAAACCTCGCAGTTGCTACTTCGCCAGAACAAAATAAAGATCAAGAACAAGAAAAAATCTTTGGAAGATCAAGAAACCTGCCTCAGCTTTTTCACAAGAAAAAATCTTTGGCTAAATGTAATGCCTAAATGTTGCCTCTTCCTTACATCTTCTTCTTCGCCGGAATAAAGTAAAAAGCAACAAACCTGCTTCAGCTATGGCTTCCGTAGCTCCCCTGCGATGTTTAAACCATCTCTTTGCTGGTCTGTAAGGCGTAACTGCTTTGGTTAACCCGGTGGCTTCAGCTTCGCATAGGGCCATACCTGGCTCCAGAAGGAACATGCAACAAGAAGAAACAACAGCCAATAAGCGGGCTCGGAAACGATCACAACAGTAGGAATGGCGCAATAGCTGGCTCGAGCAGGGGAACAAAGTCGGAATAAGCAATAATAGCTGGCTCCGAGGCAACATGCGGAATGAACAGGGGGCAAACAGGGGAAAATGGCGCCCGCCTCATAGCGGCGGAGAATATTGCGTGAAATAAAAAACGTGAAATTTGACAGTAATTTCGCCCTATCGCTTATTACGAAAATTTAGGAGAACTTCTAACTCCAAATCAAGTGCATAATATGATGGATGATTTGCTGCAATTGCAAGAGATGAGACAAGACGCAACAGACTCTAATATAAGGCATAAACAAAAAGTAAAGCTGATCAAAAATAAGTTACAGATTGTCAATCCATTGAAGGAAGGGTAATTGGTGTTGTGGAGGACCACTAAGAAGCATCTATCCAAATTTTCAAAGCCCATGAGAAGGCCCATTTCTGATTGATAAAGAGGTACCATGTGGGGCTTTCTACTTGATGACTCCAGAAGGGGAATTGAGGGAATTGTTGCCTAATCCCAGAACTGGCAAGGATCTCGGACCTTATTTTGAAAGAGACGTGCTATTCTAAGGGATTCATATTTGACATAGCTCCAATTACAGGGAATTGGTGGAGAATTTTTGGGTGATGGCAGGTCATTTTTCTGTAAAAACAGAGAGTGATAGCTCAATGATACATGATCTATCCTACGTCAATGGATGTATTTCAGTGATACGAATCCAAAAAGCCATGGTGCTTGTCAAAAAGAGCTCTAGAACTCAAGATATCAGCTTTCAAAGTTTGCCACAGTTACAGAGGCTATGTTTTCATCACAGTTGGACTAGTTTGCTTTGTACCAGTTATTTGGGGTTTTTTTAGCAGGTTATATTTCTTTTCTAAACATACATGTAAACGTGTCATTTGGGGACATGTCCCAAGGACCATACTAGTATATTTTATTGTGGGTTCTCCGCCACGGAGTGGCACATTTTTCCACTGTGGTCACCACTGTTGGGGTGGTATAGGAGACGGTATATATGGTCGTATATAGAAGGTATATATACATGTATGTACATACGTGCACGCTTGGAGGAGATATGCACGTATGCATTGTGCACTTGGGCTATTAGAGAGGAGAGCGTTATATGAGCAGGGAGAGAAAAAGAGGCAGTGTATGAGAGAGTATCTTGATCTAGCCATAGAGATTATGAGCCTTTATGTTGTGCATTGTATAAATCTGGTAAATTGAAGCTTGGATTACTGGGTTTTTCATCCTTCTTGCAAGGTTGGAGTTTAGGCTCTAACAATTACGTTGCACCAAATACATCTAAAGCCCATCCACTCACTATGAATATATACAACAATACAAGAATAATGTAGTTTTTGCTCAAGGATAGGTTCATCACAAACCCAAGTGCCCTCTTGCTTGCACATTAATTTGACACAATTTGAATTTTAAGGAGGCAGCATACATCCTTCTACTATTAGCTTATGGGCAGAGGTTAAGTTAACATCTTCAAAAGGACAATCCCACAATGCATCAGCATTTCTTTCGTTCGTTCCCTCCCTTCCTCTTTCCCCTCTCTTATTTTCGGATGTGCTATATTGGCCCCACATCTCATATTAGTTTTACTAGTAGAGATAAGCCTTGTTTGTAATGAAAGATGCTGGTGTAATATCAGAAATAGTAAATCTAGAATGGTTGTCTTGCATAGTACATGTGAAAAAAAAGAACAAAACAATTAGAATTTGCATTGATTATAGGGATTTAAACAAGGCAACTATCAAGGATTGTTATCCCTTACCCTTCTTAGAGGAAGTTTTGCATGCTGTTGCAGGTAAAGAAACGTATTCTAAAAAACAAAATATGTTGAGTGCCTATTTTCTTGCATATTTTGTCTTATTCAAATTTGAAACTTCTTGGCATAATTTTGGCCTTGTTTCTCAATTCTCTGCTTGATTGATCCCCTCCTTTGCTTGATACCATCCTGGCCTTGTAGAGGGCCGGTCTCTATTGCATTCCCCTTACTCTGATCTATCTATGGACATAAAATTCTTCACAATTTTGAAGCAGGATCAAAGAATTTCTTGTGGTTTCTTACAAGGCTCCTTCTCTGAACTTTGGTATCAATTTTTCTGCAAGCAGTTCTTCCCCGATCACTCGTTTCAATCTGAATACTCCTTTGTTCCGGATACTGAAGAATTTGCAAAAGAGATCATTGAGGCTTGGACTTTGGAATTTACAGGAAAAAGAAACATCACTCCTACTGCTCAATTTCAGGTGTTTTGCAACTGGACTGATCAAAAGATCTCGGTTAAAATTTATTCTGAATGATGAGCTTGAATTGTGTCTCAGATCTCTTTGGCTATGATTTGGTAAGTTAGCTTTAGTTTCAATTTAATCTTTTTTCCTACTTCCCATTGCTTTCTTTTCCAATTTCGTCCATCTTTTTCACCCTCCCCTGCTTACCTTTTTTACCTTTACCTTTTTCTTGCATTAATGCCAAAAATTCTTCAAAAATCCAAAAAATTCAAATTGCTCAATTGCCTTCCATCCCGCCTAACCTAAATTCACAATATTTGGCTCTGCTCCATAACTTCATGCTCCTTCCTGCTGATCAAAGATTCGGCCTCCTATCACAGTTAAGTTCGTTCAACTCTGATCCTTCCAAAGTTTTAAAATTTGGGGATTTCTCTGACTTGATGTGTCCTGCTAAAGAAATGCATCACTTTTGCACTTCTCCTCCTCGATGGGACAACTTATCCAATGATCTACCTTTGGATGCCAATGGAGCTCCTCTGCAATTGGTCCCCAGATCTTTTGAGCCACTCATCTCTGATCAATCTCTTGCTGAGGACTTTGCCTACCAGCAATCAAGATCACCAGTCAATGCCCAACTATTCAGAGGTATTCACTTAATTTCCCCTCTGATTTCTTCTAGAATTGACTGTTTATCAAAATGTGCTGTCATTATAAAGGTTGACTCTGTTGGTCTTAAAATTGAGAAACTTTGGGACCATCTGCTTAGGATACATAAAGGGATTACCATTAACTCATTATACTGGCTGAATTATCTCTATCTCTTGGCAGAATATGGATGTGAAAGAACCTCCAATTTTTTACTAAAACTTGGCAGATCTACCTGTGATACATATCAGATTTCCTTTCTCAAATGGTATCCCACTTTGCCTTTGAACGAGTTTAAGAAATACCAAGTTGCTTCTGTCACCATGAGTGATCTCAACCCGATATACTGGAATGATGACTGCTTCTCAAAAAATTTTAACTCCATTGGCTCATACCTATCACGGCACTCTGGCAAACATTCTTATGAATGCTAATCCAAACAAGGCTCCAAACAATACCATGGTTACTGGAGAAATTGGCACTCATACTTCTGGTATAGAAATCTCAGATGCTGGTGATATCTCTGATGCATCTACCAGCACAGACAATGAAGTTCCATTAATTATGGAAAAAAGTATTGATCATAGAGCAGATAAGCAGTGCAACTATCCTAAAAGTCTAGTTCTTCAAGAAATATCTGGAAAAGATACTACAGGTGTTATTAATCATTCTGATCAAGATGATCATGATATTCCTTGTCACAACCTTCAGTGTCCTTGCTGACCTAAAGGATGATTGCACTGAAGGTTATATGAAGTCAAATGTGGACACAAACGGTATTGTCAATACTTCTGCCCCGTCCCTCACTCATATTATTTCTAATTCCAATTCTCCTGTCAATTCATCCCTTGCTCAGCCCTCTCAAACCAATCTCATGGACCTTTCACCTCATTCTTTAATTGAACTTCATTCCCCTCCATCAAATAATCATCACGAGATTATTTCCCCTTACACTGAATTCCTGATAAAAGAATTGTCAGTCATGCCATCAGCTGGTGTTGAGCTATTTCACTCAAAAGGAAGCTCTGAAATGCAAAATCTACAACAGTGTGTGGATAAAGAGTTCACAAATACATCAGGGGTCTTATGTGACAGAAATATAGACTAGGATTTACAAAGGAAATTCCTGAATTCTACAGGTTCTTAAGGAAATCGAGGCTCAAGATTCTACTATTCAGCAACTCAACTCCCAACTTGAAGATCAAACCAGGCAAGATCCTTCCATTCTGGTCATTGCTGCTCGTAATTTAAATAATATTGTTAATTCAAATGACAGCAACCCTGTCTTTAATGATATTGACAAGAATATTAATTATGATAAATCTATCTCGCTTCCTTGTGAGAATTTAGCTTCTTCTGACCAAGATACCTGCTGTAATTCTAAATTTTGGTCTTGTTCCCATGGCTCAAACTCTGACACAGATGTTGATCTTGATAAGGAAAATAACAAACCTCCTCAAAACTTATCTACCTCTGATGTTTGGGATGATGATTCCTTCCTTATCAACAACCCTTCCATAGATTATGAGAGCAATCATACCTCCAATGGTCTGATTAGACTGAACAACAAGAAATACAAGAATAAATCCAAAAAGTCCAAAAGGCCTACTGCTATCTCGGGTACTCCAGCTGCCAACACAAGAAACAGCTCAAAGAGAGTTACTAGGAGCCACAATCTTTGAGTTGGTCTCCCTTTCCAATCCTCCTCTTCTTCACAATGAAGATTCTCATCTGAAACCTTAGGGAATCTCACTTTTAAGGTGGGGAGAATGTGACGTTCCACATATTTATACGCCTTTTTAAGTATAAATACGTGACACGTCACTATGAATAATTAATGGCACATTAATTATTTATAAGCTAAGGTTAGCTATGTTAATAATTAAATTATAAAGGTGGAAACCTAACCTTAAACCCTAATTCGAATTTAAGGCTTAATCTAATATTAAAGGGCCTAAAACACCAAATTAGTTAATATTAGCCAACCCGAGCTGCCACCGCCCAAATCGATTGGGCAAGGTAGGGTTTTCCATTTTGGACACCCAAATTGGGGCTTTTGTGCCCCAATTCGAATTGGGAACAATTGGAGATGGGGAGGAGGAGCAGCAGCCGGGCACCCTTCGCCAAATCGAGATGGAGCCATCCCAAGCCCGATTCGACTCGGTTAGTGCAGAGCTTAATGTGTTATCGTAGGGTAGCGCCACTTGTTGGGCACTTGTTGTGTGTATTTCTTCTGTTTCTCGTGTTCTCTATGCTTTTGTAGGAACTAACCCTTGATTGCAAAGGTGAGTTCTCCTTATCTCGGATCGATTCAGTACTTGCTCTTAAATGAAGGATTGATAGTTCTTTGCATAGTATTACTCTTGAAATGGGGAATTACGGGGGTAGAGACCTCCTGAGCCCATGTATTGTAGTATGCTCCTAGATAGAGCCCAGATATCCCATTAGATGTGGCTTTGTGTACAAGAGACCACGGGTCATAGATGCTATGGATTGGCTTAGCACCAAAGAAGGGAGGCAGTGGTGAAGTGGGGGGTGGGGTCTTGCACGAACATAAAAGGCTCCTGAGACTCCTACAGTGGGCTAGGCCCGATGGCCTGGGTCCCGTGAGGGCGGGTATGGGTCCGACACTGGTGTAGAGGTGTGACCCGATGGGGCACCTTGCACTTTGAGTAGATTTAGGGTGAGTAAAAACGGATGCGGATCGGGGGATTGCTGGATGCGCACGATTCTCTAGCTCACCCATGGAACCACTGTGATCCCGAAGGGGACACTTCCCCGACACACGCCTCGTCGGGACCGGGCGTCATGAACCCCGGGAGTAGGCTCAGTGGGGGTGATACCTCGAGCAAGCGTCTTCGGGAAGGCTATAAGCGAAGCCATAGCGTGAATCGACCCATCCGCAAAGTGTGCAATGCACAGGAGGGGCGGATGGAGTGGACAACCCTAGCCGATGTTCTATGCCCCAACGCCATGTCAAAAGATTCTGCATCGCTGATCTCTTGAGACCTAGCCGTCGGTCGATCCTCACTTTGGACCGAGGCGGGGGTAGAACCATGGGTTTGGGGTGTTTTCCTTAGGATTAGATGCATATTCTTTGCCGTGGTATTTGGATGGATGTCCCACCCCTCGTGGTGGTTATTTATATATATATTTGTGCTTTGTGTGCTAACTGCGTATTCACTTCGAGCGACGTAGGAGCCCCATTGAAGGCGTGGGCGAATGACCCCTCGTGTGTCCTTCACTCGGGCATCTCTCCATCGATGGCAGGGATAGACGGAGGGCCCTGCTCATGGCGAGATGGTCGCCATGGGAGGGGAAAGTCCCCGTATGTATACGGCCGGGGGTCGTATATGTTCAGGGAGCGTCACATATACTTTCTTGCTTCTTACTTCTCCAAGATATACATGCTCCTCCAAGTATCAGTGCATATCAACTTCCAGATGTCAACCAACTCTCACAAGTCTTCTTGCCGTGCAAAACGAGTTTTGGCTTAACAAGAAAAAACGTTCGCAAAAGCAAACCAATCAATGCATGGTGGGATGCGGATCTGGAAGGCAAGAGAGGCATTGCCATGAGGGATGTGTTCAGAAACCAAAGTGGTACAGATCGCATTTTGAAAGGCAGAAAAAAGAGAGCTTATTTTAAGACAAGACAGTTGAATCTAGAAGCACAAATTAAGGAAAACCCACGATCTTTTTGGAAAGCTCTACAGGGAAACGCAGATACACCTGTCCTGGACCAGCACGACCTGATGGGTTTGGTTAGGTCAATATACAATATAGACGGGATCGAGAACATGCAATTCTCAGCGCCAGACATAGATCTCTTCTCTGTATCAGAAGTGTATGAGACATTATCAAGCATGAAAAATGGCAAAGCACATGATGTGCAAGGCATTTGCATAGAGCTGTTCAAATGGGGGGGCATTCATACTCTCACAAAACTTACCAGTGTGCTAAATCAAAGCATTAGAGAAGGGCTGCCAGAAGAGTGGACAGTAAATCGAGTGCATCCAATATACAAGGGAGGAGAGAAAAATCAAGTCCAGAATTACCGCACAATTTTAATCGGCAGCACATACACAAAACTGTTAGGAGCATTGCTGGAGAGAAAACTTAGTACTTGGGCAGAAGATCATGACAAACGAGCTCCATCACAAGCTGGCTTTAGGAGAGAACATAATACTTTAGGATCACGCCAGCCACGCCGTGTTCTTATTGAACGAAAGCTAAAGCAATGAAAGCGGGGCCCTATATATGTGGCTTTCGTGGATTTCAACGAAAAGCGTTTGACACCTGGCCCCAAGAAAGGAATTGGGAGAAAGAATGGTGCAGCTAGGAGTCCCGGATGAACTCAAAGGGCGATCTCTCGGCTTTACTCGAGGTGTTGGTAACACTATCCCAAGATACATCCCCGATAAAAGAACAATATAGGTGTTAGATCAAGGCTGCCGCTATCTCCAACATTATTTGGTTTATTCATTGATGAACTTGATGAGTGGATGCGGGGGAATTCATCATCAAAAGTACCGGACTTGGACAATATGTGGTCCAACTCTTGCTTTTCTTGAGGGGTGATGTGGTTCTGGCGGCTGAAAAAGAGACATGTCCTTCAAGCACACCCAGGAGGAGGCTAGAGCAGAGTTTTGTATGGCAAAGGAAAATGAAAGTCAATGTGAAGAAAACCAAAATTATGCAATTTGGAACACGAGATCGGCTAGATTTCACATACAAAAGGAGAAAATATAGAAAGCTGTGGAGTGTTTCAAGTATTTGGGCATAGATTTTTCTTTGCAAAATACACATGGAAAGAGTGTATTTGGAGAAGGGTGTGGTGGAAAATCTGCTTTATATGCCATGCTTTGAATGTGTTAAGCTTTTTCTCTACGGGATTGGGATCTCGGAAAAATGCTTTTTCAAGGTTTTGGTACTGAGACGGTAGTCCTTTATGGGTCTGTCGGGACCGAGAATATCTCGCAGAAATTATGGGGGCAGATCAGATCAACGTTGGAAGCTATTTATCTGTGGCGGAGAATTAGGCATTAAACATACTATTCCATATGCAATCATTTCGCGTAGACCGGCATGTTCCCTCTTGAGCTGGAAGCTTTGTATCGAACAATCAATTTCGTTAACGTAATTGAAGAACAACGAAAAAGTAGACTCTCCTTTTCAAGCACTACAAAGCTCAAAAAGAGCGGGGATGGTTTCGGATATGCGGGAATGGGCCAGCAAATGGGGGTCACACGAATTAAAGCGGGCGAATGGAAAAGAGGAAACACGAGTTTTGCTTGAAGGGCTGACCATAAACAAACTTTGGGCCACACCGGTATACAGGATGTCGCATTACAAAAATCGTTGAACTATATGGACGGACTATATGGGAGCGGGCATACCTATCCGCTTACATGCCCGGAAGAACCGGACAAGTGATCTCGAATAAGGGTGACTCACACAAATTAGAAATCGAAGTGGGCGGATGGCTCAAAATACCCATCGAGAATCGGTACGCAAGTTGTGTGACTTGGCATGTGTAGAAGATGAAAATCATGTTTTCACTGTGTGCTCAGCTTATGCAGATATCAGAGAAAGGTACAACATTCATGTTGGAAGATTCAGTTCCCTCTTTACATTAGATTTAGAAGAAACTGGATGTTATATTAAAACAATAGATGAACATCGTTCATTCCTATTGAGAACTTTGTGAAAATAAGGTCTGTTTTCAGGCTCTTTGGCCTTCAAGGCCCCACAGGGCAATGATATAATAATAATAAAATATCCTGAGGTTGATTTGCGTGTATCTACATCTCCAGCCCAATCAGCATCAGAGTATGCCACTAAGTTCAGATTATTGTTACAATAAGTAATGCCATAATTCTGAGTTCCTTTCAGAAATCTCAGAATCCTTTTGGCTGCCTGCCAATGTTGTCTCCCTGGATTATTTAGAAACCTGCTGAGCATATTTACCCCAAATGAGATATCCGGCCTTGTGCAATTAGACACGATATAACAAACATCCTATTAGTTCTCTGTAAAGGCGCGTTTGCCATTTGTTTTATTTCCGCATACATTTGAAGGACATAGATCGAGGCCGAGTTTAAATCCTTGGACCAGAGGTGTATTCGCTGCATTGCATAAGGTCATGCCAAATCTTCTTATCATTCCTTCTATGTTTCCTTTTTGAGTCAAGACAAGTCTTCCCTTTTCTCTGTCTCTAGCTACCTCTATTCCCAAGAACTTTTGCAACATTCCCAAATCTGTCATTTCAAATCTGTCTTTCAAAGCTGTTTTGCATTTATTCAAGCATTCCATCTTTGCTTTTGAGACCATAATGCTCATTCATCATTACAAGGCTATAATGCAAAAATTATCCTCATAGCTGTATTTGTACAAATTCCTTCATTTTTCGGTTTGCATATCCATGCTCCTTTAAAAAATTGTCTATGCACAAGTACCAGCGCGCCTAGGTGTTTATCTCGACCTATATCTGATTCGATCTAACTTCCAGACCTTGTCCCCTTCTATTTCAAACCCTTTAACTTGCTGCATAAATATTTCCTCCTCTAGTTTTGCATTGGGGAAAAGCGGTTTCACATCCATGTGATGTATTTCTAGATTAAAAGCATTTGCATATGCCAACAGGGTTCGTATGCTTGTCAATTTAACCAGAGGCGAAAAGGTATCTTCAAAATCAATGCCTCTTTTCTGAGTGAAGCCTTGAGCCACTAATCTGGCCTTGTACTTCTTCTGGCCATCATTTCCTTCTTTAAGTTTAAATATCCACTTGCTTCCTACAATGTTTTTTCCATTTGGCTTGTCTACTATCTTATAAGTGTTCGTCCTTTTAAATGAACTGATTTCTTCCATCATGGCCCTTTTCCATTGCTCGGCATCTTTAGACTCTAAAGCATCCTCATATGATTGTGGCACATCCGGTTCTACAATAGCAAGCACAGCAAGAATGTCCTTCTCTTCTAATCTTTTACTTCTTCCACCTTCATGTCTCCCAAACCTAGTTGTGTCAAAGCTTATTCCTCTCTTTAATGTTTCCAATTCTGTTTTTCCTTTTGGTTTTATTTCTCTTACTTTATTTTTTTGTTTTCAACCTCGTGACTTGCTCTAATTGAGTGTGGCCTTGTTCCATGGTTCCCATTGTTTCTTCTTCCATGTCCTTTGTACTCTTCAATGTACTGATCTACCTGAGCATTCTTTTCTTTTGTTTCCTCTTCTACTTCTTCTCTTTTCTCTTCATTTTTCAGTTTTATGCTTTCCAATTACTACATCCTCGTTTCTTGAGCGACACATTTTAAATCAAAGCTCACATCCCTACAAATGATTATTCTTTTATTCTCATGATCATATAGCTGATAGGCTTTAGAGATTTCATCATACCCAACCAAGAAACTCATTATTGCCTTGTCATCCAACTTTTTTCTTAATTCTTCTGGAATATGTGCAAATGCAACACATCCATAGGCTCTGAATTTTTCAAAGCTCACTTCTCTATTTGTCCATATTTCCTCTGCCATGCCAGAGGTATTCTGTTTTGTATATGCACAGCTGTGAGTACTGCTTCTTCCCATAGATAGTTTGGAAGTCCAGTGTGCTTCAACATAGCCCTAACTGCGTCCAGGATAGTTCTGTTCTTACGTTCTGCAACACCATTTTGCTGAGGAGAGTACCTACATGTCAACTGCCTTTTGATTCCCTTTTCTGAGCAATACCTTTTAAATTCACGAGACAAATATTCTCCACTACGATCTGATCTAATGCACTTTATTTTCCTATTAGTTTCTCTTTCCACTTCTGCCTCAAACCTTTTAAAAGCATCAAATGCTTGATCCTTACTTTTCAGTGTATAACATTTCGTTCGTCTAGAATAATCATCAACAAACGTTATAAAGTACCTTTTACCATGCGTTCAAAGGTCCACAAAGGTCTGAATGTATCAGGTCCAGAATTCCTTTTGCTCTCTTCTTTGATTTCTGGAAAGGTAGACGAGTGTGCTTACCAAGTTTGCAGCCCAAACATGTAAATTGTTCAATGTTATCATCTGAAGCTATTATTCCCCTTTTGATCATGAATTTAACATTATTCTGATGAGTATGTCCCAGCCTTTCATGCCACAGTCGTGCAGATGGTAATGCCACAACATTAATACTTTCCGAAACATTCTTATTTGAAAAGCCAAACAAATTTCCCACTCGTTTTGCCAGAAACTTGATTTCATTATTATAAAACACTTTACAATATTTCTTCTCAAAGCACACCTTATATCCCAAATCAACTAACTGACTTATGGATATCAAGTTTCTTATAATTGAAGGTACACATAAGACATTTTCTAGATTCACTACATTTCCGTCTAGATCATAGAGCTCCAGCCAGCCAGCTTCTTCCACCTTCTGAAGTACCCCATTCCCCATCTGTACATGATGTGAGGTCTTCATTTTTCTATTTCTGAGTTTATCTGCTGACTTGACTATGCTTCTCTCAGCTCCACTATCTAGCACATATAATTCAGTATTAGATTCATTTTCCAAAGCACTCAAAGCATTATCAATGGTTACCTCAGCCTCTGTGTCAGATTCTCCATTATCAGCATCTTTTGCCACATTTACGGATGCAAATTCCCTGTTGCCAGTTCCTCTACCTCTCCCTTTTGCGGTTCTTGTGCCTCTCCCACTAGCAAAGTTTACGCCCCTTCCTCTTCCCATATCCTTTGATGGAGCAGTTTTGCAAAGTGTCCATACCCTTCACAATTAAAGCATCTCGACTCTCTACCTTCTCTACTTCTAGGACAATTTGCCTTCAAGTGACCAAACATTTTGCAACTAAAGCGAGGGTCCTATCTTGTTTGAATTGCCTTTAGTTTTCCCTGCTAGAAGTACCTCGGTATGTTAGATCTTCATCTTCTTCCTTTGCTAACCTTCTTTGTTCTATTTATGTTACGTCCGATTTCTTGACCTTCTCCTATTTCTTCCAACAGATCCTAACTAGAGTACTTAGTTGACCAAAACTTGAAAAGCTCTAGCTAGGTTGAGCACACGGAATTCTCGGCGTAATAGGCACTTTGGTCGCTTCCAAATCTTCAATAATATTATCAAATTCGGAAAAACTGAGTAAGATTATCACCTTCTTTATATTTGAGTCTCCTTAATTCCTGTCAAGCATCTCAATCCGAGAGGTATTTTTTGACTTCATAAGTTTTGACAAGATATTCCCACATTTTTGGGCGATTTATCTTTTGTTGATTTTATGCAAGATGCTAGAGCTTAGCTTGCTTGCAATAATGACTTTAGCCTCCTGCACCTTTCCCTTCACATTACTCCTTTCACTTACCCCAAGACCACTAGAAGTTCCTTCACCATGGCGTGAATTCGTTGAGCTGTGTTCACCTTCAGCTTCCATGTCTCCCGACATAATAATCCTTCAGCACAAGAACATCTGTCATTCGCTTTCGGGCGAAAGCACCCTTCACCTTCAAACAGATTAATTCCACTCAATAGACTTGCTCCAAGTCTTGTTGCCATATCTAACCTGCTCTGATACCAATGATAATTTTGTTCAAATCTCAAATGCACAACAACAACACAATCAAGTTGTCTTGTTAATTTAACATAAATACTTCATCTTACATAGACCATTGAATCTTTATAATGAAAAACCATTTTACAGCAATTCAAATACTTCTATCTCAATGGTCATTTCGATTACATTCACAACTTACAGATCGGTTTCCCCTAGAGCCGATTCACCTCAGATTGGTTCCCCCTGTGGCCGATTCACCTCCTGTGTCCGCACTACTTCATTCTGATCTCATGGTTCTTCTTATCGGCCTGCTTCCCAGTCGGTTCGGCATCAACTTCGCTTCCTTCTATCCACGTTAATTCTTTGTCACCATTTCATTTGGCCGAGTTCTAATTTTCATGAACCAATAACTAACTTCCAACACTTAATCTATTCAATAGTCTTGATATCCAATGGTTTCGATCTCCTTCATATAATAAGGTCTCAATATCCAATGGTTTCGATCTCCTTCTAACCTAATTCACAAACTTCAAATTGAAGACATTGATTCATGATATTAACTTTCATCCTTAACCCTTAATAGGTGCTTTCCATGTTTTCTATTTATTTTTTCAGGTATTCTGCCATCTCGCGGGTTCATTCACTCTTGCGTCTGACATCGCCCCACTTCATTTGATTCTCCCGGCAACCATCAAGGTTGTTGGCGACCATTTCTCATTAGGGTTTTCCTCGAAAACCCGAAAGGGCGGGGTTTTTCATCCCGACGAGAAGTTGTCGCCAATACCCTTATTTGCTGCATGTGCATACTTTATTCCTTCTTTTCTTATGGGGTAGCTCGACGTTGTTCCTATGGTCAGCTCCCCAATTGCTGTGATGAATGACTATCTATGCCAGTATTTGTATTCTTTGCAAGTTCCTTACTAGATTGATAGAGCATAAGAGAAAATTTGTGAATAGAGAATTACCTCACCCCCAAACGTTTCAAATTCAAAATACAAAGAAAAACCCTTAATGCTAGGTCAGCACATTTGATACATTTGATATCACTATCAAGATACATATTTAATTTTGTTCAACAAAAGCATACCTAAACCAAGGGCTTTCTAGCCTTACTATTATGCCAGAAAAATGTCTTGTTAATAATTCCACAGCCTTATCTGCAAATATTTGTTCACCAAAAGGTCTTTTCAGCAGTGTGTCACAAGAATAAGCTCTAAGTTCGTTCAGATTTAATGATTGGGGTTGCTGAAAGAATTGACATAAGAACAAGTAATTTTTCATAATTCCAGATAATTTCACAAACACAAACGAACAAGTAGCAAGTGAGATTTCCACAATTGACAATAGCCATTTTCCTAATATGCTTAAAAACACATTTTATCGTCATAGTTATACTTAGCAATGCTTCAATCAAATTTACAACAAATAATAGCATGCCAAACACCCTCCAATGTAGAGGTCTGTGATAATTTATCATAACAGGAATCCACTTAAGCAGCACCTTAAACAACTAAATGAACCTTGATCTTGTTTTAAGACACTTGAGTTAGACACTCCAGCGTAACTGGTAGTATAAATAGAGAGGTGAAGTATTAACTGGTCTGAGATGACTCGACCTTCTCCTTAGTCCCCTGCGATACTTCAGTTGCCATTTTTGAGACTTTACTAAATGCCCCAGTCACCCAGGCTGTTCCTGTAAAAACAAATTTATTCTTCATAAGAGCCGAACTGGCATTAGTAATTTTTTCTTCAGCAGTGGCTATGGCCAATTTGGTCCTTTCTGAGACATGGAACCTTTCATCCACTGCTTTCACCCCCTGATTTACTGTAGCAGCCCCTGCACTTATTTTCTCACTAATGCCTATCTTTTTGTCTAACAAATTGATTGTTGAGGTGGCATTAGCTGTCAACTGATGTTTCTCATCAAATGTTTTGGCCTTATTCATTGTATCTTTGCCTAGAATATAGCCTTTCGATAACATACTGCTCATAATATCTTGGGCTCTGTTCCCACCCCCCTACATAGCATTACAACAGTTAACGATGATGTCATCTAGAATTTTAAGTGAGAGAACCACTCACCACATACTGCTGAGATGACTGGACCTGTGGCTGATCGCCTGCAATTGTGTCTTCTTCAACCTCAATATTTACAGCTCGATCTACTATGGTTGCCCCCTGCATAGCTCCATACCTAGAATAAATCCCTGAACCATATACAGAAACAATAAAATAACAATCTTTTTTTTGGCTTACAGATAGCAGAAGTGCTGTATCCAATGCATCGCTGTCCTTGAAAGTGACATATGCAATCTGAGAGTCCTCACCTTCTCTGTTTGGGAATTAGAATTAAGAGGCATGCAAAATATGCACTCCACAACTAAAGTTCTGTCAGAACATATACCAACAAACCTCTGAAGCACGATGCTTTCGATTTCCCCAGAAAAAGAAAAGAAATTGAGGATGTCAACCTTGGCTGCACGCAGTGATAAATTGCTCACGCGCACCGTTTTGCTCTACAATGCAAAAGTCAAAATTTGAGAATTTTTAGGTCAATCATTAGCGCAAACAAGCCATCGCCCTGATCTATTTCTAAGTCCACGGGATCATGTGCAGAATTACATGAATATTGAGCTTACCGGCATGTTGAAACGGGCGGAACGGATCTGCAATTCAATCAGCCCTCTTCTTTTTCGCTAAGTTAGGGCGTGTAGAATGAATTTCCTGGGTTTTGCTACCATCGTGGCCATTGGTGAGGTATATGCCAAAAATCCCTGTCATCATTGATAATAGATTCCACGTCTACCAATAGTCATATGAGCAATAATCTTAAATTGTTAGATTAGACAAGAGCCATCTTTTTCCCCGTTTCGAAATGAACTGTGGCGGGGGCCTTGGCATATGATGCCATAAGAGCCATCTACATTCAAAATGAACTGTTTATGTTTGCAAAGTACCAAGGTCGTTTCCCAGACCACAGCGAAGCATAACATTTTGAAGGTCATAAGAAGAAGAAAGACAACATTTTTAACTATATCATGGAGCAAATTTCGGGTAGGCTTGCCTCGCCGAATACTAACAAGCACATCTCGCAAGGGATCAAGCCATGGAACAGTTCTGAAAAAGCAAAATCTTTGGGGCAATGGGTGGGGGTTGCTTATTATGTGCTCATCTTTTAAACACCTCCATATTTTGATAAGTGGGCCTTTGTCATTATCGGAGTTAATGGATCTGAGGGCTCACATATGCCCTCGGATAACCACTTGATGGACAGGAAATACTTCATGACGTATGTATATTTGTACAGTTTGTCAGCAGTCTTATTGTTGCCACGGGTTTTTCCCTCGAAAACCTTTTCGGCGGGGGTTTTTAACCCGCAAGGCGACAATATGCACATAACGCGCTCTTGTATTGGGTCCCACAGATCGATTGGCCTCTGTGAACAATAAAAATCACTCAATTTCAATTCAATTATCGGGCCATCCCATGATATAAATTTATGGCCATTATTTCTTGTGGCACTAATGTCTACATTGACATTGACTTTCTTCAGATTTTGCCTTCTTACAAGCGTTGTGACAACAAGGTGGTGGATGAGATACATTGTAAGATGGTTGATACATGAAGTTGCGTCATACGACGGAAGCTAGACCCACTTCTTCAGTGACAGATGGTGGAGTATGTCAAAAAATATCCGCTTATCAATTTTATAACTGCTTACATAAGTGGAAAAGTCTTCTCGAATATTGTGGAGACCAAAAGTGACAAAGTCACAACAGAATGAATATTCTAGGAACAAAGGCAATAATCTAAAAAAAAAAAGGAATCTTAAACTTTTCGGTCTCACCCCGCTCTGGGTTTTTGTAAACTTTCTCAACTAATTATTTGGAAACCTTGTAAGAAAATATTATGAACCAGTTCTTGTTATATGATGTGAAAATCTAACAATGATTCAATACAAAACTTAAATTTTTTCAGTATGAGTTTCATTTTCAGTATGAGTTCCAAACATCAGAATCTGACCCACTTTAATTAAATGGAGCTTATTTTAGGTTGTATGCCTCAAATTGCAAATTAGCACGGTCAATGTTAGAGACAGCTTTTTCGGGATTGATTCTCGGCATATAATGTTATAAGAGCCATCTAAAGTCCCAATTCCAAAATGAACTATTGGGAAGACGCGGGCGTCGAGGAGGGAAAGGGGGAAGTTATGTATGGTTTTTTTTTTTTTGAAGAACTGTGTCATCAATATATTAAAAGAATGGCAATGTTACAAAGCAAGTGAGGAGGAAGGAGAACTGCCCCAAAGAGACAGCGATACCTCGACACTCCACAACAAACTCACAGAAAAACTGCAACTCTACTGCTGTACAAACCGACGATCACCATCTACAACACCATGTCTAGCCTCAATTTCAAAAGTATGAAATGAACTGTTTATGTTTGTAAAGTACCGAGGTCGTTTTCCAGTTGTGTCAAAGCACAACATTTTGAAGGTCATAAGAAAAAGAAAAAGAACATTTTTAACTATGTCCCGCATATGCCATCATGCACTGCGTGTGCGCATGACTAGAGGTCATGTAGGGATAAGCATGGAAATGTGCGATGATAGCGGATCGAGTAATTTGGTTCATGGAATAAATGACGTAAATAACATAATGTTATCTAAATTTCGTTTATGGAACCCACGAGAACATAAGATTGCTAATAACTTGGAGATTATTTGTAAATGCTCGGGTTTCTTGGGGCGAGCACGGTCGAATTAATTTTGCCGCGCAAAGAGTTAGCTTAGATTCCCCTGGGTTTAGCCAGTGATAGATGATGATGGCGTATGTGCTGGTAAACTTACACGGTTGGATAATTAGGACTGCTGCATAAGATTCATTTAGATATGGATCTTGGAAGGACCAATGGCGGGATTAATCTCATTTGGCCTGGTCTAGCTGATGGTAGATGATGATGCCATACAGGAAGGGGTTGCTGGGAAACTTACACGGTTGAGTAATTATGGTGGACCAATAATGACAAAAGCCCACTTAAACTATCAAAATAAGGAGGTATTTAAAAGGTAGACTCGTACGAAGCAAACCCCTTTAATGCAAGAACCCTAAACATATAATCGTGCAGATCCATTACCCCAAAAATCTTGCTCTTCCGGGGTTGTTCCAAGGCCCGATGTCTTCTGAGATGTGCTTAATCTTCGGCAAGGCAAGCAAAGACATGGCGGCCAAACCTACAAACCTCTTAATATGCTGACATAAAGTTATGGCCATGATTTTTTATGATATTAATGTCTACATCGACATCGGTTTTCTTCAGATTTTGCCTTCTTACGAACATGCTAACAACAAGATGATGGATGAGATACATTGTAAGATGGTTGATACATGAATTTTTGTCATATGGTAGAAGCTAGGTCCGCTTCTTCAGTGACAAATGGGTGGAGTAATGTTAACAAATATCAGCTTAGCAATTTCATGATTGCTTATGTAGGTGGAGAAGTCGTTGAAAATTGTGGAGACCAAAAGTGACCAGGTCAGAATGGTTATGGGTGCAAAATCGGTACTGGGTAGCAGAAATCACCGTCCGGACGCCGCTTACAAGTGCTTAAAATCGGTGTGTTTTAAACACGACGTGCGTGATTGAAGTATTGACATGTAGGGTGCGCGCCCGTCAAATGACAGGCTGAGAGAATCATGAACATGTTTGGTGCCGGAAACATGAATGCCTGTAGCCCGCCATATTCCTGGATGGCGGGCTAACCCATCTTGAATTCAAGCAAAATGGAGGGACTAATTGTTTCCAAGAATTGCCTGAACCGAAATTCAACAATTTGCCCTCAACAATTCAGCAATACACGAAATCGGGGATAGATGAAACCCAATTCCTCTCCCGTTCAATTCTGAGCCATTGATGCAAGCAAGGAAGAGAGATCGAGGCAAGAGATTATATGCAAAGAAGGTAGCAATGAAGAAGAATTCCCCTTCTAAAGATTCGCCTTCAAAGACTAATAAGAAATTGAGGACCGAAGTGACCATGAGAATAAGAGAAATTTCAGGAGAAATTTATGAAGTATTCAACCAAATCAAGACAAATGTTGATGACAATGACAAAGGCCGCGATCCTTGACGGCCTTCTTTGAGGCAAAGGGATTTACCAATTGCTTCTATAAAGAAATCTAAGCGAGTGTTACTATGGTCGAGCAAATGGTGAAGAATTTGAAGGAAACAATGCAAGAACATAAGTTTGAGAGGAATTATGACATGCTTTGCAAGGAAGTCCACCCCGATAATGGCAGCCAGCAGGTACAAATGGTGTCAAGCCATTGAATCAAGCGTAAGGGCCGATTGTTTCAAAGATCCCTTAAAAAACAATTTCAAATGCTTTTCAAAGAAGGGGTGCAAGCTAACAAAGGGGAAGGACCTTGGTCAATGTTTGAGGAGGAAGCGGATGGATAGCATGTTAGATCACAATAGAGAAGCTGTTATCAAGTTCGACAGAAAATACAAGAGTTTCTCCATACAAGAAAGACGGAGGAAGTATGTATCGTAGACAGAATAAAGATGGAACATCCAATTCACCTTCTTGAAGTCAGCCAAGTAAGTATTCATCCTATATTGTAGTGTTCATTATATGTAGCATTTATTTGGCATTCACACGATCAAGTAGGTTGCAATTCTACCTCAAAGTTTAGAGATGAGAATCCTCATATCAAAATTGCATTGGGCAGACTTTTGAGAGGTTGAAACCTAGTTTTGTAAGGAGGATGCGCGGAGAGGCATACATGCTGCTGCATTTACCACTTGAAATTTGAATACATCATGCAAGGATTGAACAGTCGAGAAAATCGGGTGGAGTTCATGACAATTGCAATCGCCATCTGGAGATTTTTGTGGCCCCGCCCGTAATGTGCAGCCAAGGAGCATACAATCAAGTGTACCCGTTGATTTATGGAGACAAGTGGTCCGCAGCAAAGGTGATGATGAGGAGTGGTTTGATCATAACCGCTGATGTTGGCGTGTAAAAAATGTGGGTTGGATAGAATTAGAAAATGTCCACGTGAAATGGATGGCATCTGGTTCAAGACTAGTTAATTGGAAGACATTTGAAAAGCAACCTCGTGGACGTGGATAGAATTGGGGATCCAAGAAAGGCTTTGAGGTACAAAACCTTGAGATTAGTACGTATGACGTAAGTCCCAAAGAATTTCAAGAGGAAGTGAAGAAGGTAATATCGATTTTGTTCCACACAATTACATAGCACATTGGTGCCAATCAGTTTAAACAAAGGTGTGTCATCATTTTAAGATACAATTGTATCATTATTGACTTTGCAGAAAAATTACAAACATCAAGATCCGTAACGAGCCCCCGGCCAATGACCGCATACGCACAAGTTTCTATACTTGTTCACATAACATATAGGCATGACAAAAGTGTCGATATTCACGTTCTCGCGCATGTAAGAAGACCGGCCCAAAGAAGAGAAAAAGAACGTAAGGTTGGAGCAGATCGTGAATAGACTCAACAACGGTAGGGAAGATCATAAAAGAGACTCACTTTTACATTTCGATGATAAAGTGCATGACTCATTATTTGTGGAACATCGCCTACGTAAGCATGTTGCATGGCTTAAGGAACGAGGAAATAGAGTATGAGAAGCATTGGTTTTGGAGTGATGGTCGCTCATCACAATTCAAGTCGGGGAAAACTTTTTTTTTTCTTAGGCGTGTACTTCACAATCAATGACAAGGAAATAGTGTGGAACTACTTTGCCACCGCTCATGATAAAGGTGAACATGATGGTGTGTGTCTATTATCAAAAGGTCGCTAAGTAAGGAACAACTCAAACCCAATGGTGTGCAACCGAGGCATGCTAAAGATATTGTAAAATTTCGCGGTACATATTTCAGCCATCTACCAATCGATGAAACGGATGAGATCAAAAGATATTTTTGGGAAATTGAACCCGCCGTTGTGGCAAACATGGAAGAATATGAAATTGAAACACTCAAAGGCACAAAGAAGATTCATCAGATCGGAATTGCCAGGACTAGACCAAACAAAGCTTGCTCATAGATGCCCTCTCATGTTTACCTTTCGTTTGCATGGATCATAATTGGGACTCTGCATCAATACGTAGATTTGGAAAGTGGGAGGTAACTGACTTAAAACCGGGAGTTGAGAAGAAAAAGGAGACTCTTGAACAAGCCAATGAATGGATCGGTAATTTGGTAGATGTAGGTGACAATTTTGGCAGCTGAATGCCGAGGTAGACAATTCGAGGAGGGTGTGGATTTCTACATCCCAAGCACGTAACCCAAATGCACACTTGAAGATTCATACAAAGATGGATGGGGGCAAAATTTGGAGTGCATGAGGTTATCTTAAGTGGATTGTATTATCAATTCATGGGTAATTTCAAGTATATGTTGCTCACTAAACAACCCGAAGCCTCAGCAAGTACGTACCATGTGGTAAGATATCCTAAAATTGATATGGAAAAATAGAAGGCACAGCACATGCATGCAATTTCACAGAGACCCATGAAAAAATTATGGGCCTCCCAATAACAATGTAATTCTTTTGACACTTAACCAAATTGATGGCATTCTTTTCAAGTGATTTGTTGTTCAAACACCTAAGCACGTAAGCACACATTTGTATATATATTAATAATAGTGAGGATGCACAAGGGTGGTGTGCATGGACACGTACTTTGAAATGAAGATTGAATTGTTGTTTAAGAATGTACATTTGTGACATTGGAATAACATTCAATTATTTATTTTGATACCATCACTATCCCAACATTCTTGGCAAAATTATATTGTAAAGGCATTTCCTCGATGTGACATGTGTCAATTCCAATGGTCGCATCAATTATTTAAGCCCTGTTACCAATTAATTGTTCCGCGCTGTGAGGTTTTTTTCAGAGATCGACGCCGCCTAAGCATAGGGATTTAAGCACTAGGCCCCCTAATCATAGGATTTCAGCTCTTCTTCGACTCACTTTACCGCCTTTGTCTAATCCGCTTTCCACCGCTTCACGCCCGCTTATTTGCAATGGCCTCGTGATGTACGGAAACCAAGCACCGTAGTATGTGCTTAAACAAGTGCCGAAGATGCGGATGTCGCCCTCGCTAATACAAGGCCTACTTCTTTCGAGCTTCGTTCAGCCGCATTCAAGAACGCATTAATCAAGATCGAGGAAGAAGAAGGTATTATCTTGTTTTGCATTTTTTTTTGTTTTGTTTTTCTTTTTTCTAACATTCTTGTTTACGTAAGGGAGCAGAAGTGTAAGGTGAAGTGGAAGAAGAAGAAGAAGAGGAAGAAGAGGAAGTGGAAGAAGAAGAGGAATCAAGAAGAAGAAGAAGAAGGAAGACAATTCCGAGGAGGAAGAGGAAGATGGAGAGGAAGAGGAAGAGGCGGATGAAGAAGAAGAAAAAACAACCGCTGAGTCAAGTATGAAGAGCGCCCACTAAGAGGCAGAGGAGGGAGGCAGGAATTGGAGGAGAATGTGTGGGAGTGAGCCGTAAAAGCCCTTGAAGACACCCCTCAAGACACCCCCTGCTCAAAGACACCCCGCTCAAAGACACCGCTCAAATACACCCCCGGAAGACCACCCCCCGATCAAAGACACCCCCTAATCGAAGACACCTACCAAGGCCTTTTTGTAGAAAATTTTGTTAATATACAAAAAATTTTGTTCTCACAATTTTCTATAATTGCCTTCATCTACTTTTTTCAGCATCACATTTTGTTTTTTCTATTGAGTAAAGAATGAATTCATTTGATGTTCTTACTTCTATTATCCATGCATGTGGCAAAACATTGAATTCTTGCGTACCCATATTCTCGCTTTGAATGTAAAAAGGTTTCGCTCAAACACTAAGCACTTTAATTAGTTTCGCCAGCGTTTTGGGAGTGCTAATCTGAATGCAAGAGCACACATGCAATAAATAGCTATCCGTAAACGCTATATAAAGATAACAAAGAAGCAATCGCAAACAAGCATAACATATATGTTTTCATCTATGAAATGTTATTTTGTCTATCTATCAAATTTATGAAGTTCGAATTCTCAGGTAGCCCATTCAGATTCTCGCTTGGAGTGTAACAGTTGCTCAGCTTTTTCATTAGTTTCAAAACACTAAGCACTTTAATCACTTTCGCCAGCCGTGCTGAGTAAGCACCGAACACACGAAAGCACTTATGCAATAAAAAATACTACCTTTAAACAGTTATATGGCTTAGCAATAAGACCGACCCACTGCATGATTTAGTAGCACATGATGACATTAAGCAACTACATAAAAGTATCGTCAACATCAGAAGACAATAAGCAAGATTCGCCATTAAGACTCAAACCATAGACTTGCAGTAATTTTTTTTTTAAGCACTTGATAAGTTTTAAGCATCCCTTTCAACAAGATTGAAGTATATAGAAACAATATAGCAAAAACTTATAGACAAGTCTCGCATTGAACTACATAAACAATATAGCAATAACATTCTTAAATTAAGATAAAGATGGTACATGAAAGTGTAGGATTCCTTTGGCCTAAATAAATGACAAACAAACCAATAATCATGGAGAATGACAAGCTGCCATCACCATAAACCTTCTCCAATTCCTTCTTCACAAACCTCGTAATCGGGTGAATCCTTTCCGTAAAGTCTTTCCAAGCATAGCTTCATAATTTTTCTATCTCCGCCTTAGGCCAAGGCTTGTATCTATGTGTATTCTTCACCGCTGACTTCATTTCTCCCGCCTTGGCCTCGGCAAGATTTCTTCTATCTTTTTGGGGTGAGTACTGGAAATAATTTCATCATGGACATCCATCTTGAATGCGTACCGCAGAAATTTGCAGTGGACTCGCTAAGGTAAGACTTGTACAATGAATCATCAAGAAGCAAAAGTCT